>JAJOZX010000247.1:1245000-1732073 GCA_023014485.1 Bathynomus jamesi
CCGGACATTTGCAAGACCTTCGCGACATATGTAACCTGCCAGTACGGGAGAAAATGCTACTACCATCATCTCCCGACAAGTTCAAAGGACAAAGGACAAGTTTCAAATGACAACAGGAGGACTGTGAGAAAAAAAATATGTACATAAATAGCAAACAAAACTCTTTAAACACAAATGGCAAACAAAATTTGTTCAACATCTCGGACACAATACGGCTGTTAAGTCTTATACAACACATGCAGCTGACACAGCTGGGAACCCTCGAGCCGAACCGCTTCGTATCAAGGAACTACCACAATAGGTAGGCGGGAACGGACCCACCTCGGAGGACCACAAGGCTACAAAACACGCGAAACCAAAGGACAACGAACTTAAAATGCACAAGGGGCAATGCAAAACAAAGAACATAAACATTGTCCTGGCAAATATTCAAGGAATAAAACCGAACAACTCACTAAACAAAGTTTCGTACCTGAAAGGTTTTACGGACGAAACAAGGGCGAGCATCGCATGCCTCACAGAAACACATCTTAAAGATTGCCAAGGAAACTGCGATAACTGCGAACACTGTATCGATAAGAAAGAATTGCATATCGATGGATTCAACTTACTAAGAGCGGATAGAACGGCGAGACGTAAAGGTCGCTGTACGTAAGAGGCGTATGACAGAACGGCAATAAGTAAACCCAACAGCTTCGTGGAAACCCTTGCAGTGAAAATAGAGAAACTAAACGTGGTACTGAGTGATAGTCGCCTAAAGACCTCCAAACACTCCAACTGAAAAATTTTCGGATGCCACTGATGATATCAGAACCCTAACAAAGTCCGTAAACTCTCCATCCCCTAATATAATACTCTGCGGTGATTTTAATTTCCATTTATAAAATACAAAAAGGTGGGTAGAAATATATTTGTCCAGCAAGATAAGGGGGGCACAAGAGAGGACCAAGAGCAAGCAAAAATGCTGATGGCTCTTACAAACGAGTTTATGCTGACACAGGATATAACGGAAAATACCAGAAAAAATAACTGCCTAGATCTGGTATTCACGAATAACACGAACTTGACTGCTGATATAAAAATAACCCCAACTATTATCTCAGACCACAACATAATCGCGTTATTGACGAATATGGCGATAACATTAAAAGACAATACACATACGGAAGGAAGAAGCAAATTTGGGGCTTTTAACTTAAACTCCAAGACCATAAATTGGAAAGAAATCAGATCACACATGGCCCAAATAGAGTGGAGAACAGTTTTAGAGAATAAAACAACTGAGGAAATGCTAACAACCTTAGAAGAAAAGACGCTGAGAATTTTAGAAAAATATGCTCCAAAAGCACAGCCAAAAGGAAAGAGGAACTGGCAAGAGAAACAAAAGAGAAGAATATTCCGCAAAAGAAAGAGAGTAGCGGCGAAGTTAGCTAATTGCGGAGACAACAATGCCAGGAAAGTAATACAAGAAAAACTAGAGAGTATCGATAGGGAAATACAAACTCTGATAAAGGGCCATACAGAGAGGGACGAGGAAAAGGCGGTATAAGCAATAAAGGAAAATACTTCTACAGCAACGCGAAAAGGAAAACAAAAATGCGCGCTACTATCGGGCCCTTAAGGAAAGGAAATAATGAACTAACAGACGATCTAAAAGAAATATCTGAAACATTGAGAGCCCAGTATGAATCGGTCTTCAGTACCCCAAAAAGTGACAAAGCGATACCTGACATAGATACATTCTTCGAAGAGAAATTGCAAGGAGAATGTATAACGGACTTTGATTTTACCCCAGAAGATGTATCGAGAACTATAGGCCAAATGAAATCACATTCAGCTGCAGGTCCGGACAAATGGAACGCACTATTAATTAAAAACTGTAAAAATGAAATAGCTACACCCTTATACTGGATATAGAGAAGATCCCTAGACACTGAGGAAATACCGAGCATCCTGAAAAGCGCAAACATTGTCTCTATACATAAAGGAGGGGATAAATCTCAAGCAAAGAACTTAGACCAGTGTTATTGACATCCCACCTCACCAAAATATTTGAAAGAATATGTAGTCAGAGAGAAAATCTATGACTTCTTGGAGACACTGGAAAGATTCAACGAAAATCAGCTCGGATTCCGATCAGGAAGATCGTGTCTATCACAACTTATAGAGCATTATAAAAATATCTTAGATCCACTTGAAGGCAATGAAAACTATGTCACATACACAATTTTTGCTAAAGCTTTCGACAAATGCGATCATGATATAATAGCACATAAAATGAAGCATATGAGAATAACAGGCAAAGTGGGAAAATGAATCTACAACTTCCTCAGAGAACGTCTACAGGTCGTCAAATTTCATCAGAATCGGAAGTACGCAGCTCAGTAACACAAGGTACAGTACTGGCCCCACTCCTGTTCATTATTATGCAAACAGACATAGATAGTGGAGTAAACAGCAACGGTATAGTAATAACCTTTGCAGACGATGCAAAGATCAGCAGAAAAATCAGCGATGCAAATGAAGTGGAGGCCTTGCAGAGGGACACGAACAAAATACACAAATGGTCAGAAGACAGCAATATGACATTTAACAGCGAGAAATTTAAGCTCTTCAGATATGGTAGAAATGTAGACCTTAAACAGACTACATATCATGCTCCAGGTAGACAGGAAATTCAGAGAAGCAAGAAAGCGGTCGACTTGGGAGTAATAATGACCGATGATGCCAAATTTGAGACACAAAATCAGATAACAGTAAACAAAGCAAAAAGAGTCGCGGGACAGGTACGAAGAACGTTCAAAAGGAGGGGCAAGACAGTAATGATTCCCCTGCTGAGAACACTGATCATACCAAAACTTGAATACTGCTCAGTTTTGACGTCCCCATATAAAAAGGAAGAAATTAATAACCTAGAAGAAACGCAGAGACATTTCACAGCCAAGATTGATGGCTGCAAAGAACTCAACTACTGAGAAAGACTACGTAAGCTAAATCTGTACTCCTTGGAAAGAAGAGAGAGGTACACCATAATCTACATATGGAAAATGATCGATAAACTGGTACCAAACCTCAAACTAAACACAATTACTATCCAAACAACGCTGGAAAATAGGAAAGGCAGAATGTGTAGTGTTCCCAAATTAAAGGCCCGACAAGGGACCTCCTCAACACTGAAGGAAAATAGCTTGGTTGTCAGGGGGCCAAAACTTTTTAACTAGCTTCCAAAGGACCTCAGAAACGTTACAGGGGTCAAAGTTAAAGTCTTGAAGAGAAGACTAGATGCCTGGCTCAGGACGGTACCAGATGAGCCTAGTGTACCTGGCTATGTGCGGTGGAGAGTGCAAGAGAGCAACTCGCTCCTCCACCAAGCGAGATCTAGAGACGGTGCCACCAACTTGACCTTCGTGTGAAGAGAGACCAAAACACGGAACCTAAAGGAGGTTCCGTGTGTTCCGAGGTTCCATGTGCAATTGTATATATATATATATATATATATATACACGACCATTATCTAGGAAAACGAAAATTAGAAACCCTATAAATGTATTATACACAAATATACAAGTAATCCTGTATATTGACCATGCAGACTGCAAATTACAATACTTACAAAATTTAGCTCTGGAAACCAGCATAGATATCATATGCCTAACGGAAACACTTACATAAATGCGAAAAAGACTGAAAACTGCATTGAGGATACTGAAATGACAATACTGGACTATAACATATACAGAGCAGATAGAGTTCCTAGACGAGACGGAGGGGGTTGCAGTAACATACACATGTGAGGTGAAGGTAAGCAAATCAAACAGTACAATTGAAATTATTAATTTAGAAGTAAAAGAACTGAACCTAACCATTATCAACATCTACAGCACACTAAACACCAAAAAAGTTAATTCCAATTCACTACAAATAAAATAGAAAACATGTTAAAATTACTTGAAACTCTGGCACCAAAGATTTTAATTAGTGAGGATTTTAATTTTCCATCCATAACATGGAAAATGGCGAAATTATATACGTTGAAAAGTTTCATGGTAACATTACAAAAGACGATAGAACCCAAGCAATAATGCTATTAGATATTATGGAACATTATGCCTTTACCCAGGAAATCTGCAAAACCACTAGAAAAGAGAACGTTTTGGATTTAAGTTTGACAAATAACAATGAAATAATAATAAATAAAAAGGCAGACAAGTTAAGTTTCTCCGACCATAACCTACTCGATATGTAATGGACGATGGGCGACCGAATACACAAATGACCAAGAAAAAATGAGCGAACTGCTTCAGAAACAATTTAACTCAGTGTTTAGCACCCCAAAGTCTGAGAAGAAAGGAGAAAATCCTGATGATTTTTTTTACATTGATACAAATCAACCAAGAACAAGTTCGAACACGAACCTATTAATAGACTTAGAATTTTCGGAAGATGTAATTAAGACTCTATCAAAAATGCGAGAAAATTCTGCACCAGGGCCAGACATATAGAGTGCCACGTTTCTGAAGAAATGTAAAGAGAGTAGTGTCAAGCATTATACTTACTTTGGAGAAAATCACTCTACACAGGACAAATTCCACTTCCATTAAAGAACGCTTACATTCCCCCACCCCATTATTTAAAGGAGGTAAAAGAGCAATCCCTAAGAATTACCGGCCACTGGCTCTCACCTCCCACCTTATAAAGTGCTTTCAAAGTATAGTCAGAGGCAAAACTACTTACTACCTTAAAAAAAGGCCTTGTACAATCCAAACCAATATGACTTTAGGGCTGGAAGATCATGCCTCTCACAGCAGTTAAACTACCAAAAGAAAATATTAGAAACATTGTGTTGATAAATATGACCATGAAATTATAGCAAACAAACTTAAGAATACACGAATTACTGGCAAGCTGGGAAGATGGATATATAATTTTCTTAATCAAAGAACACAAAGAGTGGTATTAAATGGAGAAATTGATGCAGATATTACTGATAGTATTGCATCAGTCTTCGCAGATGAGACAAAGCTATGCAAGGAAATATCGAATGAAGATGACGTAGAAAAATTACAAAATGACATTGAAACATTATTTAAGTGGGAAGAAGACAATATGAAGTTCAACGAAATAAAATTCCAATTTCTAAGATATGGTAATAACAAGGGGCTACAGAATAAAGGGTACAGAACATTGCAAACCAAACAGATAATACCAAACCCACCCAATCAAGGACTTTGGAGTAAGAGTGTCGTCGGATGGAGAAATCAGAAAGCACTAAAACATTAAAATTACAACAGCTAGAAAAATAATGGAAATCATATATAATTATTCGTCTATTGAAAACACTGGTCATACCAAAGTTGAAATACTGCTCGATCGTGACATCCCCATATAAAAAAGAAGTCATTAGTCAACTAGAAGGGATTCAGAGAAGCTTCACAGCCAAGATCAATGAATGCAAAGAACTAAATTACTGGGAAAGGTTATGTGAATTAAATTTACTGTATATTCACTGGAAAGAAGAGAGAGATATAGGCGAACTGCTAACCCTGATTACAGGCCATATTTTTTGAGTTTAATACCCCCTTCGTAAAGAAATGTACATGTCCTAAAATGATCTGCACCATCTGGACATATAAGTTTGGCATGTTGTCCTCCATTCTGAGTGTGCTAAGATAGTAAAATCAGTCACTAACTTCAGCTTCATGAATACTCGTGTATTCATGTTTTCAATTCACGCATTACAACTGAAATCTTTGAAGACACAATGAACAGTGAAGACAAGGTTTATTTCCCATGAAGTTATACATTTTCTGAAAGCTCTAATGCTACACTATATCATTTTATCTATAAAAACATTCGTTTACATGATATATTTTATTTTTTGCCTAAAAACGTCATTGTTAGACCCAAAAAATATCACCTAAAATACTGGTGTTTCACAAAACTGATTAATGAGTTACACAAAACTAATTTCGAGTACAATAATTCAGGTATATTGATACTCTAAGCATTAATACACTATGTTGAACAAAATGAATGCCATATTAAAATGTTGAATCACCATACAAAGTATTGTGCCTACATGGGGTTAATAATGGAGACCTCTGTTCGCATGCCAGCACAAAGGTTTATCGTTCAATTATGAAAAACAGGCAAATGTTGGCATGATTACAATACATATATAATAATGTTGCACTTGAAAATAAAGTTTGAATTGTTAACTGTGTGAAAGAACCGATATTGAGATTTGAAGAACGTCAATTTTGTAAAACAAAAATTAAGTTACTATATGTACATCGATGTACATAACACAAAATCAACTAATTCAACTAAAATCAATTAAACCAACTAAATTTTAACAATTCTTATCTTTATGAAGCAAACTACTAAATAACTTTAAAGCAGAAATCATTACTTAAAATTGGAATCTTTTCACTAAAAGTCTCAACTTGTTTCTCAATTACAAAACTACATGTAAGTCAGTGCATACTGTATTCGGTGACTCCCGCAATATCAATGCAATGCGTTATTAGTAGTCTACCCCATACTGGGGAATAACTCTTGATGTAACAGCATATATGAAACTCACTAATACATTACAATTATTAATGCGCAATGCTATAATATGGTTATTCATCTAGCTCATCTAGCAGTGGTTTGTGATGGGTTTGTTCATTCATGCAGTCCTCAGTAGCCTTGCGGACGCATTCCTCTGTGCACGCCATATCATTTGTTGCACAACTGCAGTTCTTACTACATTGTCTGCGTCCACGGCCTGAGCACAAAAGCTCATCTAATACTTCTGCAGTTGTTGGTCCATCAAATAACTTCAACTTTAATTCATCACCCTCTCTTTGCCACCCATTTCCATCTGGTGAAGACATATCTGGTTTAGCAACGTGAGCCAACATCCAAATGCGGGTCTGAAATGATGCTCTCTTAAAGTGTTGAAGAAAGCTAGGTTCTGATGGGGGTAGTTTGTGTAATGGTACATTCTTGTCAGCAAGGCGGACTCTCAGAAGATTTAAGTCATTATGTTCTTCTTTATATACATCCTTTGGATCGTATAGAGCAGCAATAAACTGTCGGGCTGCATGTTCGGCCTCAACTGTGTCGTCAGTACCCAAACTACAAAAGAGTGAAATTGAACCTTTCTTCTCCAATCACTCCATGGTTTTCCACATTTTCTTTTTTCCTATGCCACAGAATGATGAGACGCTATCACATCCTGTCAAAGCAAGCATGGCGGGAAGTAGACTAGGAACCACAGGACTTAATTCATTGCATATGCTGTGAACAAGAATATAACGATGGAAATCAGCAGTAGCGGTCACCTTTCCTGTTTCTACCCAGAAAGATGATGTATTTTGCATCTGAGGAAAATAATGCACAGCTAGCACGAGGACATCTGCGTCAGGTGACTTGACACCTATGCTTCCTTGGATATTGGCGGCAGAAAATTCCTCATCTGCCTTCATAGCATGGAAAAGCATCCTTGTATCTGCCTCTTCATGTGAGCAAAACAGCTCTTCCACTGGTGTCACGCCTTGACTAGAAATACAGACCGCTTTTTCTCCATCACTGAACCCACCTGCAAGGTAGATCTTATGTTCGTGGTGTGCAGCAAGTTCCGGTGTTCTTGGTGCATGTTCAGTTATGTAGTTGCACAAGAAGTCAGTCAATGCTGCTTTATTCTATGAGAGAGCCATGAACATCTGCCATGGCGGAAGTGGGCGTCCGGATATCACCTGATATTGCTTGGCTCCACCTGCAGTTGCTAGCCTTCTGCTCCGTTCTTGAGCTTAGATTGAGTCTTCATAGTCATACTGGTTGAACACATCTATTATAGTGTTGGCTTTATGCGTACAAGTCAACAGCCGAGTCATGTATCTGTTGGCAAGCTCGCCAAATGTAGATGTGTTGCTGCTGCCTGTCATTGATTGTAGTTCAGCCATGGCATCTCTGATGTAGACACAGGTTGCACTATCAGTAGCTGTTGGAATAGGACAAACCTCTACCTTGTTCTCCAATATGTGTGTCAACTCAGCCTTATGTGTTTTTCTCATTGCACCATCTTCATGAAACAAGCATGTTGGAATGGATATGACTGGCTGCCTCAATACATGGATCATTGTTATGCTGGCCGTGCCTGTGAGATTTTAAGTGCTCTACGAAACACCATTTCAGCACTGATATTAACCAGCTTTTTCTTGCCTTGGATCAATACATGTGTAGTCTTAGTTATGTCAGTGAAGGTCTTATTTTAGGATCTAGTCAGAGGACTGTAGAAGCTACGATTACCTCCAGTGGACAAGGTACTCCCAATAAATTCGTACATTTCCTTCTCACCAGCATCGATGGCAGATAATAGCTACTTCTGTACATCTTGGTCAGCAATGACTCCACTGGAAATGTTCAACAGTTTTCCATCTGGGTGGACGTCTGGCTGAAATGGATTGGTCGTATTGTTTTCAAGATGGTTGATCATATTTTTTACATCATCATCATCATCTCGCTTGAGAGCAGAGAGTTTTGCTTGCTCATGTTTAGAACATTCTTCAGCAGCTATTCCAATATGTTCTTTCATACTCTGGGCATATTCTCCTAGTGACGTTCTAGTGAGCCTCCAGTGGAGAAGGGCTGGTTCCTTTCGGGTGAGCCCAACAACACCCCTATTACTCTTGGCATCTCGTATCACAGTTGATTCAGTACCCATGCCACTCCAAATACCATTGAAACGACCTGGTCTCAGACGAACTGCAAACTCACCATCATTGAATGCTTGAGAGACATCTTCAGGAAGTTCCATCATATCAAGGAGATAAATGGGTACCCATCGTACATAATTAGTACAGTTTGCAGCGAAGAAGTATGGCGTCATTGCAAGTTGTGAGGACAGATGTAATGACCAGTTACATTCACGTTCACTGAATATGTAGTTCAATAGTATTTGAACTGCATCCAGGAACACTGACCAATATTTAAATGTGGGTGAGTCTGCACTACGTTCTTGTTTGAATTCACTTAGTAGTGGAAGAACATCATGAGTAAGTCGATCCTTCAGTTCACTTGCTACATCTGCATGTTCTTGATCACCGCCATTCTAAATTGCTTCATAGGTGTCCTCAATCTGTTGCCACACCTCATCTGGGATATGTCTTTGTTGGTCGGCATCACACCATTTCACAAATTCTGTCAAGAACAGCTGCATCAGTGCCTCATATGAAAGGGTTAAACCACGGAGAAATCTGTGAAACTGCTTCTCAGCAAGCATCATGTCAGCTGTGTCTGGGGCATAAGTCCCACTATCCACTAGCAGATCCATCAGTCCACCACTTTCCCCATAGTTTTCCAATGGCAGCAATGAAGCAGCATGCACTATGGAATCCACCAAGGCGAATTACATGATTGGGAAAGTCGTCTGGTTTGCTCCATTTCACCTGTTGGGCCACTGCATAGAGCTGTTGGTCCACAGTTTGGACTGTACTGAGTTGTCCCATTGCTTTTGTCATTTCTTGACTTCTGATCATTGTTGTGTAGACAGATGATGGATCGGCAGTGTTTGCAACTATAATTGGAGCCTAAGTGGCAACTGTGCGAGTGCGTTACATTTTTGTCATCAATGCATTGTATCCAGTCCAGAAGGAACTTTTTCAGTTGTACTGTAGTCAATACGTGGAGGAACAGAAAGGTTACCATGCGGAATCGCTCTCAGAAACATCCAAGCAAGATCCGCTACCTGCATAGCTGATCCAGCAATATGTAGTGATTTCACCTTGATCTTCGCATCACCACGGCGAGGTGGCTCTGATCCTTTCCTGGGCTTTCATAATGCAGTACATTCTTCAATGCCTTGGCATCATTACAGTCGAGAGACAATGACTTTTCTTGGCCAATCTTCACTCTGTCGACCAGACCAGTCCCCACTGTATCAGTAGCCTGTTCTTGAAATACAACACCGGCCATAGAATGAAATGTTCCCTTTCCATCAATGGTTGCACACTTGATATCAATATTGTCGTCACCTTCTTGAATCAGCTTTCCTCCATGTTGTCGTGAGACTAAGCCATGTGGTATGTATATGCAATCTTGCATTCTTTTAAGCTCATCTTTTCCTAGGGCAGCTAAAAAACGTCGAAGATGATCATAGCTTATGGTGAAACCATGGACATGGAGAGTGTCTATTATATCTCGTTTTCCATGATCATGATGGAGTTGCGCTGCAAGTCCTAGATGAAAGGGGGTTATAATATTGCTGCCACTGCTATGAATAACACTTTCTGCAAGAGCTAAGACTCTACGCTGTAATTTTTCTGCTGGCTGGTAATTTGAGTCATACGATTCAAATGCCTCTTTGCTCAGCAACCAGAGAAACGCCTTCTGTAAAAGTGCTGGAACAAATTCTTCAGATGTTTTCAGACCGATTTCAGCAGCTGTGTAGTACTCAGTTGGCTTTTCAATTTTTGCTATTTCTTGTCTAAGCATACCAATGGCAGAATGAAGTAAGCTTTCTGAATTCACTGGAACATTTGATTGTTCTTCAGCAGAACCAAGTGTCATCTCATTAGAGTTGAAATCTTCCTTCAGTTGAGCAAAGGCTCTGACAGCATCTCTTAAGCTGACACTGCTACTGACAACAATGCTTGACTTGGACTGTCCTCGCTGGGCATGAATAACAATGTTATCACCATAATGCTTTATGAGACGGCGCTGAAGTTTTTCTGCACGGTATGCTTGGGTATCAATGTGGTCAGGTAAAAGCTGTTGGAATTTGTCTAGCAGGGTTTTCAACTTATGAGCTTTTCCTTGTTGTAGATTAACATCTATTTCTCCTACTAGTGCCATAAATGCCTTCTCGTATATGTTCTCTCCTTCTTCCATTTTCCTTGAAGCACTGATGTTATGCTTGCTTTTATAGCTTGCCATGCAAGATTTGTGGTAAACAGCATCAGCTGTAATGAGGTCTTCTCTTTCAATTTTGGCAAGCATGGAAATGTCGTTCCGAGCTTGTGCTGCTTGAAAGAGATTACTCTGACCGTAGTTGTTTGTACCTTATGTATGCTGTCCCTCTTTCGCGCGTTGCTTATTAAACACATTGAAAAATCTGTAAGCTTGGATGTTTGAGCTCGTGTGCGAACACTTTGTTCTTCAGTACCATGTGATGCAGAATCATGCGTGCTACATTTTGTACTAACATGAGAAATGTTTTTCTTAAGGGTTCATTCAAAAACCACGTGGTCCTTTTCGGGTAGTTTTCAAACCCGTCCACCCCCCTTGTGGTCATTTGTGGCCAATGACTTAAATCCCCCTCCAAAACCACGTGGTATTCTGATGTCACCACCACCCCTTCTTAATCTTATATAAAATGTAAGGGGCCATATTAGATTTCTTATATCATTGAGAGGTAATGAGGTAAATAAGCATATCTTCTAAATAAACTGTATTAATTGTTTGTTTCTTTAACTGAAAGTAATATCTTGACTAAAAAATGTAATTTTGAATGTTCAAAAAATTATTTATTGGAGCATATATATTGGATACATGCTAACATTTTGGATGCATACATATTAATTGGAGCATACAGTGTAGCGTATTTATATTTCTTCCCAAGGCTGTACTCTTTGGTCCTCTGGGACGTGGCCACGTGGTTAAACGTCAAGATCCCCCTCCCTCATGTGGCCTTGGTGGTCAAATAAGGAACCCCCCTCCCCCTTTAAGGACCACGTGGTTTTTGAATGGCCCCTTACTTGTAAATGATTATCAAACTCAGATTCAAGTCTTTGTAGAAGGTCATCCTGCCGTAACAATGATGTTGACAATAATGTTTCAGTAACCACTTTTGTGGGTATAACCAGTTTTTCTTTGCGACTCTGCTGACATATAACGCATTTCTCCCAATTTGTTGACAGCCTCTGTTTCTTCGCCTGTACAAATTTTAATGGACTTGAGTCAATTCTGCCATGCTTGCTATAAATGATCGACTGAAATAAAAATAACAACTAAACTGTGGTTTTCAGCAATACACACATTTTCACAACATTTGTCACAGCATACATTTGTCTTATTCTAATATTGTGATAATAAAAGGAGGAAATAAATTTAAAACTGGGCCTAACCTATAACAATACATGATTGTATTACGTTTTACTATAATGTGATAATTCAGTTGTGTATCTAGATAGTAAACACTTAATATAAACAGTATAGGTTGATTAGTTAACAGTATTTTAGCTCGAAACTAAAACAAATTATCATCTGGATAAAGTTTCAGGTATTTTCAAGGTGTTTGTTTATATTGGCGTTTCCATGGCAACCGCACAGCACATAAAAATTGAGGACAACACTTAAAAATGTGTTCACTGAACACTAAGGACTAATATAAATCATATTACAAGTTTCTATACAAGGGGGGAATTAAAATTGTTTAAATCTGGGTCTGGCTGCTCGCCTAATACACCATTATTTACACTTGGAAAATAAAGGAGGAACTAATCCCTAATCTAACTTTGAACCCTATAACCCCCTAAACAAAAGTGGAAAGTAGAAAAGAAAGAGTGTGTCGTGTTCCCAAATTAAAGGCTAGACAGGGAACATCCTTAACTCTGAAGGAAAATAGTTTTGTTGCGAGAGGACCAAGACTGTTTAACCAGCTGGCCAAGGAACTAAGGAACACGATTGGTGTCGCGGTGGATATTTTCAAAAGAAGATTAGACGCCTGGCTCAGAACAGTTCCAGATGAACTCCAAATGAACTCTTTACTTCACCAGGCCAACTCGAGAGGAGGGACAACAATCTTGACCTTCGTGAAATGAGGAATCATCGAACGGAACATTTGAAAGGCTGAAAGGTGTGTGGATAACACTCGAGGGTTTTGTCCCTAACGTTAGAAACGAAAGAGAACCAAACTGGAATGAGAGAAGAGGCAGATTTTGTATTGTTCCAACCGCGGTGTGACAGAGGGCCATAAAAACAAGGGTGGAAAAAACACTTGGAATACGAGGCCGTAAACTTCTTAACGTCCTGCCCAGGGCAGGAGGGCCCTGCTACTAGTGCAGGAGGAGGTCGAAAGGCAATTCGCTCCTCACACCAAAACCAGCAAATGAGGCGGGATGCTGCAGAGGGGTTGACCGCAGGTCGATCCAGAATCGTCGTTCAAACCCTCATACAGTAAAATATATATATATATATATATATGAAAATTATTTCACGAAAGTCACACGTGAAAAATATTTATGATGAATAAAACCACGAAGGAAAGGAAACACAGAATGGTGCTCAAGCGCTTTCGTCTAATGACATCCTTAGGAACACTGAAGTACATAAAGAGTTACAGCCTATATATAGATTACAGAAAAAAAATTACATTTTATATTATATATATATATATATATATATATGCAATAAACGGAGAAGTAAAAATAAAAATTAAAAATTAAAGGATTATCGGAGAGGCATACAAATTTGTAAGGAAAATATATCGATTTTTAGCACAAGATTAAATGAATTATTTCCAACCAATGTTATAAAAAAAATAAATAAATAAAATAAAAATACAAATTTATACTGGAAATCTGCCCGGGTTTTAACACACTGCCTTTTTTGGTTAAGGTTCGATGTATATAAAAATAAAATGAAAATTAAAAGTTAATAGAGTAGCATACAAGTTTACCAAAGATTTAGCGTTCTACCTTTCTTATCTAAATCTGTTTTGAAGGAATTCAAAACAACAGGATCGAGTTGAAAAAGACCTTTGCTTATGTTGAAGTTATTTGTAAGTTGGATAATGGCAGACTCAAGAATATTTCTATTAACAATGTTGCTAGAGTGAAATAAAACTGAAGCATTATTCCAATCAATACAGTGGGATAACTCTGACAAATGGACAAAAAGGGCACTGGACGACTGTCCTGTTCTAACGGAATATTGATGCTGTTTTATACGTGTGTGCAAATCCTTTCCCGTCTGACCTATGTAAAAGGAATCACATTGTTTACAACCAATTTTATAGATAATGCCTGAATTATTGGTAGGGCTATTTTTTACTATGATATTTTTCACAATATTGTTATATGAAAATACTACATTAATATCTAAAAGTTTAAGTACATTAGCAATGCCTAAAAAGCCCGGGAAAAATGGAAGTACTAAAATATTTTTTGACAATGTTTCTCCGCGCCCTTAGGATCGCCAGTCCGGAATACATCGATGCCGAATTGGAAAAAATCAACGGTATTGGAAGTGATCTGTGTTATCCATCTGCGTTTATGGAATCCTGTCTTAACAAGGCAAAACGAACTTTCTATCGTGTGAATAATAACACTCGTACTTTGTCAAAAAATATTTTAGTATCTCCATTTTTCCCGGGCTTTTTAGGCATTGCTATTGTACTTAAACTTTTAGATATTAATGTAGTATTTTCATATAACAATATTGTGGAAAATATCATAGTAAAAAATAGGGATCTTTTCCGTTTGACACACATGGTTCGATTTTATTTTAAATTTCTACACAGACGTAGTTTTGCATGCCGATTACGAAAATCAGAACCATTTTTTGGAGAAATTAACAATAAAAAAGTTACAACCCTTTAAAGTATTTTATTAATATTAGTGACAAAAATCAACACAAATTAATATTTTCGATTAAATGTTGCGATGCACTGTAGCATTTTTTGGAACTGGTCGCAGTTTTCGTGTATACTATAAACACCCAGGAATGTCTGTCAGTCAGTCCGTCACGCTCAGTTTGTCAGTCGGTCACGCTGAGGAACGTTTGTCGGTCACGCTCAGGAACGTTTAGGTTAAGTCGTGATATTTTCCGTTAGCTTTAACCAAAATATCACGACTTAACCTAACCAATCGTCAAGGGCGTACAATTACCCTAAAAAAAAAAAAAAAAAAAATATATATTTTTATTTAACCAAACTAGCACGACTTAACCTAACCAATCGTCAATGCCGTACAGTATAAAGAATCCTCTTCTCTTAATATAAAAATAAATAAATAAAAAAAATGTATTGTTTTTTATTTATTTTTTTAGGTTAATTGTACGCCCTTGACGATTGGTTAGGTTAAGTCGTGATAGTTTGGTTAATTTTTGCTACCCGCGACCCGCACGAAGGGCGGGTCTTAGGCTAGTTGTAACTTTTTTATTATTAATTTCTCCAAAAAATGGTTCTGATTTTCGTAATCGGCATGCAAAACTACGTCTGTGTTGAAATTTAAAATAAAATCGAACCATGTGTGTCAAACGGAAAAGATCCAAAAATAGCCCTACCAATAATTCAGGCATTATCTATAAAATTGGTTGTAAACAATGTGATTCCTTTTACATAGGTCAGACGAGAAAGGATTTCCACACACGTATAAAACAGCATCAATATTCCGTTAGAACAGGACAGTCGTCCAATGCCCTTTTTGTCCATTTGTCAGAGTTATCCCACTATATTGATTGGAATAATGCTTCAGTTTTATTTCACTCTAGCAACATTGTTAATAGAAATATTCTTGAGTCTGCCATTATCCAACTTACAAATAACTTCAACATAAGCAAAGGTCTTTTTCAACTCGATCCTGTTGTTTTGAATTCCTTCAAAACAGATTTAGATAAGAAGGGTAGAACGCTAAATCTTTGGTAAACTTGTATGCTACTCTATTAACTTTTAATTTTAATTTCATTTTTATATACATCGAACCTTAACCAAAAAAAGGCAGTGTGTTAAAACCCGGGCTGATTTCCAGTATAATTTTTTTTTTTTTTTTTTTTTTTTAACATTGGTTGGAAATAATTCATTTGATCTTGTGCTAAAAATCGATATATTTTCCTTACAAATTTGTATGCCTCTCCGATAATCCTTTAATTTTTAATTTTTATTTTTACTTCTCCGTTTATTGCATATATATATTATATATATATATATATAATATATATATATATATAATTTTTTTTTTTGTAACCTATATATAGGCTGTAACTCTTTATGTACTTCAGTGTTCCTGAGGATGTCATTAGACGAAAGCGCTTGAGCACCATTCTGTGTTTCCTTTCCTTCGTGGTTTTATTCATCATATATATATATATATATATATATATGTATATCCCTAATCGCACTCTAAATCCTGTAACCACTCAAATAATAGTGGAAAATAGGAGAGGAAGAATCTGTGTTGTTGTCAAACTAAAGGCTAGACAGGGAACATCCTCAACTCTGACGGGCGAAGACTGTTCAACCAGCTGCCCAAGGAACTATGAAACAAGCGTTGTGTAGTGGTAGAAATCTTCAAAAGGAAACTTTACTCTCTAAAAACTGTTCACTGTGTGTACCTTAGATCTGAGTGGAAAAAAAGGACTAAACGTACCCGGCATATAAAATAGGTAAAGAGCACACTCGGTAGACCGAAGTTTCACTGGCAGTACACTGAGAGGCTTTCTTTAATACGTGGAAGTGTACTCTTTGTATTTTTCACTTAGTTCCAAAAGACACCGCTTGTCAAGAAGATAAACGTTTATGCTACTGTCTCCCTACTAAATACACTACTAGGGACACTCAATATATTTTCCCCCCACCATTTTTTCTTAGCTAAATAATAGGCCATGGGGCTGAAATGTCTTTTGGGCCGTAAGTTTGAACTTTCTGCGCTTCACATAACCCGATTTTTCCAGTTTGAACCTCCCCTCCTCGTATAAAAACGCTTTTAAACGACCTTGTATAAAACCGATGGTTAACGCAGTTTCGAAAATGGCGTCTGACAGTGATGTGCGTCGTAAACAGAGAGCTGTTATCGAGTTCTTAACCGCAGAGAAAGAAACAGTTCGAAATATTCACAAACATCTACAAAACGTTTACGGAGATGCTGTTGTTGATCGAAGCACAGTTGGACGCTGGTCTAAACGTGTGAGATCATCGGAGAGAGGGAGAGCCAACCTCGATGATGAACCACGCAGCGGTCGCCCGGCATCGGTTGTCACATCTCACATTGTGCAACGTGCTAACAGCATCATTCGATCAAATCGGCGCGTCACATACAAGGCGTTATCACTGGAGCTAGGAATTAGTGAAGGAAGTGTGAATCCGATAATTCAGCAACTGGGATACTCAAAAGTGTGTTCACGGTTTGTTCCTCGCGAACTGAATGAAGATCACAAAGCCCAAAGAAACGAAATTGCTTCTGAGTCGTTGCTTCGATACGAGACAAAAGGGGATGACTTCTTTCACGAATTGTGACTTTGGATGAGACTTTCTTATACCACTTTAAACCTGAAACAAAACGCCAATCCATGGAGTGGCATCACGCAGACTCCGCACGCAAGAAAAAGTTCAAAATAACTCCCTGTTTCTGGGATATGAAAGGGTGATTCTGGTGGACATTATGAAGAAAGGACAAACAATCAACTCAGAAACATATATTGCTACCCTACAGAGACTCCAGAGACGTATAAAGCGAGTTCAACCGGAGAAAATATGTGGAAAAGACCACACAACAGTTTGCAAACAAGAGAGGCCGTCACAAAAGTGCGCTTGACTGTTACTCCACCCTCCATTCAGCCCGGATCTGGCACTTTCAGACTTCCATTTGTTTGGGCCAATGAAGGATGCTGTTCGTGGAAGAGGAAGAAAGTCTCAGAGTGACGATGAGGTTATTGAGGAGGTTAGGAGGTGGCTCTAGCGGAATCCAGCGGTCCTATTCAAAGGAGTGACATAACGAAGGAGTGACATAACAAAGGAGTGACAAATCGGAGATAAAATTCAAAGGAGTGACATAACAAAGGAGTGACAAATCGGAGATAAAATTCAAAGGAGTGACACGAAAATACCAGCAAAGAAGAAGAAAGAACAAATCCAGAGGGAAGAGAGGCTTGCAACTGTTAGGTTAGGTTAGGTTAGGTTAGGTTAGGTTTCTAGTTTTTGAAATAAAATCTTAATTTTAACAATTCTAACAAATTTTGTTTTTTTAAATAAAATTTTAATAATTATACTCCTTTGAATTTTATCTCCGATTTGTCACTCCTTTGTTATGTCACTCCTTCGTTATGTCACTCCTTCGTTACGGTATTTATGTCACTCCTTTGTTATGTCACTCCTTTGAAATGTCATTCCTTCGATACAGACCCGAATCCAGCGGCCTTTTACCAGCAAGGAATAAAGGCCCTTGTTTGGAGGTGGAGGAAAGCCATAGAAAAGGATGGAGAATATGTGGAAAAATAAAAACTTGTTAAAAAGGTATGTAACTACTTGTGTACAAAATTTCCGGAACTTACAAGGAAACTTGGAAAGAAAAAAAAAAGGTGGGGCAAAATATATTGAGTGGCCCTTGCATAAGTGTACCCTTGAAGTAATTTATATTTTACAGAGTATGCTTTGTCCTTTTTTTGCTCAGATCTAAGGTACTCACAGTGGAAGGACGGTTTTTAGAGTGTAGACGCTTGGCTCAGAACAATACCGGATGAATCGGGAGTACTTGGCTATGTGAAGTAGAGAGCGCAATAAACGAACTCTCTAATTCAGCAGGCCAAATCAAAAGGAGAGACAACAAGCCTGACCTCCTTGAAATGAGTAATCATCACAGAACAACTGAATGGAAAGAAAGGTGTACAGTACCCTGCAATACTTCCGCTCCACACTCTCCGAGATGTGGAGGCAACGCAGACCCTCTTAAACCCCAGTACCCCACCCTCACTCCCTCCCTCCTTTCCTCCCCCTCTCAGGTGTTGTCATAGTAATACTTCTATTTTTAGAAAACTAATGACAATAAATATATTGTTCACTGTAGTTTTGGTAGTAATGCTAGGACGACTATGTATTTTATTCATGCATTATTCCTAAATTTAGGAAATCGAGTAGTTACGTTATTTCACAAACGTGAGATACTTTAAAAACTTTCAATCATAGGATTTTGATGTGGCCATGGAATAGTTAAAGTGTAAGATAAGTTGCAGTATCGACTTTTCCTCTAGGCAATGACATTACTGTTTAAAGTCCATGCCAGACTCCTTACTGAGCGGCCGCATTCCCTGGGCTCTCTGATATTGTTTCTATTTTTGGATATTGCCGATAACTTTACTTTTGGAAAGTTCTGAATTTTATATACTTGCATTTATATTCACGTTGTTATCAGGGCCGCATTTAGGGGGTGGCGCACCGGGAAAATGTCAAAGGCCCCGCGCCCGATGGGCCCCGCAAATTTCAATTTACTTACTTTTTCCGGCAGGCGGCATGGCATCAGGCATTCTAATATCCGCTTTGATGGTGTTTAATTTGTTGTTCTTGTGAGTGTTACTCATTTCTAATGTTATTACTAACTTCTTGTTGTTTCTGCTGCAGATTCATGATTTATGTTCTTATTGTTGGCATTGTAATACGTACAACATGGAAACGAGCCGTGACCGGGATCGAAGGAGGAAATATAAACCCGGTAGTGAAAAGCGTAAGGATAAGAAGCGCAGAGAAGAGTTTCTTGCGACGGTGCCGAAACTGACTAATTGGATTAAATCATCAGCAACTACAGGGGTTAGACAAAATAATATGAACACCCGCCGATTTCACCGGTTATCTTTACGGACTGCTCAGACACAAAGTAAACGGTCAAATGACTGGCAAACCTATTTAAATGCGTAACAGAGAGTGTATACGTCATGTTATAACCCTCACGTTGTTTTTACAGATCTGAGTGAATTATGAATTAGCAGTTATGAAAGACCTGTCAGACTTCCAAAGAGGGCAAATTGTCGGAGCGCGGATGGCTGGTGCATCGGTGACGAAAACCGCTCAGATGTTCAATGTATCCAGAAGAACTGTCTCTATGGTCATGTCTGCATACCAAAACCATGGAAAGACAGCACCGACAAATGCAATAGTGGACGCAAGAAGAAGCTGTGTGATCGAGACCGCCGGGTGCTAAAGCGCATTGTGACAAAGAACCATAAGACCACAGCTCCAAAAGTGACTGCAGAGCTTAACCAGCATCTTGCAAGCCCGGTATCGACCAGAACTGTACGTCGCGAGCTCCATGGAGCTGGATACCATGGGAGGGCTGCAATTGCCAAACCTTCCTTTCGCACATCAACATTGAGCGGCGCAGAAAATGGTGTAATGACCATAAGAATTGGTCAATGGACCGGTGGAAGAATGTAGTCTACTCCGACGAATCCTCCTTTACGCTATTTCCATGTTCCGGTCGAGTTTACGGCTGGAGACAGCCTAAAGATGCTTATGACCCCGACTGCCTGACCCCAACCGTTAAGCATGGAGGCGGATCTGTGATGGTTTGGGCAGCAATATCGTGGAATACTCTTGGCCCAGCTGTAATACTGCATGGTAGGGTTAACCAGGTCCATCCCATGGTCCAAACGCTGTTTCCCAATGGCGGCGCCGTCTTCAGGATGATAATGCACCAATCCACACCGCTGGGGTCGTTAAAAACTGGTTTGAAGAGCATGTTAGTGAAGTAGAACGCTTGGATTGGCCTCCACAATCCCCGGATCTTAACATTATCGAGCATCTGTGATGTCAGTTGGAGCAGCAGGTCAGAAGCCGATTCCCACCGCCGGCGTCTTTGGAGGAACTGGAGCAGGGTTTGCTCGAAGAATGGCTCAGGATTCCTCTAGCCACTGTCCAAAAGCTGTATGAATCAATTCCCCGACGCATTGCAGCTGTTATTGCCGCTAAAGGAGGACCAACTCCATATTAAGAATAAAAACCGCCATTTATCAAGGTGTTCATATTATTTTGTCCAACCCCTGTAAGTCATCCCCTTCAGCAGGCCCACCAGCTGCCTCCGCTACTTCAGCAGCTGCGTTTTCAGAAGACGCGTCTACGTCAATGCGTTCAGCAAGCCCAGCAGCTGCCTCCACTACTTCAGCAGCTGCATTTTCAGGAGACTCGTCTACGTCAACCCCTTCAGCAGGCCCAACAGTTGCCTCCGCTACATTAGCAGCTGCGTCTTCAGAAGACCCGTCTACGTCAGTGCGTTCAGCAGGCCCACCAGCTTCAGGATATGCAATTAATGACATTGGTTTGTGGCCACAAGTGCTGACCGATGACTTTAGAGAGTTCTGGATAGAGCAGGGAACATTAGATTGCCGAAATTATGACAGCGACTTCAGTAACTCTTCAACTACTGAAAGTGATACAACACGCCGATGTACGAAGACATTATTTGTTAGGAAACATAGCCTGACGAATGAGAGGATTGAGGTGTCATGGCTGTGCTATTCTGGGTCCACAGGCTGTGTTTACTGGTTTGTCTGTAAATTAATGCCGAGGGCGGAGAGCAAGTTCACAATCGGGTTCAACGACTGGAAGCATGGTAGACAATCGGTCGAAGCACACGGAAAATGTGAACAACATATGGAGTCGATGAGATATTTGTTGGTAAGAAAGTCTGTCTCCGGCCGTGTTAATTCGAAACTGGTGAACCAGTTTGAAAAGGAGTGCAACTACTGGCAGGAAGTTTTGCGGCGCTGTGTCGACGTTATCAAGTATATCACGTCACGAGGACTAGCAATTCGTGGACACGACTCCCGTTTCGGTTCACCAAACAACGGCAACTATTACGGAATTTTGGAAATTTTAAGTATGACAGTTTTCTAGCTGCGCATATAAGCGAGCATGCCAACAAAGGTAGCGGACACACCTCGTATCTCTCTCATTTCATTTGCGAGGAACTCATACTGTTGATGGCAGATAAAGTACTTCAGACGATTATCCGAGAAATCCAGCAATCAAAATACTACTCTCTATCCGTCGACTCTAAGCCTGATGTTTCCCACACCGATCAACTGTGCTTCACCGTCAGATATGTGGTTGAGTCTGGGTCCGTCGAGCGATTTCTACAGTTCATACCTATGAACACACATACAGGGAAAGGAATCGCCGACGTGGTCCTCAACTTTCTGGAGACGCATGGCATTCGAATTGGAGACTGCAGAGGACAGTCTTATGATAACGCAAGCAATATGGCAGGGAAATACAACGGCGTAAAGAGCCACATCAAGTCAAAATCTCCGTATGCTGAGTTTGTGCCATGCATGTGCCACTCACTAAATCTTGTGGGTAAATCAGCAGTGGACAGTTGCACAGCAGCCGTTGAATTGTTTATGCTCATTCAGAATGTCTACACGTTTCTCGTCTCGTCAGCCACCCTCTTGCTGAAATAACTACTGCAATTTGTTGAAGATCTCAGATCAAGATTTGACGAATTCGAGGACCAGGGCATTGGAAAGTGTGGTCATCGAGTATACAAGGAATCGACTCAACGCACAAATAAGAGAAAGCGCCACCATGACGAAATCGGAACTGCCGAAGATACGAACCTGACACCAAGAGATTCATTTCGGACCACTGCATTTCTACCGATAATTGATAAACTGTGTACCACTCTGAACAGTCGTCTAGAAGCGTACGCTGTCCTGCAGAAAAGATTTGGATTTTTGTATTTCCTTCTAGTCCTGGACATCGAGTCTTCGACGGTCCGTTGAACATCTAGTATAATGCTATCCGGCTGATCTGGAGAAAGAGCTGGTAACAGAAGTTGTGCAGTTCACTCACCGAAAGTGAAACAGAATCCCAGACGGAACGTGAAGACATGTGCAACAGATTTTATCGGCATATGAACACAAACGAAATGAAAGGAACATTTCCAAACATGGAAATAGCAATGAGAATATACCTGCGTATGTTTGTCACGAACTGTTCTGGTGAACGTTCATTCTCGAAACTCAAATTGATCAAAAATTACCTTCGCACCACCATGCGCCAGGAGCGCCTTTCGTCCCTGGCGCTGTTGAGTATAGAGCATGAGGTGTTGCAGTCGGTGAGTTTCGAGGACACAATCACGCAGTTTTCCAAACAAAAAGCCAGGAAGCGTCCTATGTAATATTCATTACAAATCTACACTCTATCTACAGTACAGTAAGCTGTACAGTTTAGCTGTTTATTAAGTGAATTACAATTGTGTAGCTGTTTATTAAGTGCATTACAATTGTGTAGCTCTTTATTAAGTGCATTACAATAACTGTGTAGATGTTTATTAAGTGCATTACAACTGTGTAGCCTACTAATGTAGCTGTATACACTGTATGTGTACATAGTTAAGTTATAGTCTTTAATATCACATTAATAAGCCGAATGGCTTCCGCATGTGTTTTGTGCTTGTTAAAAAAATATATCTGTTATGTGCATTACAAAATATTGTCATTCATTAACATACTAAAATAATACATCCCGAGAAATAGTTTGCCCAAGGCCACGCACACTGTAAATGCGCCCCTGGTTGTTATAGTTAAATAACTGAATATTAGTGGTTTTTAGCGGTTTAGAACTTTTCATAGCTTGCTGGTTTAATTTAACTTAAACTTGTGACGGTTATAAACGTTAACTACTTTAACTTGCGCGATGCTGTCGCAGAAAGCGTCGTGTGCTAGGTGTGGGGTTAATCGGTGGTATATGGATTTTAAGGATTACAATGGCGACCCTATGGCGATTACCGAGAGATCGGTTTGTTTCTTTTGTGATTTAAGGGAAGAAATAGTTGATATAAAACGTAGTGTACGCGAGGTGACGGAAAGACTTGCAACGCTTGATGAGGGCAGGGGTAGGGTTACAGTTGACGAAGGCCGAACCTATACTAACGTTGAAGACGTTAGTAATTTGAAGGGTGAGGTGAGGAACCTAGTTTCTAGTATAGGTAGCTTATCGGGAAGGTTAGACAGAGTTCAGGAAGGTGTTAAGGTTCGTCCGAGATTAGTAGACGGGGAGAGATTTAGAAACAATATTTTTGAATACTAAACTAGAAGAGATTTGTGCTGAGGAAAATGTACCCTTCGTAAAGCTGTGGTCAGAATTTAGTGATCCTAACCTTTTTATAAAAGATCGGGTGCATTTCAATGAAAAAGGGAATGCTAGGCTAGGTAGGTTAATCGATGAGAACTTTCGAAAGCTGTATAGGTCGAAGCCTTCTTTAAACGTTGTGGGTCCAGGAAACGCCGGCCCGAAGTGAAAAATAGTTTAAAACGCCGATCCGTGGTAAAAAATAATTTAAACGTCTTTTATTGTAAGTGTGTAGTATTAGAAATAAATTGAACGAATTTAAGGTGATAATTTATTCCGGGAACTACGATATAGTTGCTATAACCGAAACGTGGTTAAATACCGTGACTCGGGACTTGTTGGGGGAACTTGATATAGCGGGTTTTAAACTTTTTACTAATGAATGCAAAAAACTTCATTTTTTTCTACGTGAAGGTCAAAATATGAAAATAAAAACCCACTCTAATAGACAGAGTTTATTTCCACAACAGTTTCGACGCCCACTGGCATCCTCCTCGGGTGGATACAGTAAAACAAATGAACCAAAACAAGAAGGAAAAACAGTCCAGGGACCGACTGTTAAGAAATTCGCACCTAGGTTAGATCCCATTCTCCCGACACCGGAAGGGCATTTTCATTAAGTACATTCGCACAAATTTAAAACTATCTTCCTGTTCTAAACATACAGATTCTATTATTTTTTATTTTTTACATAATTATTACATTTATTATTAAATTTATTACATTTAATATTGCATAATTATTTATTACATAAATTATAAATTTATTATTACATTGGTTATTACATTGTTGTTTATTATACAGAACTTATAAACCGAAAAACGAATGAAAAAGGCGATTAGGAAACAATCCAGAGACCATTGAGAAATTCGCACCTAGGTTAGATACCGTTCTCGCGACACCGGAAGGGCATTTTATTACAGGGTCCCGCTTATAAGAACATTCGCACAAATTAAAACTATCTTCTTGTTCTATACATACAGATTCTAATATTTTGACATAATTACTGCATTTATTATTGCATTTACATTTTTTAACATTTATTATTATTACCTTTACCCTAATTATTAAATTTATAATATTACCTTTGTTATTACATCTGTTGCATTTATATTTATTTCCACATTTATTACTTCCATTATTACATTTACTAAAAGCGAGTAAGGAAACAATCCAGAGACCTTTAAGAAATTCACACTTAGGTTAGAACACGTTCCCCCGACTCAGTAAGGGATTTTTTGACCAAGAATCTCATTAAAGGGTCTAACTTATAAGTGCCTTCGCACAAATTAAAATTATCTACTTTTTCTATACACACAGATTCTATTATTTTTCTTTTGACATAATTATTACATTTATAAAGTACCTTACTTGATTCCCAATCTATAGCATGATTATTTTGGCTGGCGTGATAAAAAATGGCATTATTAGTATTACAACTTCTGAAGGCATATTTGTGTTCTTTAATACGGGTTTCGATATTTCTTCCAGTTTCTCCCACGTATACTAAATCACAACTTTTACAGGGAATGCTGTAGACACAGGCTTGTTCCTCTTTTGCAACGTTATTCCTAACCAATTTACTTTTCACGGTAGACGAATATTTGAACGCCAAAGCAAACTTAAAATCTTTCGTCAACGGTTTTACTCTTTCTAAGCCGGCAATGTAAGGCAAACTCACATATTGTTTTTGGTTAACTGAAGGTTCCCGAGGGGCATAAAAAGATTTTCTGGCTTTAAAATACGCCTTTCTGATAAACCACTCGAGATATTTTAAATCCTTAAAAATGTTCCAAATCTTTGAATTTTTCGGGTCCAGCAAATGTGGGCTACAAATCCTGAGTGCTCTTAGAAACATGGAAGAAATAATTGAGTTTTTAACCCCTTCATCATGATATGAAAAATAATGAATGTACGAATTACAATGAGTAGGTTTTCTATAGACCGTGAAATTGGGCTTTCCGCTTTCGTTAATGACCAAAACATCTAGAAAAGGTAATTGTTTGTTGTTCTCCCATTCATATTTAAATTTAATAGAGGGAACAAGATTATTTAATGCCCACATCTGTATTTTTAGAACTGATAAAACTCTGTGTCACCAATAATGCCTTCTCCTTTGGTGAAGAATTTTATTTGCAACGTTTTGGTATGGGAATGGGGTCCCCTTTATCCCCAATACTGAGTACATTATACATGGAATATTATGAGTCGGAATTGTTGCAAACAATATGTCCCAGGAATCTAATTTGGTTTCGTTATGTAGATGATATTTTCTCATTTTGGCCTGACCACTGGAACAACTTTGACACTTTCTTTCAGTCATTAAATAATGATGAAGGGGTTAAAAGCTCAATTATTTCTTCCATGTTTCTAAGGGCACTCAGGATTTGTAGCCCACATTTGCTGGACCCAGAAAATTCAAAGATTTGGAACATTTTTAAGGATTTAAAATATCCCGAGTGGTTTATCAGAAAGGCGTATTTTAAAGCCAGAAAATCTTTTTATGCCCCTCGGGAACCTTCAGTTAACCAAAAACAATATGTGAGTTTGCCTTACATTGCCGGCTTAGAAAGAGTAAAACCGTTGACGAAAGATTTTAAGTTTGCTTTGGCGTTCAAATATTCGTCTACCGTGAAAAGTAAATTGGTTAGGAATAACGTTGCAAAAGAGGAACAAGCCTGTGTCTACAGCATTCCCTGTAAAAGTTGTGATTTAGTACACGTGGGAGAAACTGGAAGAAATATTGAAACCCGTATTAAAGAACACAAATATGCCTTCAGAAGTTGTAATACTAATAATGCCATTTTTTATCACGCCAGCCAAAATAATCATGCTATAGATTGGGAATCAAGTAAGGTACTTTATAAATGTAATAATTATGTCAAAAGAAAAATAATAGAATCTGTGTGTATAGAAAAAGTAGATAATTTTAATTTGTGCGAAGGCACTTATAAGTTAGACCCTTTAATGAGATTCTTGGTCAAAAAATCCCTTACGGAGTCGGGGGAACGTGTTCTAACCTAAGTGTGAATTTCTTAAAGGTCTCTGGATTGTTTCCTTACTCGCTTTTAGTAAGTGTAATAATGGTAGTAATAAATGTGGAAATAAATATAAATGCAACAGATGTAATAATGAAGGTAATATTATAAATTTAATAATTAGGGTAAAGGTAATAATAATAAATGTTAAAAAAATGTAAATGCAATAATAAATGCAGTAATTATGTCAAAATATTAGAATCTGTATGTATAGAACAAGAAGATAGTTTTAATTTGTGCGAATGTTCTTATAAGCGGGACCCTGTAATAAAATGCCTTTCCGGTGTCGCGAGAACGGTATCTAACCTAGGTGCGAATTTCTCAATGGTCTCTGGATTGATTCCTAATCACCTTTTTCATTCGTTTTTCGGTTTATAAGTTCTGTATAATAAACAACAATGTAATAACCAATGTAATAATAAATTTATAATTTCTGTAATAAATAATTATGCAATATTAAATGTAATAAATTTAATAATAAATGTAATAATTATGTAAAAAATAAAAAAATAATAGAATCTGTATGTTTAGAACAGGAAGATAATTTTAAATTTGTGCGAATGTACTTAATGAAAATGCCCTTCCGGTGTCGGGAGAATGGGATCTAACCTAGGTGCGAATTTCTTAACAGTCGGTCCCTGGACTGTTTTTCCTTCTTGTTTTGGTTCATTCGTTTTTCTGTATCCAGGATGCCAGTGGGCGTCGAAACTGTTGTGGAAATAAACTGTCTATTAGAGTGGGTTTTTATTTTCATATTTTTACTAATGATAGGTTTCATAGGATTGGTGGCGGCGTTTTGCTGTACATTCGTAATTCCCTTATGGCTATCGAGGTTAAGATAGATTTTCCGGCAGCAATTAATGCGATATACGTTGAAGTTAGAGCGCGTAGTATTAGCTTCAATTTTGTTGTTGTTTAGAGACCTCCCGTTGAACCCCTCGATACCGATACTAGATTTTACACACTTCTTGGTAACGTTATTAATAATCGGGATAGTATAATTGTCGGAGATTTTAACTGTCATAACGTTAATTACGAGACTTTTACTGGTAATGATGAGGGTTTGAGATTAATTGAGTTCATGCAAGATAATTTTTTACGACAGATGGTTACCGAACCAACGCGCGGTGACAATATTTAAGACGTGGTGATGACAAACAACGAAAATATAGTCGAAGGTTTAGAAGTAGGTGAGAGTTGGGATGTAGTGATCACCAAATTATTAGGTTTAAGCTGTTGTTAGAAAACAGTAAGGATAGTTACATAATAGAAGTCCCTGATTTTCGTAGGCCTATTTTTGATAGTTTTGTGGATAGGATGAGAATAGTGGACTGGGATAATTTATTTATGGTTAATGATGCAAATTTTCATTGGGAGGTGTTAAAGAAAGTCTTTTGAATATCGAAAGGGAGTTTATTCCTCGTAGGTCCAAGCGCGCTAGAAATCATGGTAAGCCCAAGTGATGGACTAGGGAAATAGGTGAGTTTATAAACGAGCATAACAGAGCGTATAGACTTAATAAGCGCAATGGCACGGTAGCTAACTTTAATAGATATATCGAGCTTAGACGTCAGGTTAAAAGATCAGTTAGGAATGCTAAGCGTAATTTAGAGATGCTTATAGCTGCGGATAATAAACATAATCCAAAAAGTTTTATGACTACGTGAATAATCGTAAACCGATAAAAGATAATATAGGCCCTCTAGTGGACGCTAACGGCGCTTTGGCTTCCGACGCTCAGGTGAGTATCTTTAATAACTTTTTTGCGACAGTGTTTACCGTAGAAGACGTAAATAATGTCTCCGATGTGGACGATATCGTTCCATTTAGTAGCGAGACTATTTTGAATGAAATAACTGTTTACGAGGGTGAGATTGCGCATTATATCGATAAGCTAAAAGTTAGCAAGGCTCCAGGCCCTGACGCGCTTTATCCTAGACATCTGAAAGATTTGAAAGACATTATCGTAGACCCCTTAACGAAGATTTTTAATCAGTCACTGGAAGCGGGATTATTCCTGAAGACTTCAAATTAGCTAACGTTACGCCCATTTTTAAAAAAGGCGACCGCACAGTAGTTAGCAATTATAGGCCTATTAGCTTAACGTCAATTGTCGGTAAACTTTTGGAATCCGTAGTTAGGGATCGTATCGTCGATCACTTAGAAAATCGCGATTTGATCATTAGTAGTCAGCATGGGTTTCGACGCCATAAATCTTGTTTAACAATTTGTTAGAATTTTATAACGAAATAGTGCGCGAATACGATATGCATAGAGCGGCTGACGTTATTTATTTAGACTTTAAAAAACCGTTCGATAGTTCCGCATAGAAGATTAATTGCGAAGGTTAAAGCGCACAGTATACGCGGTCAGGAATGGCTTCGTGCCAGGAAACAGAGGGTCGTTGTTAATGGTAGTGAATCGGGGTGGTTGGATGTAGGTAGAGGTGTCCCTCAGGGTTCAGTGTTAGGCCCATTGCTATTCATAATCTACATTAACGACATAGATGAAGGTTTGACCAGTAACGTGTCAAAATTCGTGGGCGATACTAAAATAGGCAGTAAAGTTGTGAATGTGGACGATAGATATAGGCTCCAAGACGATGTAAATAGAATTATGGAGTGGACGGATAAGTGGCAGATGCAATTTAACGTAGACAAATGTAAAGTTTTGCATATTGGTTCTCGTAACAACAATTACACGTACACGATGGATGATACACAGTTAGCGAGCGTTGATGAGGAAGTAGATTTAGTCGTACATGTATCTAAGGATTTAAAAGTTAGGAACCAGTGCCTGGAGTCATGCGCAAAAGCTAATAGGATGTTCGGCTTCATAGCGCGTAATTTCGAATTTAAATCGAAGAATATTATATTGCCCCTTTACAAGTCCCTAGTCAGGCCTCATTTAGAATATGTCGTTCAGTTTTGGTGCCCGTATTTGCGTGAGAATATTGATAGGTTGGAAAGGGTTCAGCGACCCGCCACGAAACTAATTCCGTCACTGCGCAACAAGTGTTACGAAGATAGGATTAAAGAGTTAGACTTGCATTCACTCGAAACTAGGAGATTAATAGGGGAGCTTATTGGTTTTCAAAATCGTTAATAAAATGGATAACGTAAATTTTGACAAACTCTTCACTTTCGATAATAGCAATACTCGTAATAACGGATTTAAGTTGCGTGGCAGACGTTTCATTATTAATATCGCTAAAAACTTTTTTACGTTTGAAGTAATTGATAAATGGAATAATCTTCCCGCGTCCGTCGTGAACTCTACCAGCGTTAATATTTCTAAAAACCGTTTAGATAGGCATTTTAAAAATATTAACGTTGTTTAAAATAAAAAAATAATTAGCAACAGGAGCTCTGGGGGTAATGGTGAGGATGTCTGTTGACGATTAATGTCAGCGTGATATGCCAGCAAAAAAAAAAAATTAGATTAACATGAACTTAGATGTAGCTCGTAGCGTAAACTAACCCACGTTTTGTTATAATCTTTATACTTTTTTTTCTTAGCCTTTCCTTACTTGCATGTCTACTGTATAACTCTTTACTTGTATGTCTGTAGTTTTCATGGCATGATAGTGTTTGAGTTAAGACTGTGTTTGCATGGTTTGTAAGCGTTCTTATTTTACTTATTTTCATCTTTCACCCCTTTCCTATTCTCTTCAACTATTTTTCGGACTTGTCGGCAGTGGTCGGCGGATGATGATGGTGAGTCTTTCTTTCTCTTTTTCTGAATGAATTTTAACCGACGAATGATAGGTTTTCCTACTTACTTAAACCCTTATTCTCTTCTTTTAACCCCTACTCTCTTCTTTCTCTCGGGCTAACCTTAGAGTGGATCTTAGTCTTTGTTAGCCTTAGCTGCTGTAGATCTGTAGATCATCAACAAATGATTATTCAGGAAAAAGGCTATCCATAGAGAGATAATGATAACATAGTTTAAGATTTTATTAAAAAAATAAACATGAATCAAGTAAATTTAGGGATTTTCTTAAAAACATACAAAACATAATGTTCAAATTATAAGGAACTGACAATTGTTCGAGTAAATAAATATATATTTACTACATCACAACCTTAACATTATTATACACAATTACTCAATACTTGTCCATCCTCCATTATTATTAATGACCTCTCGTAGTCTATTTGGAACAGAATGCTACGTGATTTTAGATGGTATGTGGGTTTGTGCGGAAAAGTTTCCACTCTGTCATGGTCTGTTCCAGCAGGCGCCGAGATGTCCGCTCCTGCCCAGGCTCCCAAGCGTTAACCACATTTTCCCACACATTTTCAATGGGGTTTAGGTCATACCTCTTGGTGGGCCAGTTCAGCAGCTCGACATCTCGTTCTTCCTGAAACCACCGTCTGATGATCCTGGCAGTATGAGCAGGGCAGTTATCCTGTAATATATACGAGGACTGATCAAAAAGTTCCGGGACAGATATATTTATTGCAAAACTAAATGTCACATACCCAATCAAATTTGTCTCCTTCATAGTCGTCTCCTTCTGATTGTAAACAGTGATTCCAGAGATCCAGCCATTTATTGAAGCACCTGTTATACTCTTCTTTCGGAATGTTCTTCAATTCTCGTGTCGCATTTTGGTCGATCTTTGGTACTTCCTGAAATTTTTTTCCCTTCAGGGTGTTTTTCAGCTTGGAGAACAGGAAAAAATTACAGGGTGCCAAATCCGGCGAATATGGTGGTTGGGAACCAGTGGAATGTTGTGCTTCGTTAAGAATGCCCTTATGGAGAGTGCAAAATGCCCGGCAAAATGGCCGTCGGGTTCGTGGATATTGCATTGACAATGCGCCCTCTCACACAGCACTCTCCATAAGGGAATTCTCCATCTATGGCCTTGGGTGTGTGATTCGAGGTTGACGGGGGTTCTGGTGAGGTGGCAGCGACATATTTTTCACTCTGGTATAGCTGGTACCATGTAGGGAATCGCAGTAGTTTCTTTTATACTACACTCCGATTTCTTCTTGTAGTGGATCGGAGGATTCTGTGAAAACTTAATAGATTATCTGACGGTTCCCCAATTCTTCTTGTAGCTATCGGGAAATTATTTATTCTACTTTAAAACCGAGTTCTCTGGAGAAAGCAGGGCTCAAAGGAGAAGCCAAAGGTATCCTCTGACTAAATTTTACTGCTTCTAAAATATTACAGGTAATATGTCAGCCTCTAGGTCAGATCAGAATAATCAGAATGATGATTTGAAAAATTACAAGAGTTTATATACTAATAATTTGGTGACATCATTATTATTTAATGTTGACCTGTTTTGTTTTTATTCTCAATAGGCTGAATTTTTTTTGCAAAATATTTGAAGATAAAGGTAAATATTTGCTGTAACAGCATACTGACAGATATGCAAGATATTTGAAGATAAAGTCATATTTTTCTTTTAAACAGCATATTGCTGTTTGCCTCTACATTATGATGATTAATTTCAGCTATTGTGCGATTCCATGTAGATGGTTTGATCTGATAATATCGTCGTGTATTATTTAAAAGAGAAACAAGATTATTGATATAGACGAACATTTTCGGAAGCTGTTACTATATTTTGGAGTATTTATCGAGGAAGATTTATTAAAAATTAAATGCGTGAGTGGATGAGTGAGTCAGTTATTATGTAAAAGAGACTGGAATAGGAGGGGAAGGTAAAATGGAAAGAAGCAAAAACACAAATGACAGTAGTAGATAGGGTGGGAGGAATGAGAGACTTGGGAGGAGGTAATAATGGGGAGCAGGAGGGTGGGAAAGAGAAGGGTCATGTATGAGTATGAGGTGAAGGGGAACGAAAAAGGAAAATAAGAATGAAGGTAAATCGAAAGAAAACAACAAGGAGATAGGAGGAGGGAACAGAGAGAGAGAGAGAGGGGGGGGGAACGAGAAGGGGGATAGTGAGAAGGAGAGGGATGGAGTGAGGGTGTGGGAGAAAGAGGGACTGCGTTGCTAACACATCTCGGGAGAGGGTGGAGCGGAACTATTGCAAGTGACCGTACATATATACAGTATATATATATATATATATATATAATTAGACAGAACTACGAATAAACGCAGTCTGTTTTTGATAGGAAACTGAAGTAAAATGTGACACATAAAAAAGTGTCGTCCTGCTTCTTTGGGCCACATCCGGAGCGCTTTTCCTATCACTACACCATCCGAGAAACTAAAAATTTTCCTATTACTTATTTTATCATGTGCAGAACTACACTACTCAACCCTTCAGTGATTATTATGATAGAGAATCACAATAATAATGATCAGCCAGACTTGCCAAAACCTAGCACATCGCCCAGGCCAGAAAAATGCGGGCCATTGAACTAACTCATGAATTATTATTAGCCAGTAACATCATTTTCTGTACTGTATTATATATATATGGAGTAAACCAAAAAGATTAAGCCTTTCGTTTAATATGTCAGTAACTTTGGCTGAGAGTTGTTTATTTTGAATGAAATACTACAATATGCAGTACAGCTCGTTTAACACTTGTCTGCCAAATTTGAAGTAAAAATCTTCTAGAATATATGAAGAACATTTAATTTAAATTAAGTGGAGGAAAATAAACTGATTATATTTTTTTACTAAAACAGCGTTTACTGGATACAAAACAAGTGCCCAATTTTCTGTTACATTTATTATAAAAACGTTTCTTCTGTTGACAATAAGGAAATTAAACTTGTATTAGAATAAATGTTCAATATGTCCACCGTTTTGCTGAATGCAGGCTTCAAGACTGCAGCGTCATTAATCAATGACACACTCGATAAATTTCTGCGATAACTTTTCCAAAGCGTTCTCGATCGCCTAGCGCACTAATGTCACGTTTCCGATAGGATGTTCGTAGATAAACTTCTACAGCACAGACCAAATGAATTTAAATCTGCACTGTTTGAAGGCCAATGGTCTTTTTCGATAAAGTCCGGAACATTAGCCTGAAGAAATGACACGCTCGAGTTTGCTCTGTGACTAGTTTGTGAATTGCTCTCCTGATTTATCACGAATGATGGGGAAATGCTTCTCGAGGATTAATCGATAATACGCAGCATTAACCATGGCTCCTGGTTCAACAGAAAAGACAGATTTTCCAGGTTTTGAAATGAAAATGGATACCATAATTTTATGGGTAAAAGTGGGACGCTCTCTCGCTAGAACCTCTCCGGCAACACATGAATCTTTTTTTTGCTCTTGATTACACCCGATCGTTTTTTGTGTTCACCGGAGTTGAAAAGGTAAACATTTTCTCATCACTGAACCAAATTCGCCGAAGAGTATGAGTAGAAAATCTCGCTAACAAATGTTGGTAGCATGTTATCCTCTTCCGCTCATTAGAATATGTGAGCTGTTCGACTTTCATTCGTAATTTGTGAAATGCGGGTTACTCTTTCAATTTCTCTTGGAAATTTGTGCATTCCAACTTGGCCTTCTTGAATGCAGATCAGGTTTGCAATGACTCCTACGCTCTCTTCATTGCGTGAAGTGCAAAGCTGTTCACTCCTTTCCTTTCCAGCAATACTAACAATTTTAGTAATTTTTTGAATAACTTTTTCTTCCCCACCTTTTGTTCAATTTTTATTCGGGAACTCAATTATCATTTTATTTGCACCATAATTTTTCTTTGGTTGCAAGTTCTTTCTGAAAATAAGGTCTTCTTCAGTATATTTTGGCATTTAAAAGGCTCGTTAATGCCTGAAACAGAAGAAACGAGCATTAAAAATTTGCAGCAATTTGTTATTAAACTTAATTTATTAAAGCGAATAGAACTTCATTGCTTTTTAATAATTAGCTTAATAATTAACTCACACGTGTATAATTAGTCTTACTATACAGGGTGATTCATAAATGTGTTTCATAAATAGCAAGGTGTATTCTTGAGACAAAAGTAAAGAAAAAAGACCATATAAACATAGATCGAGAAGCCCGTAGGTTTCGGGCTATAGCACGCGACAGAAAAATGAAACTCCTAAAGATTGTTTATATTTTATACAGCAGTGTAATACATTTGCTTCAATAAAGTAAAAGTTCGAAATGTTCGAACAAAGGTGAGTATGGTTAATTCTTAGATTCCTAGTTTGTGTTACAGAAGTCCGAGCACGTGACGAATTGTGGCAACGAGTTCGAGACAATTGCTAAACGATCCGCAATACTCCAGGAATTTTTGAGTGTCAGACAATCACTGGTGCGATGTGTTGAGGCATACATTCAGGAAGTAGGAAAGAACTTCGAACATTTACTTTAATGAAGCAAATGTATCACACTGTGTATTTGCATAAAATGTAAAAAATCTTTAGGGGTTTCATTTTTCTGTCGCGTGCTATAGCTCGTAACCTACCGGCTTCTCGACCTATGTTTATATGGTCGTTTTTCTTTACTTTTGTCTTAACAGTACACCCTGTGACTTATGAAACACATTTGTGAATCACCCTGTATACCTATAAAATATAATTATACTCAACAGCTTACGACCAAAGTTACCCTCATATGAAGCTAAGGGGTTACTTTTTTGGCCCACCCTATATATATATATATATATATATATATATATATATATATATATATATATGGGATGAATTTCACAATAAAACACGTGAAATGAATAAATGCTGCAAACCCACAAGGAAAAAGAAAAACGATTCCAAGGCCTTTCGTGTATTCAAAGCTACACCCTGACGAGGTGTAGCTTTGAATACACGAAAGGCCTTGGAATCGTTTTTCTTTTTCCTTGTGGGTTTGCAGCATATATATATATATATATATATATATATATATATATTAGTGATAAATAGAAGAACAAAAATCTTGTACATAGTGTAGTTTTAATTTCCAAACTTTTCGGAAATGATTTCCATTATCAACAAAAGCATAACAGGAAATTGAACCAATTAGGTTTAAACTCTAACCTTCAGCATTTAAGCACTAACAAAACTATTTTTAACTTCCAACAAAACCCTTAGTACTAATGAGAGACGACTTCTCTACTTAGGTTTGGGTTTTAGATTTGCCAAATTTTAAAATAAGTTAATTTAGAAATTTTTTATTATTTGTAAAATTATATCATAATTTAATTCAATTCCCAATAATCGAAGATACAAAACTTTATATCTAAAATTCCAAATTACCCACATTGCCAACAAACACTTTTTTAAATTTCAAATTCCACAGCATTTTCCCCCTTAATCAACAAACAAAACATCCTTTGTTTAAAATAATTATCCAAAGATGAATCCATCATAATCTCCCGATAAAGGTAAAGGCGTGGTCATCATGAACAAGAATGACTCTATCAACAAAGTTAATAACGTTCTTAACGACTCCACTAAATTTAGTAAGATTAACGATAACCCTTTGACATTTTTTTTCAAACTTGAAGACAAAATCAATTGGTTTTCAGAAACTTTCATGATCAGAACAAAATTTCAGAAGACACTTATAATACTGCAAGCTACGCTCTTCCGTATCGTTTCCAGGCATCCTCTACGGTCTTTCTAAGATACATAAAACAATTGTCCCAGTCAAACCCATTTTCTGTGCCTGTACTACTCATAATTACTGTATAAACTAGCTAAATTTTAAATCCCTACTGTAACACTTTTGACGCAAAACGAACTCCAGGAAGGTGTATGGGTCTGATGGTGTTCTCCATTTGTTCTTAAGAACTGTGCTTCTGAGCTGACACCCTGCCCAGGCAAACTCTTCTGTCTATGTCTTTCATCTGGTACTTTTTCTTCTTGTTGGAAGCTCGCTCTCATTCAGCCTGTCTTAAAGAAAGATGACCGCTCTCAACCCTCCAACTACCGTCTAATTGCCTTGACTCTTGCGTTTCTAAGGTTTCTGAATCTATCCTTAATAGGAAGATTTTTAAACACCTCTCTACTCACAATCTTTAGTAGTATATATGCATTTGAGGAGACAGAAATGGATCAATTTGTGATTTCCCCCTTGAGTTCCTCACCTCCATCTATGAGTTATAGTTACAGAAAGTTTTGAAATCATGACGTCACGCGGTCCTCACCTCTTTTTATTAGGTGTATTTGAGGGGGATAGGGGTATGTCAGGTTAAACTAATCTCATGTAACCTAAGCTTAGGACATATATTATGAATGTATGAAAAGTTTATATGTAATTTAGCTTCATGGGGGTAAAAATGAATCACTCTCCCTTCATAAAGTAAAATTAGGTAAATATTCTGTAGAATATATCATCCGAAATTACATACCAGATAACAATTTTCTAATGTATTGTAATGTGTTTTAATAGAATCTGGTATCCGTTTTTGTGCAATTGAGCAGGTTTTGAGATAAATAATTTTTTTCGAAGAAATGTAACTCTCGAAAGCTGCTCAATTTCACAAAAAGAGGATAGCAGATTCTGTTAAAACGCTTCAAGATACATCAAATAAATATGTTCTGGTATGTGATTTCATTTTCTTTATTATAACCGAACCTAACCTATAAAATTACACTTTTTTACACAATTACTCTTACGGTCAGTATATTGCCTATTACAACAGAAAATATTTCGGTATTTTCTATAATTACACTCTTTCCCACAGTTCGGACATAAATGCGTTTTTAATATCACACTGTGATTTGCCAAAAAATCCAAAGCCTTATTTAATTAAGTCTTCAAAGTCTAGTTCACAACCGGCACAGTTCATGGTCACAGAAACAGAGAAACAAAGAAACAATTATTTGTTGCCAATAATTTCAGATCCCACTTTTGATTAGATAACATATTAAATATTAATTTTTTATTTTATTAATATTAATTTGCATAGCGTATGAAACATATTTTCTTTCATTAATTTTTATAAGGATTCTGAATGTAGTATTGTTTTTTTATAAAATTATTCATCAAAAAAATTCTTCTTTTGTGCTAAATCTTTTTTAGCATGTTTCAATTCGTCCACAGCGATTTACGATTATCGGCAATAAGCATACTTAAACTTAAGCGTTTTGTCATATTCCTCAAATAATATTTTAGCTCTTCAATCTACTCAATAACAATTACGTTAATGCGTATGAAATAGCAATAATAATAATAATAATAATAATAATAATTAAATTGTTAATTATAAGGCTATCTCATTACTAATTAGATTAATTAAATTTGAACCCGTTCTATTTGCACTAGAGTAGTTACCCACGTGCTAAACGTGAAATATAATTTATCTAAAAAGAAATGTAATATTTTTTTCCATATTTTGCATAAATTTTTATGAAAAAATTTCTTCTTGCTTTAAACTATTATTATTGTGTTTCACGTTTTCAGTGTAGAAACATCATCACTGACCCTCGCTATTAGGGTTTGGTTCTATTTTTTAACTATTAAAGAAATTGGAGCTTTGATACTTGAAATCATTATTTATATATACCTACACGTGTATAATTAGGCCACATCCACATTTTTATTTTTCCCTTATCAGGCTCCCCCACCCCTTTCACTCTTATCAACCCCCTACACCCCTTTGAGAGATTAAATTTTTGTTTTTCGCCGCTTTTCCCCTCTACTATATATTTATATTATTTTGTCATCATGCTCTCGGTGGTCCCTATAGTTCATACTGTGACGTCACGCACATACTTATTTTTATTTATTCTCCAGTTGTCTTAATTGTTGCTTTTTTGTTTGGTTCGTATTTATATTTATTAACTTTGCAATGTTTTGGTATTAAAATGGTGGCCAGTAAAGTTCATAGTATGACGTCACTTTTTTCTTATCACCATCCCTTTATCTTATCACCCATTCTCTCCACTCCCTCAACCCGCATATAACTGTATATATACAAAAAGTATATTTTTATTTTTCCCTTATCATCCCTTATCATTCCCTATCATCCCATCTCCCTTATCACCTCCTTATCTTATCCCCCCCATTCCCTCTTATCACTTCCCCCACCATCATATATATATATATATATATACACCTTTGGTTAACCTTTGGTTAGCCTCCGCCCGAATTGTTCATTCTGACGAAGGTCAAGCTTTTCACTCCACCTTAGACCTACAGTTTAACGTGGAATCCGAACCACGCCCCATCAGTAGCCCAGCGTCTTAACCACTAGGCCACCTAGGGTACCCATTTATCTACCAACCACTTTCTTTATTGTGTGGAAGGATGAACAGCTGGGTTTTGCTGCGCGCCGGCTGCCGTCGGGTCTCGAACCAGGGGCCGATGGATTCGTAGTCAGCGACGCTAACCACTACACCACCGAGGCGCATATATATATATATATATATATATATATAACTTATATATATATATTATTTTTATTTTATTTTTATTTTTTCCTTATGACCATCTTTCTCTTTTCCTCTTTGCATTTCTCATTTCCATCCATTTCCGCTCTTTTCGCTCTTGGCACTGGCACTGTGTTAGCCTCTAAACTTCATCGTCGTAACTGCAACCATACTATTCACTTGACCCACGAGGTCTCGCTCCTTCCACAACTTACTCTTTTACAGTAAATGTGTTCGCTGCAGTGCGAACTATATTAGCAGTACATACCGCAAATATCAAACAAGAGTGGATGAGCATTATGGCTTCTCAATAAGAACTTCACAACCCCTAAATAAACCATATAAATCAGCCATAAGAGACCACTGTCAACTTTATAATCACCCTTTACACTCCTCCAGTTTTAAAATAATCGATTCCACAAACCAACGAACAGACCTCCGCATTCTTGAATCGCTACGCATTTTCAGTAAGTTTTCCCTCAACGATTACAGTTCTGCCTTTAATCTGTCCATTATGAAATAACCTCCCGCATTCTCACGAGTAAAATTACCGCCATTAGTTCAACTTCTTAGTTTCAAACACACAACGTAAACTTAAATGGAAAACCCGATCAAAATGAAATCTTTAATATTCAAAACCTGTGCTAAAGTTAATAGACTTTCCTCCGTGATTTTTATTTATAATTCTGCATAAATTATGGTAAATTAACCTAGTAAGTTTTGTAATACTATGTCACTCACAATAACATAATAGCGTACCTATATAATATTATTACTTTATAATCTTTTACCTTTTTATCATTTTAGCATGGTTAATTGTCTGTACATATCATAATTATTTATTCTTTTAATACTTAATATTTTAATTCCTAATATTTTATTAATGATGATTGAAATAATTTGAAACGTTTGCAAATAAAAACTATATGTACAAGCTCTTCGTTCTCCGATTTCTTACTAAATTACACCGAAGAACAAAACCTTCGATCAAATTATATATATATATATATAATATATATATATATATATGTATTGAGAGAGAGATATACTGCATATAGAGGATGGTCCAAAAGTCCCTATCTATTTTGTTGAGATAATAGTATGTTAGGATAAAAATCTAGTGACATAATTAGATTTATATTTATTTATCAAGCTTAAGTCTAAGATTCGAAGTGAACACCATCAGTGTCTTTGCAAATCTCAAATCTGTCTATTGCACTGCGGAACACATTCTCAAGCATCTCTGGGGTTATTTTAGCGACTGCTGCGACATGCGAATTCGCAGATCCTGCAGGTCTTTAACTTTTGTTTTGTAAACCTCAGACTTTATAAAGCCCCACGCAAACAAGTCTAATGGTGTTAAATCCGAGATCGTGCTGCCCACGGCCTGTTTCCACCACGTCCAATCCACCGATTTGGTAACAGCTCATCAAGGTACGTCCGAACGATGTTTGCATAGTGACATGGAGCTCCATCTTGTTGAAAGACAACAGTGTCGAGAATGCCATCTGAACGAAACTGGGTTCAAGAAACTGCTGAAGAATGTCAAGATAAATTGGCCCTGTTACTGTAGCTTCTACAAAGAAAAAAGTCCATAAATCTTCGATCTTGTCATACCCAACGAGATATTAACTTTAGGCTAATCTCTCTCCCATTCGTAGAACTCGGTTGGTTTTTCACAAGCCCAGATACGGCAACTATGTCGATTAACCTTTCCGCATGTGTGGAATATCGTCTCATCGTTCAAGAGAATGTGGTTTAATACGTTTTTGGTATAAATTTTTTCAATCAATTCTGTGCACATGGCGGCTCGTCTTCGATAATCGTCTTCGTGTAATTCATGTAGCACTTGAATATGGTAACATTTCTTTTCTAATGTTGGTTTTAAAATCCTTAGAACAGTCGTTTTTGATATGCTCAGCCTATGTGATGCTGTGCGAGTTGACATTTTAGGATTTTTCAAAGGCATCTCTCACCAATTCAACATTTTCTTGAGAGGTACCTGGACGTCTGGATCTTGCCTCATCATGAACAGAGCCTGTTCGTTTAAATTTATTGACCAGCTCGCAAATTGCTTTGTCTGTCGGTCCTGGGTTGTGAAATCTTTCGAATTTTTCTCGAATTTCTGTACACTTCTTCCCTTGGATACATAGTGTTACTACCATCACACTTTCTTGTACATTCATCATCATCTATGGCCTGTAGAAAATAAAATAGAAGTATCATTATTTCAGCAAAATAGCTAGGAACTTTTGGACCGCCCTATATATTACAAGAAGAGTATCATATTTAGCTCCTTCACTACCAGTAATGACATTGCCCAGTTGAGGGTATCCAAAAATGGTTCTAATGACTGATTTTTCCATAGAAAAGCAAAGCATTTTTACATGAAGCTTCGTCTACACACTAACACTTTATCAACTTATATTTCTCCCCAAGGAGAACGAAAAAATGTTCATATTATCATCAGGGAAATGAAGAAAGAATCACATATTTGTAGCAATGAAAAGTTTTAAATGCATCTGATCGGAGAACAATAATTATACAATTACACACATGACGGAAAACAATCCGTAGCCATGGTCCGTGTGGCATTTTCTTTATCATGACTGTAGTGATAAAGCGAAACGCATCACTGATTGTTTGTTTCAGCTCCTTTTGTGTGATGTCACTGTTTTGCAACTCTTTCTTTCAAAAATTAATAGGGATAACAAGATATTTATTGCCTTGCATTAACCCAGAGAACACAAAAAGCGATAATTATGCGACTTATAACAAAAATATTTAAAATTTGATGGTATACGAATGTGCTAAAACTTAGAAATGAGAGTAATAATTCTGAAGATGTCTGAAGTCAGTACAAATCGAAACAAATTCTTTCGGGTTGACACCGAAACAGAAGAGCGGGGACAGTACTTCCCATAAATAAAATAATGTACATGCGACTAATATTCGTTCAAAAATTTTAAAGGTTTAATCTGAAGATTGTCCAGATTATCCCTTCTAGACAGAACATGACTGGAACACTAACGAAACCAGGAAAAACTTAAGAACAAAAAAGAAAAACCCAAGTCGGCTGCCGCCAAATTTATTTTTCTACGCCTCCATTTTCAGCAGAAAAATGTGGTGTTTACCGCTGGTTATGATCCCAAATATCGATTTAGGTTAATTTTTCGCTTATTTACGATCAGATTTTTTTTTTTTAATACAAAAAGGGTATTTTAGTGTTTCAATTTATGTCGGTACTTTTTCTTCAGTTCAGGAAGTACGACAAAAATTAATTTTAAAAGAATTGAAAATTATGGAATGTATTCCTTACTATAGAAAGAAAGATCCCAGCTCTACCGTAAACACACACACACACACACACACACACACACACACACACACAATTTTGCGGAGTACCTTTCGGAAAATTAGATTAGTTCCGACTAAATGTTACACCCAACTTAACCAAAGCTCACTTAATATTAACTTAACCTAACAAATCCATAGCTTAACTAACCTAACCTAACCTTGACCACAGTGGAAAAGCCGTAGATGAGACTAAGAATGAGAGGAAGGAGAAAGAAACCAAAAAATTAGCTCACTTCAAGAAAGTTTTTTTAAGATGTTTCCACTTTCCACGAACAGTATCACGTAGTCAATAAATTTCCTATACGCGTATCTACAGGTATAGAAAAATATTCCATAAAGTACAATACACATACACACACACACACACACACACTATAAAATAAATAAATAAATAAATAAATATATATATATATATATATATATATATATATATATATATATAATTACTCACTCAGTTATCCGTGACTGAGGGGCGATCTATGATCAAGGCTCACCCGATTTTACGGTTAACTCAGTATACGCCGCCGGTGGGTTGGTGATGCAGCCGTTGCTGCCCGCCACAACAAACCGTATTATTTGATTACAGTATAATATACAATTAAGTAGTTTATACTCACCACAAGACGTGAAGATATGCGAAGCCACAAGCGCACATGTGTACTCTGTAAAGCACGAAGGGACATTAGCTGAGGCGCAGTGTGATGGACTGGCGAGAGGTGAGCAACTGATGTAAACACTACGCCAAATCACGGTTAACTCATCGTCATAATAACGATAAACATTATTAAATCACGGTTAACTTGATTCATGGTTGAGTGAATCACGGATAACTGCGTGCTATATATATATATATATATATATATATATATATATATATATACATTCAACTGCAAAGAACACGCAGTATAAATAACGTAAAGAACGACGCTTGTATAGGAGATATTCCGCGCAAGACGAGAGAGAGAGAACGAAACAAATGAAAAATGAGGTAACCACCCGGGAATCGAACCCGGGATCTTCCGATTGCCGGTCAGATGCGATACCATTACACCATGGGCCTCACTCTTCCAAATGCCGTAATTCTTCTACATACTCGCAGAAACCAATGCCCCAAGGGGGCACCTTCCGCATGCCGTAACATTATATACATTCAACTGCAAAGAACACGCAGTATAAATAACGTAAAGAACGACGCTTGTATAGGAGATATTCCGCGCAAGACGGAACATCTCCTATACAAGCGTCGTTCTTTACGATATATATATATATATATATATATCAGTTAATAAGAAAGATATGACCAATAATTAATTATCTTTGCACCATTATTTCTCGAACACCGTCTACTTCAATTGTCTCATGCTCCTAAAATGAATACATATTTTGCTAGTAGTAAAATGCCAAGTAATTACTATTGCATATTATATATATATATATATATATATATATATATATATATATATATATATATATATATATATACCGGGTGGCTTATAATTCAGGAACCATAGGAATAATTGTATTTTTTTCTAATAATTCTTGTGCTTTCTAATAATGTATTTTTTTCTTTTTTTTTTTTGATGAAAAAAATCGAGTGGATGAAAAGAACCTGGTGACCTGGGTGGCCATTCGATAGAACCTCTTCGGCCAATCCATTTGTTGGGGAACGTTTTATCAAGGTATTTGCGAACTTGCATGGCAAAATGAGGAGGTGCACCGTCTTGCTGAAAAAACATGCCACGTCGTTTGTTTATGGGTACGTCATCCACGTAATTCATCAAAAAGAAAATAAAGAAAAAAAAGACATTATTAGAAAGTACAAGAATTATTAGAAAAAATACAATTATTCCTATGGTTCCTGAATTATGGGCCACCCGGTATATATACACTGTACAATTAACATCACTACCATTACTTATTAATTACATACCAATAAATATTTTAATTTTGCCGATGATGGTATGGTTGGAATTTTGAATGGCACGTTTTCCTGTCCCTGATTGCTCGTAACTATTAAAAATGGAGGAGAGAGTTGAAAATATTTGATATCCTCGCGGGGCCGAGGTCAAACATTAATTAATAAAAATATCTTTTATGATGTTTAAACGCATTCTGGATATTTATTTTTCTTTTTAACTTTTATTAATTATTTTATTGAATTTACATTTATTTTTACTTTTTATTTTAAATGTAAAAAAGAAATCAAAATTGTTTTGAATTTCCAACAATTGCCTGCATGTTTAATTTAAATTAAAGGAAAACTATTTTATATTTTGAAATTATATGCACACACACACACACACACACATATAATATATATATATATATATTTTTTTTTTTTTGTTTAACCAATATATAACGGATTATTTATGGAAACTATTTATTTTCTCTGCAAATGTATTTTCTGTTTCACAGGGTGAAAAAAATTAAAAAAGCGAACAAGTTTACTAAAGGTGGCTTCGAACGACGATTCAGAACCGACCTGCGGTCGACCCGTTTGCAACATCCCGCCTCATTTGGGGAATTTGACAGAGGACAAAAAGTTGCTTTTTACTCTCATCTTTCCCTCGTAGTTACCTACAGATTGCTGGTCAGGACTTCACGCAAGAACCGGTCCTGTTGGTTGTTGAAATTCGTCAAGTTGGTGTGCTGGAGGTTCTTGAGTTCTGTGGGCAGTACGTTGAAGACTTTGGGACCTTACATTCTGAGAGTAATTTTTCATCTTCGTTTTCATGGTGGCCCCCCCCGTCCCACCGCAGCTGGGATAGTACAGAATCTGTCCCTTCTATCATTCAAGCATGTTTTTATTTCAGTTCTAAAGTTTGGTATATTGAAATTGAAAGTGAAATTGAAAAGTTTATTGTCAGAAGCAAACAAAATAATATCCATAATATAGCTATTAATAGAAAACTAAAAATAAACGGACTAAAACAGAAATAAAAATAATACACGTAATGAAACAAGCAATAATAAAAGTAATAATATAAACCAAATGACAAAAACTAAGGCTAAAAAGAAAAAAAAAACAAGCAATGAAAAACCCAATATCGGTATTAAGTGGAGCTGTAAACAAACCTTTTCATACCAAGAGGTCCATAGTCAAGAAGATATAAAGTAAGACTGATGAATAGCTTGGCCATTTGAATTGTCCGAACTTTGTGTGTATATATATATATATATATATATATATATATATATATATATATATATATATATATATATATATGAAAATTATTTCACGAAGGTAACACGTGAAAAATATTTATGATGAATAAAACCACGAAGGAAAGGAAACACAAAATGGTGCTCAAGCGCTTTCGTCTAATGACATCCTCAGGAACACTGAGTGTTCCTGAGGATGTCATTAGACGAAAGCGCTTGAGCACCATTTTGTGTTTCCTTCCTTCGTGGTTTTATTCATCATATATATATATATACGAGGGTAATTCAATAAATATCCGCACTTTTTATTTTAACAATTTTATTTTCACATCTCATAGATTATAAACACATCACTTCTCAACATAGTCTCCCTGTTTCTCAATACACTTAGTCGAGTGATCTACAAGCTTCCTAATGCCATCACAAAAGAATGTTTTTGGCTGTGTGCGTAGCCAGTCATGCACCGCTTCCTTCAGGTCATCATCGCCTTGGAATCGCTGACCTCTCAAAACGTCTTTTAGTGGTCCAAACAGGTAAAAATCCGAAGGTGCCAGATCTGGACTGTAAGTTGGATGGTCGAGAACTTCAAATTTAAGTTCTTGAAGGCATTTTCTAGTCTGTGCAGCGGTATGAGGGTGCGCATTGTCGTGTAACAAAATAACACCTTCCGACAATCTCCCTCTCCGTTTTGTGCGAATTGTTTGCTTTAACTCATTCCGAAGCATATCAGAATATGAATAATGATAATGATAACCTTCAACATTATCTGCAGCGTGGAACTACAGTAACAAGTGCATCGTATTCTGACATGCTCGTATATATATATATATATATATATATATATATATATATATATATATATATATATATATATATTATTTGTGTGTGTCTTACCTACGGAATCACGACAATTTTGAGGATACACACAGTCTGTCGCGACACAACCTTGCGTATCCCACATTTACGGTATCGCGGTAAATTATCTTTGTAAATGCTACTTTTTATCATGAAAAGATAGGTTAGGTTGAGTTAAATTAGGTTTGGTTGGAGTTATTAGGTTTCTAAAAATGGGTGAGTGTCGTGATACAGTAGTGAATGTGGGTGTGAAAATGTCGCCCTTCTCTAGGGAACCTGTGTGTGTGTGTGTGTGTGTGTTGAAACTGCTTTAAACTTGGGTTGGAGTTTAGGTAGCACAGGTTTGTTTCACCTTGTACTGACCTTTTTAGAGTTTGTCGAAAACGCAGTGAGGAAAATGTTTGGTGTTGGTGAAGTAGATTCCTTGTCTCATTTAACGTGTGCAAAGTGCGTCACACGCTTTGAATTCTTCACTGTTCTTCCGCAGTGAATCCTGTTCCGGAATTCCGGTGATGCATCACTTCTCTTCCCATCGAAATGACTCATTTCAGATAAGAAAGAGGGAAAGATCCAGTGACGTCTTACACATTTTTGCTCTTTGCCTCGATACTACAGTATACTAACATACTAATAAAAAATATTATATTTCAATCTAGCATTAATAATAATAATAATAATAATAATAAAATTTTATTAAAAAATAATTCTTATTTTGTTTAAAAAAGAGATTTTCCGCCTCCTTTTTCGTTTTTAATCAAGTTCATTATTCAAATTTTTATTTTTGTATTAAATTCTTTTCTATTTTAAATTAATTTTTTTCTTTTAATTCAATTCCCAAATTTTAAAATTTGAGTTAAAAAGTTTTTGTCAATTTTGCAAATTTGTAGAACCTTCTCTATAAAGATCTTGAAAATTTCAATCTTGTATGCATCTCGCGGCCCATCACACGGGTGCGCGCGCACACACACACACACACAAACACACACACTGTATGTATATGTATATATAGTGGAGGAAAATTCAGTATGAACCTAAACTTTGTGAACTTTAAAATAATCCACAGGAAATATAAGAAAAGGCAATTCCTTTTACTTGTTGTCTGTGAGTTCCACACACACACAAACACTCGTTCAGATATATATATATATATATATATATATATATATATATATAAATTCATAGATGCATTCATAGTTTAAGTAGAAGTATGAAGAGTTAAATATCTTTATACATAGAGCACCATTCCACCCTTCCGCCCATTTCAGGATACAAGCAGCTCGCAACAGCAAATAGGGGATCAAATTACTGACAAGACCGTCTATATACATAAGGTTTCCCAAAAGTCCCTATCTATTTTGCAGAAATAATAATATTTTAAAGAAAATAAAAGACCAGCATAACGAAATACGTGTATATATGATATATCAAATTCAGGTATTAGCTTCGGTATGAGCACCATTAGTGTCTCTACACGTCTCAAATCTGTCAGTTCCATTACGGAAGACATTCATCAGCATACGTGGAGTTATTCTCCTCGCTGTGGCCCTTTTTTTTTGGCAGAGACTACAGTGATAGGACCAGTTTATCTTGGCATGCTTCAGCAATTCTTAGCTTCCCAACTTCTCTCAGATGGCATTCTCAACAAGATTCTTTTTCAACAAGGTGGGGCTCTTTGTCATTAAACAAGCATCGTTCAAACTAACCTCAGTAAACGTTTTCCAAATCGGTGGTGAGGTTTTATAAAGTCTGAGGTGTACAAAGCAAGAGTGGCAGATATACAAGATTTGCGAAATCGCATTATTGCAGCAGCGGAGAAAATAACTTCACAGACGCTAGTGCATGTTTTTCTTAACGCAGCTGACAGATTTGAGACACGCAGACACTGATGGTGCTCATGCCTAAGCTAATACCTGAATTTTATACATGTACACATATTTGGTTAGAGTGTTCTTTTATTTTCCTTAAAATATTATTTCTTCAAAATAGATAGGGACTTTTGGGAGACCCTGTGTATATATATATATATATATATATATATATATATATATATATATATATATATATATATATATATTACAATATATATATATATACACATATATATATATACATATATAAGATCCTCTTCCTATTTTTTCAAGTATCACCTTATATATTTAATCTGAAATGCCTCCAACAATTTTCGATTGTTTAAATGTTAAAAAGGTGATCTAAAAACATCGATTTCCATTTCGTGTCTACAATTTCCGTTCGCCTCCAAAAGCGTTGAAATTACGTCAGTTCAGATATTTGTATGAAGCAAAGTTAAATCAAATAAGTTTAAGAATCTCTTCTTAAGTATAAAATAGACATATATAATACATATTTTGCATGTTTTTCTCCTATGAGCTACAACCTGTAAATCGTAAATTTTGCGATTTTGCCGAATCCCGACATGTCCTTATATGTTAAAGTTATAAAAATCGGAAATATATCTTATTTTGCTTCAGTGTTTCATCAATTTAATATGAAAATGAAGATCTACGCATAATAAAAGAGGATAATCATTCTTTTGCAGTCGTTCAATGGTAAATGCGTACAAAAGCAAACAATTTTTAATGACAATACTTTTTAAATATAATTCTGTGACATATCGCTGAATCGATCATCGTATATCTCGCAAAGATGGGGCCGCATTGTTGATACTGAAAATCGACAATACAATAAGTATATCTTTGTGAATCAATGCCAAAGGTTTTCCAGGGAAAGCTTATAGTGTTTAATTTACAAAAGAAAAATATTTCAGTGCTTCTTGCCATCAAACAAGGATACATTGCAACTAACTAATACTTTATAGTGGGTTATCTTTTAAACATGTTACACTTTAAAAGGTTCGTATTTTTTTTATTAATTGAAATAAAAGCATGAAATTTTACTGTACCATCTCTGTACAATGTACAGTTGCTCGCATATGTAATGTTCCTCGCCTCACAGGCGACTCCGTACATGGGGCAACGCTGCAGTGTTAGTCAAGGTACCCCAACCGGGGGAAGGTGGGGTGGAGGGAAGACAACCGAGTCCAACAAAATATAACACAGACATACTGTATATATATCTAAAGGACAATTGAATGTGCATTCATTGACATACAGGTAATTATAATGTAATGTCTGTGTTGAACTGTTCATAAAGTAAATTAATATGATCGTGAACAGCATTGAACTCCATGTAGTTTACTAGTCTTATACAGTACTACTGTAAGGTTCCATTATGATTACTGCAAATCTAAATGAACAGCTACTATAATAGAACTTTTTATATACATACTAGTAAATGCGAAATGTTCGCCTGCAGGAAATTTTCGCGTTTTTCGCGTAGGCCATAGTTTACGCAAAAATATCCAGCAGGCGAAAATTTAACAATTTAAACTAATCTTTGGAAGATAGTAAGAAAATAAAACTTAGATCATTAAAATACTTTGGTGCTCTTCCAATATATGCTCTACCGCGAAACTGTGATCTACCATATTCCAATACGTGCTCTACCGTGAAACTAGCCTTATAAGGCTAACTAACGAAAATATCATGACTTAACCTAACCAATCGTTAGGTCAACTATACGCCCTTGACGATTGGTTAGGTTAAGTCGTGATATTTTCGTTAGTTAGCCTGGAATATGGAATATTAGTTGGAATATGGTAGATCACAGTTTCGCGGTAGAGCACATATTGGAAGAGCACCAATACTTTATTTGAAAAGTAAATTCAATATATTGTAATAAAACATTGGGCTCACCTGAAGATCAGGGCCCCCAGCCTTCTTTAGTTAGCTTTATAAGGCTAACTAACGAAAATATAACGACCTAACCTGATCTTCAGGTGATCCAAACCTTGTAAAGTAAAAGCAGTAAAAACATTTAAAATTATACTGTATTATTACTGTATAACACGAATGTCATGAATGCCGCTAATTTCTCAACACTTCCGAATGGTCCTCATTTTGTGTAGGTTATCCCACACAGAGACAATCCATTTAGCATGAATAGGTTTCAGTGCAGAGAGCTTCAAATCTATCTTACCGAGAGATTCATTTACGTTGAATGCTGCTGAAACTTTATCCACATACCAAGAGGTAAAACTTGCCTTGATGTACGACTTGAACCTCGACCAATCACAGTCCAGAATAAATGTCGTCATTCATGACGTCATTTTAATCTGTAACATTATAACTAGCAACTGTTGACCGCGAAATTATGATGCCGGGAACTTGTCCAAGGATATGAAAGAGCGAAAATTTGCTGCCGCGAAATTAGCCTGGTTTACAGTATATATACTTATAAACTCATACAATATTATACTAATGTTTGTGAAATAACGTTGATGGGCTAAACCGAGGTACTAGCATGGTTACTGACATGATCTATGTTCATACCATATTTCTACACCGTATAACGAACACCGACTCTGAAAATGAATAATACAAATACATTGATAATACAAATACAATCTGGAAAACACTATTAATATAATAGGCATCAACCACAAACTGGTGGTGATATCCTGCTTCATGCAACCGTCACCTTACGGTTTTTACTGACATGCCCATATGTGGTCTCCCCTGGACGACGACAGCAAGTAACCATGTCAACACCACGGTTTGGCCCATCAACGTCATTTCACAAATATTAGTATAATATTGTATGAATTTATAAGTATATATAAATATGTTTATGCCAGTATAACCGTGGATTATTCTTATGTGATTTTGACAATCAGTTACTGTTATTCAGAACGAAACTGTTAACAAGTTCTTTGTGTAACAATCGGTAAGCCATTTCCCATTAACTCTCTCTGCCCCTGTACCTCGCTCTCTCTCTCACTGTCTCAATCTTTTTCTCGCTCAATGTCAATACATATATATATATATAATCATGTAGATTCGTAAGTTAGTAAAGGTTTAAAGCTGCACACGAACTCTACAAACAGCTTTATTAGTATTGTTACATAATGATTTAATATACGCGAGACTGGTGGGTGGGGAAGGGGAATAAGGAAGTGTGGAGGATGGTTGTGTAATGTCTATTTTTGGTTCAAATTCACTAGTATATAAAAAGTTGTATTGTGGTATCTGTTCATATAGACTTTCAGTAATCATAATGGAACCTTATTACTTTATAAGACCAGTAAACATGCAGTTCAACGCTGTTAACGATCACACTAATCGTTTATCTTTATGAACACAGACATTACATTATAATTAGGGGCCATTCAAAAATTACGTAACGCTATTTTTGCTAAAATTTGACACCCCAGATACCCCAGGAACGTTCTGTAACGCTAGACCAGGCACTCCCTAAGATGTTATGTAACACTTCCACCACCCCACACCCCACACATTACGGAACGCTACAGCAGGGGGGGGGGGGATCAGGTTTTAGCAAAAATAGCGTTACGTAATTTTTGAACGGCGCCTTACCTGTAGGTCAACGTTATATGTTGTTGGACTCGGTTATCTCTCCTCCACCCTACCTTACCCCAGTTGGGGTACCTTGACTATCGTTGCGGCGTTGCCACATGTATGGAGCGGGCAACTGTACATGAAGAATTAGTCCTCTAGAGTCTAGTTCAAAACACGCTCTATATGATGGCCTCTCAGCTCATCAGCTCTGCACACGAACTATAAAACATCCGACACCTTAAAAGGTTTGTATTTAAATTTAGCGCCAAATATATATATCTTGGTTAACCTTGGTTTTGCTTCCGAGGGAATTGTTCACTCTTACGAAGGTGAAGTTTCTGACGCCACCTTAGACCTATAGTTTAACGCGGAATCCGAACCACGCCCCACCAGCAGCCCAGCGTCTTACAACTAGGCTACCCAGAGTACCCATTTATTTACCAACCAATTTTTTTATTGTGTGGGAAGAACAGCTGGGTTTTGCTGCGTTCCGCCTCGATGGATTCGTAGTCAGCGACGCTAACCACTACTACACTGATATCAAACAATACATAAGTATATAATATATACTTATATATACATATAATTGGCGAAATTTGGTTATACATTTTTCTAATTTTGCCAAAATTTTGTTCGTGACAAGTTGGCAACCCTGCTGTCTACTCGTCAGTTAGCAGACAAATGTTTGTGACTTTGTGACGTGTGTTCCATAAAATGTGTTCCAGTGTAAACGGTGCACATTAACTGCATGTTAGATAACATTATTAGCTAACATGCTAAGACCAACATATAGCTAACAAGTTAGCGTCAATGTAAATACGTCTCTACATGATACTTTTGAGGAATAGTCCTGTCGAACAAATTTCCTGCGGTTAATAATAAAGGAATATCATGGCCATCAACATCACCAGATCGAAACCCCTGTGACTTTTATCTGTAGGGTTATTTAAAAGACAGTGTTTAAACAGAATCCACACAAAGTAGAAGAATTGAAAGCATCAAGTGAGCAAGAAATTTCTGATTTCAATAAAAAACACCAGTATACAAGTAAGATACTGTTTAAAAACTCTTTTTTTTTTTAGTCCCTACCCGATAAGATTACAAAAAACTGCTTTTGTTTTTATCTATCACATCACTATTCTCCAGAATTAGGCAATCATTATTTCAACCAATATGTATATACACCGTCTGCCACAAAAAAGGGGTTCACTCTAAAAACAGCCATGAAATCAACACTTATTAAACAATCATAATGAAACTCATACAGAGCAAAACTAATGAGTGATTTAATGAGGATTGTTTATGTTCAACAAATTTTGTTGGTGAACATCGCTCCAGTTTTGAATTCTGGGAGTCCACAAAGGCGGTAAAACTTTGGTAATAAAAGTTTTATTCTCATTTTAGTTATAAAATACATCATAAGATTTATAAAATATAGGAAATGCCACGGATCACCTGTAGATCAGGGGCCCCAGCCTTCGTTAGTTAACCTTATAAGGCAAACTAATGAAAATATCACGACTTAACCTAACCAATCGTTAGGTCAACTGTACGCCCTTGACGAGTGGTTGGGTTAAGTCGTGATATTTTCGTTAGTTAGCCTTATAAGGCTTACTAACGAAGGCTGGGGGCCCTGATCTTCAGGTGATCCAATGCCACCATTAAGAAAACCATGAAAATAAAAAAAAGGATTTTGAATTTTGAAACAGAACTTAAATCCTAAGTTTACAAAAGAAATCAAATTAACATTTCACTCAGAGCAAGTGTAGTTTACGTACCCCTGACGCAAAAGGGGACACAAACTACACTAGGATCTTTAGAAGACATTTTTTAAATGAATCCATCAAATAAAACATTAAAACTAATGAAAATATTACGACTTAACCTAACCAATCGTCAATATATATATATATATATATATATACAACATATGTAAATTGACGATTGGTTACGTTAAGTCGTAATATTTTCGTTAGTTTTAACGTTTTATTTGATTAGGTATACGCGGACAAAGTTGGGGAACACAAACTACACTAGGATAATGTAGGGGAGCGTAAACTACACTAGGCACCACAGGGGGACGTAAACTACACTTGCTCCTTTTACTCTTTTGGAATTCCTATTAAAAAAGTTGTTCAATGTGTTTCCATTCTGTTTCAACAATTTTCTTTAAAGTTTAATCTAAGAAGAAATTCATCAATGATTCGATCGATCTGCTCCTGTGGTATCTCTTCCCACTTCTCCACAAGAAGTTGACGCACGTGATCAACATTTCTCACCCTGTTCCTGTAAACTCTTTGTGCCAAATTTTCCTAGATTCCATAGTCAACAGGGTTCAAGTCAAGACTGTTAGGTAGCCAATTTTGAAGTTCAAGTAATTCTGGGACATTATTTTTTAAGTATTCCACAGTTGCTATTGCTGGATGGGACGTTGCTCCATCTTGCTGAAAAAGATAATAACACTGTTGGCCAGACTTTGCATTTCGGGAAGCATGTTTTGCAGCAGAGTATTTCGATAGTACTCGGCATTGACTTTTACACCAGGCTCAATAAAATGAATGGATGTTTTTCCTAACTTTGATATGCCAACTGACACCATGACACTAGCTGAGAAATGACTTCTGGTTGCAAAAAGTCTGCTATCAGGTATTTCATTCTTACATTGGAGGTGCGAGTAAACTCTGTCATTTTGACTGTTCCGAGGGGGCTCCACAGTGAATCTCTTTTCATCAGCGAAAAAAACCTTTGAAAGTTTATCACATGTTACTCGCCGTAAGATTTGTTTTGATCTTTGAACTCGTTTCTGCTCATCAGTTTGAGTAATCTTTTGCCCGTTCATTCTTTTGAAAGGTTTTAGTTGAAGATCTTGTTTAATTATGCGTCTCACACTAGTATATGATAATTGTAACTCTTTTGATATGCGAGCTTGTGTCATATGGGTTCCTGGCTGGTTTTCATGACTTGATATACGTTCTTCGACGTTATTGTCTTGTATGTGAACAGTGTTTGGTCGCCCACTTCCCTCTCTTCTTTTGATATCACCCAGTGTCGTCAATTTTCTTTAGAAGTTTTCCCAAACCACCAAAAGTCCATCCTTTGTTGGGAAATTTGGAGAGTAGTTTCGTTCGTCCATATTTCTTTTCTAGTCTAGAATGCTTAATTATAATCTTATCTTCCTCTGAAAATGGCATATTCACTATATTTTATAACCCTGCAAAAAAATATTGTTTATTAGAATTTACAAAAGTGAAAATGGAAATAAAGGATTCTTGATTAGTTTGTTGAGCAGCAATTGTAGTATTATTAGAGAAATATTTAATAAATCGTTATTTTTGATAGCTTCGAAATGAAATTTGGTTTACAGGTGGATGTTTTATGTATCTTTTACGTGTATAAGTTTCATACTGATTGTTTGAAAACTGTTGATTCCATGGATGTGTTTAGAGTGAACCCTTTTTTATGTCAGACTGTGTATAAACTCAAATATACCTCATTCTATGAATAGTGGGCCGGCCAAAAATTGAAAAGTCCTCTAGAAAAAAAATTAACGGCGTTTTTTGTTAATAGCAGGCACCCACCTTAGATAAGTAGTATTGAGGGTGCCAAACAAGATGTGGGTGGGTGCCACTCTCAATTTTGGGTTTGAAGGTCCTATACAAGGTTACAAAAGTCAAATTCTGAAAAATTCCGAATTTTCGCATTTCAGTGGTGGTTCTATGTAACAATGTGTTTAAAGGTGTATCATTAGCACATAAAGCATATTTTTGTGATTTTATGGATAATAATTGAATGTAACTATGACTCTGGATGTCTTTATTTCCATTAAAACTACATTTAGCATGCTGGGTGAGGTGTGCATGTGCCTACTACTACCATAGTACAAGTAATAGCATACTTTCACATGTTGAATATTTTCAATGCGCTGGCTAGCCAAACATTGGTTTGGTATATGCAATTAAAAAGTGCAGACAGTGCCAGCTGGTAAAATAATAATAATAATACTGCTAAACGATAGGTATGTTTCGAATTGTTTCAATATATCTGTGGCTACTACATACTAGCATTCCCACTTGTCTTTGCAGAGAGGGAGCTCATCAGCAATGGACTCTGTAGCTGTCATCAAGCGCAAGAGGAAACGTCAGGATGTCAGTGAGGATTGTTGCTTCTTCTGCCAAAGCAGCGCTGGTGACCTGCGCATAGCATCAGCAGAAGGAAAAACAAGAACTATGACTGTGGGCGATGAGAGAAAGAACCTGGGAGATACCTACTATCTTGATGTTTTACATAGACTGAAAAGTCATTCCAAGGATGATTTCAATGCACTGGAACTCAAGTGGCATAAATCATGCTACTCTCTATTCACCTCTGAAGGCAAACTCAAAAGGCTGCGAAGTCAGCAGCAGACCATGGGTGCATCGGCGACCACAAAAAGTGCAGGCTCTCAGGCTTTTCCTCCAAAGCGTAGACGTTCAACGCCAGTGATTAACTAGACCCTCTGCATGTTTTGCCAAAAGAAGACCACAAAGAAACCGCATACGGTGGAGACAATGGAGAAGTCAGATGACTTGATCCAGCGTGCCAAACATGACTGTCATGAGCATACCGTTGTCAGCGGTGAGTGATGTGATTGCAGTTGAAGGCTGCTATTATCTGGCATGTTTGGTGACATTTGAGAGACGTACTAGAAAACAAGCGGTGTCAGAGGAGCTGCAAGGGGCTGAAAATGAGTGCATGACGAAGCTGTGCAAAGACTTGACAGTAGGCCCGTCTCGTGGTCACGTATACGACATGGGAGACGTCTGGGACAGATACGAGAGTATGTGTAATGACACCGGCATCACTGTGAAATATTCCAGGAGAACAAAGTTCTACGAACAAGGTCCTGTTACCTCTGAGTCAGAGTCTACTGAAGATGAAGATGCTGATGTCCGCACGTGTGCCACTAGCAGCATATTCCAAGATATGGTACACGTGGCTCTGAAGGTTCGACAAGATCTTCTTGAAACTCCTGGACACTCTGAGACATGGCTAGGTCTTGATCAGGAACATGTTGATCGCGTCATACCCGACAGTCTGTACCTGTTTCTACGATTGCTCTTTGGGGGAATGAATGCTGTGGATGAGGGATGTGAAGAGTGTGTGTAGCATTGTCCAGTACATAGTCTATGCAGTCTCCAACCGACGAAAGTTGACACCAAAGCATGTGGGCTTGGGTCTTACTCCGCACCAAGCCACCCGCTCAGAAGCACTCCTAGACCTGTTCTACGCGGCAAATCACACTATTGGTATCTACACTGTAAAAAGAATAGACACCACCATCGCTCAGAACATCCTGGAGAGGTATGCTGAGAATGGATGTGTCTACATCCCTGACACCATCGTCAAAGAGAGAATTAGTCACTGCTCTTGTGACAACAGATGTCTTGGAGTCAACCTTAGACGGGAATAACACCTTCCACAGCACTCAACTGATGATATGGCAGAGAGGCCCCCCTCCACAGCAGAGTCATGGCCAAAAGGGTGGCAAGCACAAGAGATCGAAATCTATGAAACCTGATGACCTACAGGAGTTCCAAAGGCTGGACCAGGCTACCCTCCCATCTGGCAAGAGGCCATCTCCTCCTGGCTACGACACTGACATAGACGACTTGTCACATGAACCTGAGAGGGACCGGGCACGTGCCAAGGACTTGGCCCGGGTGGTGTCACGCATCCATGATGAAGCGATGTCGTTCCAAGCTGGGGAGCATTCAATCAATCTGTCAGCACTGCAGATCCACCAGTAACGACCGCCGGGATGTTGCCAATCCTGCAGGCACCAGCAGATGACAATGACACCATGACCACCGTCACAATCGCTTCATGGCCATTTCTGAGTATGTCAGCCAGAAGTACACTATCATCACTGTTGATCAGCCTTTGTACAGCAGGGGTAAGGAACTAGTCTGGGCAAACTCGAAATTTGCCAACGTGGTCTTGCTCATGGGAGGCCTCCATATATGCTTCAACTTTCTGAAAGCCATTGGTCAACACATGGAAAATGTGGGACTTGATGACTTATGGACAGAGGCAGGTGTGAACGCGGCTAACACCACTGAGACAATGCTGAACGGCAAGGCCTACTACCGAGCTGTAAGAGGTCACCAGCTGACGTATGAGGCACTGTGGCGCATCAAGTGGCAGATGTTTGAGTCATGGCTGGCTGCAACTGACAACGGAGATGAGAACGTCAAACAGCTTGCCCTCAATGTTGCTTCGCTTTTCAAAGACAGAGCTGACATAGGTGAGATGCGCGATGCTGTTGACAACTTCTCAGACGTTTTGGCAGATGAGAAATTCCACAGTCTCATGGAGGAATTCAATGACCAGCACTCTGAAAATCCCAACTTCATGCTGTGGTCATCCTTCATGGAAATGGTAGAGATCCTACTGGCCTTCATCAGAACTCAGAGAGATGGCATGTGGAGTCTCCACAAAGAAGCCTTTGCTGCAATGCTGCCTTGGCTATCTATGACCACACAAACTATGCACGTTGGGGGCCGGTCTACTTGGCTGATATGAGAGGTCTTGAGAAGTCGGCACCAGAAGTTCATGCAGAGTTCTGTAATGGGAACTTTGTCGTCAAGAGGATGGCGAAGCGCTTCAACCAAGTTCCAGCTGATCAGGCAACCGAATGGATAAATCGTACATGCAAGATGCACAATGGTATCATCGGCATCAAAAAGAATGACCAAGCAAGAGACAGGTTCTGCATCACATGGTCAGAGCGGTCACGCATCTCTCAAGACACAAGATGCCTCTTCAATCTTCAAGATGATGATGAGGAAGCCACCTTCACTCGGGTTGACAGTCTGCCTTCTCGCACTAGGCGTGACGCTCATGATGTCATGAAGCTAGTTCAGCAGTTGAAGCAGTTTGACGTCTTCAGAGTTCACGTGAGTGAAGCAGGAGATACAGATGCCGCCACTAACATCCCACTTGTTTCACTGGCAACCAAAGACACTGCACCCACAGATGTTGTGGAGAACCTGCTGACAGCTCAGGATCGAGGAAAGCAGCATGTAATCGGCTTCATGAAGGAGAGACTGATTGAACAGATAGTAGGCTTCCATGAAACGATGAAGAAACATCGGTCGAAAACCTTCGCTGATGTGTACAAAGCTACAGTTTCCACCAAGCAGAACATGCAGAAGACCATCAAAGCTGACAGAAAGCTACTACAGCGGCTCCTGAATGCCGCGACCGCAGGTCGCATGGTGGAGATGGTCAACGTCTTGAAGCATGAACTGTCCCCAGTCCCATTTAGTCTGGCGAAGGCAGGAGGAGAGATGAATTCGACATCGAAGTCTGAGCTGATGAACATCCTGATGGCTCAGCAGACCATAAGCTCAGAGGTTCCAACCTCTGATCTGAAGACCTGTGTGATGATAGATGGCCATGCACTCATCCAAGCTCTTGGCAAGCCTGGCGGCTGTCGGACATTCGGCGACTATGCTGAAGTGTTCTTCAAGGCCGTGACGAGTTATTTCAATGAACACACAACAAGAGTTGATGTCATCTTTGATCGGTACGCAGGGGAAGGATCGATCAAAGCAGTTACCAGGACAAAGCGTGCAAGCAAGAAGAAACCGATTCGGAAAGTCATTGATGGCCCACAAGTTCCACTGCCTGAAGTGTGGAAAAACTTCATGGCCCTGGATACAAACAAGGCTGACCTAGCCTTGTTTCTGTCTAACGTCATCACTGAGAAGGGCAGAGATCTTCAAGAAAGATGTCAGCTGGTGACAGGGGGTGGCTTCTCTGAAGCCACTGAAGTACGGTCAACCAGGCGACATGACGTTCCACTGCATAGCAACCATGAAGAGGCGGACACCAGGCTCATCCTTCACTCATGTGATGCAGCGTCCCAGGGCTATGAACGAATACTGGTAGTGTGCAGAGATACTGATGTAATGGTGCTGCTGATTCACTTCGTTTGCACCAAGGTCGCTGAAGTGTGGATGCTGTGCGGAACGGCCAAGAACCGAAAATGCTACCCGTGCACGATGTATTCAAGAGTTTGTCGCCCCAGTCAGGGACAACCTGGTCAGCTTCCACGCTTTGACCGGGTGTGACACAGTCTCGTCCTTCAGTAGTCATGGAAAAAAGAAGTGTTGGAAGGTGTTCAGTGACCACCTACACCTGCTGCACGCCATTGGTCGAGATAGGGATATCGCAGATGTTGAGAAGTTTGTGTGTCATTTGTATGGCACCCCGGAACAACACAGTTGATGGCGCCAGAGTTCACCTTTTTTGGAAGGCCAAGAATATTCTGGAAATGCTCCCACCGACAAAGGATGCCCTGGAGCTCCACACCAAGCGGGCAAACTATCAGGCCAAAATATGGCTCCAGGCTGACAAAGAGCACGTAGATGTTGAAGATCCGGTGGACTCTTCAACCTGGAAGTTGGAAGATGGGAGCCTCCTACCAGTGTGGACAAGACTTCCTCCAATCCCTGAAGCCTGCCTGGAGCTTGTTGCTTGTGGTTGCAAGAAAAAGTGCAAGACAGCTAGATGCAACTGCTTCAGGAAAAGGATGAAGTGTGCGATAGCTTGTAGTTGTGACGACAGCGGTTGCTGTAACCCAGCTGGACAGTAGATCTATGTCTCTTCTCAGGGCTGAAATCGAGAGAAGCTGGAATGTGTTGTAAGGAACTAATAACTCTGTTCTTAAGTGATTGTAATCCACACAATTGTGACTGCCAGTGCAGCATTTCGGTGCTGTTCATTAAGAAACGTGAACTTGTAGATGTTATTAGTGTATAGTTATGGGGCTATATTTACTGCTTTGTGATTTAGTTGTGATAATTCTGTTACTGTGAGTACTTAATTCATGCCATCAAACTTATTAGGTACTAATCATGTTAAAATAAATTGTTTTGACAATCAGACTTGCTCGATGTTTTTTTTCGCCAATTAAAATTAAAAAAATCACAAATTTTTAGCACATTTTCGGTCGTGATTAACTTGAATTTGACCTTGAGTTGTTAATTCGGATGGAATAAGCTTGTCATCATATTTCTTTATCACTAAGTGTGGTAAAATGAAATATTTGGTCAAACCAATTGGCTCAGGATATTTTTTTTAAATTAAAATTGGAAAATATGATATTTTGCACAGTTTGACCTTGAAAATGACCTTCAAAGCCAAAAGCGAGAGTGGCATCCACCTGCATTTTATTCCTCATCCACGGGTACACTGATTTAGCATGGGTGCCAGCTATTAACAAAAAACGCCGTTCAAAGTCGATTTTTTAATTTTGGCCGGTCCACTAGAAGTAGAAAGACTAATTTCTTGCCTGCAAAAACAATAACTTGGTTTTTTTTATTAATTTTTTGATTTCCTGTTTCAGATTCTATAATTGTGCAAGGTCAAGGATTCAGGGAATTACTTCACGCATTCAAGAATTCACTTCAGATTCACCGATTTACTTCACGCATTCACGAATTCACTTCACCAACAATGTCTAAATCCCGTTCTTGCAAGAAAACCACCCAGATTTGTTTTGTTATATATGTGGTAATTTGTAATCAGTAAAGCAAAGGCAAAATATCGCAGAATTTGTAAAAAAATCATATCTCGCTTATTTCGGTGTAAAGCTTGGTGGTCAGGATAAGTCATGGGCTCTGCATAGTGTATGCCGATCATGTGTGAAGAATTTCAGACAATGGGTTCAAGGCAAAATGAAGTCCTTACCTTTTGGTATACATTTGGTTTGGCGTGAGCCCAAAGATCATACCCAAGACTGTTATTTTGTTTGTATAATATCAAGGGATTCAGCTCCAAGAATAAATCATTCATTGTCTATCCATCATTGCTATCTGACATCCGTCCTGTTCCACACAGTGATGATGTTCCCATTCCTGCATGCTCCAAAGAACTTGAAGTTTCTGAATTTGATACAGAACTTAGCGATCACAGTGACTTTGAAATTGATGATAAGAGTTCTAAAGACTTACAGTTATTCATTCAGGCAGAACTGAATGATCTTGTATAAGATCTTGACCTACCGAAATATGCTGCCTAACTCTTTGGATCTAGGCTGAGTGAAAGAAATTTACTGGCTGCTAGAACTTCATATTCCTGGTTCAGGAGCAGAGAACAAGAATTTGTTTAATTCTCTCTATGGATGGTTGTCTAGTATTCTGTACTGACAAACCTAGTCTTATGAATACTATGGGCACAGACTATGATCCAAAACATGGGAGATTGTTCATTGACAGTTCAAAGTCAAGTCTAAAAGCTGTTTTGCTGCATAATGGCAATCGACTGGCATCCATCCCATTGGCCACTTTGTCCACATGAAAGAAAATTATAACATGAAATTCCTTCTAGGTAAGATAAAATATAGTTATCATAACTGGATCATTTGTGGAGATTTGGAGGTGATATCCATGCTTCTTGGCCAACAATCTGGATATACAAAATGCCTTGCGTGATTGGGCCAGCAGAGCAAAGGCTGATTGGAAAAAGAAGGATTGGCCCGAAAGAACTAACTTAACACCAGGCAGCAAAAATGTTATCAACGAACCTCTTGTGACATTTGTAAAAGTGTTGCTACCACCATTACACATTAAACTGGGGCTAATTAAGCAATTTTTGAAGGCTTTGGATAGAGATGGTAACTGTTTAAAATACATTTCTGACCAATTCTTTTCTCTAAGTGAAGAGAAAATGAAAACTGGGGTGTTCGATGGCTCTCAAATACGGAAACTAATGAAAGATGACAACTTTCTTGATTCAATGTCAGATGTGGAGAAAGCGGCTTGGATATCATTCAAAAATGTTATTGAAAATTTTCTCGGAAACCATAAAGCCAAAGACTATAGAACAATTGTTAGCCACATGTTGAAATGCTATGAAAAACTTGGTTGTAACATGGGTGTAAAAGTGCGTTTCCTTCACAGCTACTTGGAGTGCTTCCCTGAGAACCATGGAGCGGTTAGTGAAGAGCAAGGTGAAAGGTTCTATCAAGACATAAAAAACATGGCAAAACGATATCAAGGAAGATGGAATGTCACTATGATGGCTGACTACTGTTGGTGTTTGAAGAGAGATGTTTCGGAACCAAATTTCAAAAAGATATTTAAAAAGATGAATTTCACCCAATTTGATGATGTATATATAGCCAAACAACAGTAATCTAAAATGATTCTTTCTGTGAATTTTACTGTATTACTGTTCTTTTACTCAGATTTAAGTAAATAAAGTTCTTTTGGAGTGAAGTTCAAAGTTTCTAATTTGTTCCTAAATGTTTTATCTAATATTGTTTATATCATGCGCATAAAATCAGGAATTTTTGTTATTGATTTTGTGAGAAGATCTAGTGTGATAGCAAAAAACTGATACCAGATTTAGAATCAGCACCCCTAAATTATGTTATTCCAACTATTTTCGGATCACCTGAAGATCCGTCACCCCAGCATTATTTAGTTAGCTTTATAAGGCTAACTAACGAAAATATGACGACCTAACCTAACCAATCGTCAAGTGCGTACAGTTGACTTAACGACTGGTTAGGTTAAGTCGTGATATTTTCGTTAGTTAGCCTTATAAAGTTAACTAAAAAAGGCTGGGGGTGACGGATCTTCAAGTGATCCCTATTTTCAAAGGAACAACCGAAAATGTTTATGCATCTGTACGCTTGTGTAATCAGTTTCAAGTACTGCAAAATTTTGTTGTCCTTGTGCAAAGAGTTAATTAGCTGAGAGGACATCACATAGAACATGTTTTGTACTAGTGAACTAATTCTCCATGTGTAGAGAAAGTACAGTAAAAATTTTGTGTTTTTATTTCAATTAATAAAAAAATACAACCCTTTTAAAGTGTCAGATGTCTAGAAAAATCATCCGATACTTATAAATTATTCACTTTTCGAAGAACAACTCTTCATTATATTATATTGATAAGATTTAGAATAGCAATTAAGATAATGAATGAAAATTAGGTGAGTGCGCTTTCCACATTATAGCGCAACTGAGAGGCATTAATCAACATTTCCATAACGAAAGGGCGAAGCAAAAGGTTACTGAAAACTGCAGCCTTTAAATATGCTTATTTAAATAACGCTTAACCCATGATTTAGTAAACAGTGAAAAGGACCAAGAACTGGCACAGCGCTCATGCCAACTAACCAAGCCCATTGTGCCAATTCCCGAACTATTATTACCAGCACCAGCGTGAGTCGAACCCCCCTGATCACTTTGTTCATGGGGAAGTGAAGACAAATTTCCTTCCTCTCAACGACGAGGGAGAAACAGAACTGATGAGATACAATATATATATATATACTCGATATCAGACTTGTCCTCCGTACGCCCATGCCAAAAAAAATAATAAATAAAATTATAAAACAGAGAGAGCAGTTTCGAAGATTTAAGTCCTCCAATGCTGCCTAGTTACCATAGAAACCAATATACAGCTTTTGTCTGCGAAAGTTAGTGTTTTTAATTTAGAAAGCATTGGCTGATTCTCATACTAACAACTTATTTCAAAGGAAATCAAAATACTTGGTTTCCTTTAAATTAAAACATTTATTGGTTTCCATGGCAACTGCACTCTAATTACTCTTACGCGTAACTCCTTCATAATATATCCGTAATTGTTCCGTCAGTACCCCAGTGTAATTTGCATGCAACTTTACTTAACGTAACTTTACCCCTTAACGTTCGGATAATTTTTTTTGTCAGTAACGTTCATGTAACATTTTCATGTGTAACTTTCTTGTAACAAGTAATATTTTCAAATGAAAACTGAAACGGACGAAACGGTAAAAAGGAACTTAATAATCATCCACAGCTTAAAAGATATTAAAAATGAATGAAAACAATAATTTAAAAAAAAAATTATATACGAAAAATAAATAAAAACAATAATTAAAAAAAAAATTATATACGAAAAATAAATAAAAACAATTTGTAAAAATTATATAGGAAATTATATAGGAACAACAGATATGTACAGTCGCCTGCAATAATTCCGCTCCACCCTCACCGAAATGTGGTAGCAATGCAGACCTTCTTAAACTACCAGTACCCCCCTCCCCCCAAGGTATTGTCATAGTAATACTTTTATTTTTAGAAAACCAATAACAGAATAAATATATTGTTCACTGTAGTTTCGGTGGTAATGCTAGGACGACTATGTATTTTACTCATGCTTTTATTCCTAAATTTAGGGAATATAGTAGTTAGGTTATTTCACAAACATGGGATACTTTAAAACTTTCAATCATAGGATTTTGATGTGGCCATGTTATAGTTAAAGTGTAAGATAAGTTGTAGTATCGACTTTTCCTCTAGGCAATAACATTACTGCTTAAAGTCCATGCATCATCAACAAATGATTATCCAGAAAAAGGTCTATCCATGGAGATATAATGGTAACATAGTTCAATTTTTTATTACAAAAATAAACATGAATCAAGTAAATTTAGGGCTTTTCTTAAGAACATACAAAACATAATGTTCAAATTATAAGGGACTGACAATTGTTTGAGTAAATAAATATATACTTACTACATCACGACCTTAACATTATTCTCAAATATTACAGGTAATATGTCAGCCTTTAGGTCAGATCAGGATAATCAGAATGATAATTTGAAAAATTACAAGAGTTTATATACTAATAATTTGGTGACATCATTATTATTTAATGTTGACCTGTTTTGTTTTTTATTTTCAATAGGCTGAATTTTTTGCAAAATATTTGGAGATAAAGGTAAATTTTGGACGTAACAGCATACTGGCAGATAAGCAAGATATTTGAAGATGAAGTCATATTTTTCTTTTAATGAGCATATTGACAAATCTGATGTTATCATGATTTGCCGAATTAACTAAAAATAGAAATTGAAATATACATTTTATTATGGATTAAAATTAAACGTGCGTATGAGCCAAAATTAAATGCTTAAAATTTAAAATTAACTGTTAGTTTAGAGTTTTAGCAAATTATGACTTCATCTTTTACAACTAAGAGAGAATGTATAAAAAATTGAACATTGCAGAATTTAACACGATTACATGATTAAGCTTAATCTAAAAAATTATTTGGTAATTTAAAAAAGAAATAATTCATCAATTATTTAATAAAAATAAAATAGAAAGAAAATTTTAAAATTTTCCAAACTTGCATTTTGTATACAGTTAGAGTGGCGAGTTTAGACCTTATATGCAAAAATGAATGTTAGAATTATTCATTTTTACATATATATTAATACATATTATTTAATATATTTCGCCGCTGGATTTAAACCACAGTTTCAAATTAGATGCTATTTGAACCGTAATCTGACACGCCGAATTACGGTGTCCTTCGAATTTTGGGATCATTTACTGTATAATGCAATACTTTTTGTCATATCGTGATTCGATATTGACACTTACAAATAAGTGTTGTATTCCTCTACATTATGATGATTAATTTCAGCTATTGTGTGATTCCATGTAGACGGTTTAATCTCGTTTTATCGTCGGTGTTAGTGTAGCGAAAGGAGAAGGGGAGGAAGAGGAGGGGAACTAACGAGCGGGAGAAGAGTAGGAGGAGAGGGGTGAATGAGGGTGGGGAGAAAGAGGGACTACGTTGCTTCTACATCTCGGAGAAGGTGGAGCGGAGCTACTGCAGGGGACTGTACAATCCTGAATAGTAAATTTATATATGTACGAGTAATACTGTAAAAATGGCATTGAACATTATAAACATGTAAACATATTTTGTCCCCATATTTTAAACACCTTCAAGGCTACACACGTTTTGCCTACAATTTATACTTCGTAATGTTTACAGATTTATGAAGTAGTTGTTTAACCAATTATTTATAGTTCTTCTAAAGGTGTAGCAATATAATTTGTGAAGTAGAATATTATGGTACGGTCTGTCAATTTTAGGGAGCAAAGTGAAATCTTTAGATTTTCAAAGACTACTAGTGACCAAATGATGCATTGTTATGTGCTAAATCGAAATATGGCTTTGAAATCCAGATTTGACCACTCCTAGCTACTTATATTTGAAGTTGAAGTTTACGAAAAATCAGCAATTTTTGCAAGTATTTTTTTATTGTATATAACTACATTTTATATACATTACATACAATTAAAGACATTTTGATTGTATTTCAATATTAAAACTTAGAAATATAGATAGGTTTCTTGAACTTTGCCAAGGATGCCATGTCTGCCTTGCTCTTGTTCCTGGACATGAGCTTCCTACTGGCCACCTGGCCACTGATGTACGCCTCCCTCTTCTCTTCTGAGTAAACATGTTGTGCTGCTTCAGTTGTCATCCTTACACACCTCTCTACTGACTGTGTGTGAGGACCATGCAGGAACTTTCATTGGTCTATCCAGAAACTCCGTGATTGCAGCAGTGGTGAGGGAGCAGGTCAGAGGAGGCTCAGTCACGCCAGAGTTCCAGTCAATAAGCTCTGAGAGTTTGGTGGCATCTGGGTTGATGTCAGGAGTCTTCCTGGGTCTGACACTGCAGTCTCCTACCTGTGTGTCCTCATCTCCTTCACCTCTGATTTCCAGTATCTTCTTCACTGCCTCCCTCCTCTCCTCCTCCACCTCACTGCACAGCATGGCCTAGAGCATAGCCTCAGAGTGTGCATACCAGGCTGATCTCTTCACTGTAAGCATCACTATTCCTATCACCTCCTTCTTCTGACTTCTGAGCAGCTCCAGCTGGTACAGTACATGCCTGTGACCCTCCACCCAGCTGTGATTTAACTTGATGTTGAACCAGTTTGGGATGTAGACTCCCACTATGAATTCCACAATTATCCTCAGATTCTTCAGGTTCCTACCCTTCAGCCCATGTTTGGAAATCCACAATCTGCAGAACCTTAGAGCCGTGGTGACCCACCTACTGTGACAGACTGGCCCAATCTCCAGGAGAGCTAGACTCTGAGGTACCTCTCCCGATCTGATGGCAGTGATGATTCTGTAGCATATGATTGGTCTGTGCTGAGTTCCTTGAATACCTCCTGACTGAGATGGGGTAGAGGAGGACCAACAGTGATCCTCGTGAAATTTGGGTTGATCTCCAGATCAGTAGCAGTGTCTAACATCTTCCCTAGGGGCCCAGACGAATTGTTGTTGCTCAATGTCTTGCCATCGAGTGCAGTCACCAGGTGTCTGAGACTCAGCTCCCCAGTGTGCAAGTCACAAACAATCCACACCAACTTCCTGGTAAGCTTGGTCTCCACATAATGTATTACTCCTCCCTCCCAGCCTGTATTCGCATTAGTACTGTCACCTCCTATGGCTAAAAGAGTCTGGTCTGCTCCTCTCTCTCTTAGCCAGTTCACCAGATGATCAGCAATGACCTCAGCATGACTTCTCTCCTCTGCAGCTTCCTCTGGTACAAAATGCCACAAATATTTCCCACCTGGTTCATTGCACACTGTGTAGTGTTCTTCCTTAATGAGGCCAAGAAACTGCCTGTCACTGCCCTCAGCTTCCATCATCACTTTGGTGTCATCTATTTTCCCATCAAAGAAGATACAGGTGATGCCATTTTCCCTAAACTCTTCATCAAACTTCTTGACCAGCTCCTTAGTCAGTCTCTCCTGAGCCCTCATCACGGTGTTGTGCTCAATCACCAGTGCTGTGCTAAACTCTGTGATAAGACCAGCATCAATCCAGGCAGCAGTGGCAATCTCTCTCAGCCCAGTGTGATGTCTCAAGCTAGCCAGAGCTATGTTAGTGATATCTTCAGTGTTTTATTTCTTTTTATTAGCCACAGGCAATGAAGAAGTTGTCGCAGCCTCTGGTATGAAGTCTTCGTCCTCCTGTCTCCTCCCTGCCTCCTCCAGTATATCTCAAGTCTCCTCCAACTCCATCTCCAGCAGTGACTCCTCCCTCAACTCCTCTTCTTTCTTGGCTGACTCCTCTGCCTTCCTCCTCCTCTTCTCCTCGGCCTTCCTTCTCTGCTCCTGTCTCTGCAGCACTGCTTCCTGTCTCCTGGTCCCAGGGTAATCAGCTAGACCCATTTGGTGTGCCCCCACACTTCCCACCTTTTCTCTCTGACCTTTAATGAAGGCAAGTTCCTGCACTGGTATCTTCTGCTCGCTCCTGCAGCTGCATTCAATGTGAACCTCACTGTTGCAGACAGGGTTGCACCCAAGCTCACTGCAGCTCCTGATCACACAGTGACAGGTCAGGATGTCCACCAATTTGTCCAGTTTCATCATGAACCTATCTTTTACCTCTAGCTTCACATTGCCAATGGACACCTTCACTGCCTCATCCCACAGTGCCTTCACTTTAGCCCTGATCCTGACTTCAGTGTTGATTACAGGTCCTGTGAATAGAGCGTTGGCCTTTCTCCACTGAGCTAGTAGCCCTGGAACAATGCCGTTGTTGATCAGGTTATTAACTGGGTAATTCCTCCTGTCTTCCTCACTCATCTCTCTCCTCAACAAACCATACCTCAGCAGATCTCTGGCTGTGGGCAGCTCAGCATGTGGAAGTTCCCTCCCAGTCCCCACCAAATGACTTAGGTGACAACTTGATTTGCTTCGGGTTCTGATTTCTTTCTGACTCATCCTGTGGACTTGTGAACAAAAGAAATGTCATTGAAATTAAATTTGGATAGGCCTACTGATTATGATTACATAAAATTAAGTTAATTGAAATTCTTAATGTCTTCCTATAAGCTCAGATAAAAGGCTGTGTTGTTATAGGTACAGGACTTAATTATTCAAAGTAATGACAATTTCATATATCTATCATATCAAAATATACAGAAAGTTTGGGTCACACATAACATTTCGAATAATTTGAATTACACAATATTTACATTACGAAGTAATCAAAATTGTCAAAAAGGAGGGAAAACACATGCTTCACAATCAAAACTCCAGCATTTCTGACTATGTGAAACTTAGAAACCATACTACACACCAAATATAACCAAAGATGACCACACATATCAATGGCACATTGATATACGAAGCTACAGTCATATTTAGGTTATATTTCAAAACTTTATGGTCAAATATAAGTAGGTAAATGGCTTTTTTAAAAAAACACTAAAGATATTTCTAAGTTTGCTAGATAATATGACATCATTTGTTTGAGCATTAGTAGTTTTTGAATTGTTGACTTTACTAAAATTGACACACTCTAATATTATGGTCTTTCACATCAGAAACCTTATTCAAATCTATAAAAACAAAAATCATGATTTAATTCGTTTTAGCGACAGTGGCCCTTTCTGTAAGATTTAAGATTGCCATTTTAAGTTGATATTTTTTTACAGAAGCCATACTGATTTGGAGGTAATAAATTATGTGATTTTAAATATTGATTTATTCTATTTCTTATGATTTTTTGAAAACTTTTGCTGAATCTAGATAATGAATACACTGGTCTATAATTAGTAGCTGGTGCACGATTACCTCCCTTAAAAGCGGTGTTATGCAATCAGTTTTTAGTATTGATGGAAATATTTTTATAAAAACAAGTTAATATGGCTAGTTTTCTTTAACAAGTTTCAACTGTCAAGTGTTAGTACAATTTAGAGGACGAGTTGGGTATGGAGGGAGTAAGAGAAGTAAAAGTGTTGTTACTTTGCTGAAGATGATCAGCATGAAAATATCAGGGACTATAAATGCGTTAGCGATATGTCTGTGTCCTATTTAAATAAGTGTTGCGTAGGCCTACCGAATTCATTGACAAACTTGTTTCCTGCTGACAGATGGGTAGTGAATAGATAACGAATGATGACTACAAGCTGAAGCTAGGTTTGGAACAGTATCCTCTTCGAGTAGAGATGTAATTTCCTTAATAAAACCTTCGCTTACTTAACCCTCATTTTCTGGTTCTATTTTGTTAAGAACCTGAAATTTTATTACACTCAGAATTAGAATGAACATATTCACAATTCAACCTGCATTTCTCTTTACTACTCAAAACTAAAAACATTCAGTGCCTGAATGCCTGATATTAATAATAACAAGAATAAATATGTCGAAACAACATCAATGTCCCCGCCTATATTTGAACTTGAACTTTTGTGCAAGAACCTGATTTTTTGCTTGGGACACATCATCTTGTGATCATCCACATGTGTGTGACGTTTCATGAACTAATGTCGATTGGTTCAAAAGTTATGGCACGCACCTCAATTTGACCTTTGACTTTTAGTTGTGACCTTGACCTGATTGCTGCTCATGATACATAGTCTTATGACGAACCATATGTGTGTAAAGTTTCGCCAATTATTTTGGGCGTTCAAGTTACAGCACGGACACAAAAGTGTGACGGATAGACAAGTGCAATCCAGTATATAGAGGTCTGCACGGACCTACTTTTTCAGGCCCGGACCGGCCCATATTCGTGGGTTTTGGGTCTGGCCCAGTCGGGCCAGTTATGTTCTTTTTATTTTGAAGCCCGTGTCCGGTCCAGCCCGTAAGAATTTTATAAAACATGTACTCGGCTCGGCCGGCCAGCATTTGACACTGTCACCGACTTATGCACTATGCCACCTATAGTATTATAGGAATATTGATGTTAGCAGCATTCTTTTTTAAATTTACAAATATCTTGAATTATTTTTATTTTTTATCATTCATTACACATCTGAAAAAAATTTAAGCACATATCCGCCCAGGCCCTTAGCCAAATATACTTTTAGCCCATACCCGGCCCGTGTCCGTCATACTTTCAACAAGCCCGCCCATACCCGGCCCATGGGCAGGGCTGGACCGAGCTCGAGCTTAAGGTTCTACCCGTACCCATGCAGACCTCTACCAGTATGTTTCTCCAAATTTATTTGGTCGGGAACATTATTACAAGCCATATTTTAGAATACACATGATTCTAATTGTAACTTAACACGCAGTACAAAATATTTTGTACTGTAAGATTAAGCTTTCGAATAAAGCATGGTAATGTAACGCATTTTCCCACACACGTTTCGTCGGTCTGTAGAGTACCTACAGCAAGTGTACCTTACCATTTATTAGTACAATAAATAAACTACTAATCACTGGTACTGAAATTAATGTCTTAAGACAATACCATTAGTATATAGCACAAGGAAAAATATTTTGAGGATTAGAAACACTGAAGAAGGTGATTTGCTTACTAAAAACTATAATTTATATCATGATCAATTAGCAGCCTAGTTTGTCAGACTACAAAAACATGCCTTCTATGCAACAGCCTTAGAATGCAGAAAGTTCCAAGCTGAATTTATTAGCTACCACAAGACCTAGTTTAGAAGCATGTTAAACAAAATGTTTGGTGGCTTCAAAAGTGAGGTTAAAATCTTGAGACATACAAACAATTCCCATTTTGTCGGAGTCGGCCTATAGGTAGCTCTCTTATATTTGAAAAACAGCAAGAGAAATACTGGGAGTTATCACATTCTGAAGAAACGACTAGGCAAACACAGCTTATTGGCTCCTTAGTTCCCAGTAGCTAAAATGAAAAGGTTAAAGATAGGGCTTGGTTAGATTAATTTGGGTTGCAACATGACCTAAGTTATGTGATATAGGCTACTGGTAAACTATGTCTAAATTAGGGCCAATACATTTGCCTACATGAATAGGTTCATATTTACCTTATTTCTCTAGTTTTAGCTACATATTAAAACTGATTAAGAAATTATACGTTTGAGAATAAAAACAAAAACTGATAAATAACCATATTAATTTAAATCACTATAAATATAATTATAAAATGTTACTCAAAAATTGCTTAGCTACAAATCAGTGCAAACATTATTATATACCCACGTTTTATAAATTGTTACGTTAGTAATTGGCGTAGAGTCCTATGGATTCTTAAGATTTAGCACTTTACCTAGCCTAACTTATTACCAAGCTGATGGACTCTATCTCTTAACTTTCTCTAGATTCTGGAAATTCACCAAAAAATGTGCATTTTGCCCGTAACCTAGTTTATGCCACTAGGCCTAAGCTAGTAAGCTTGGCAGTAGCATCAGGATCACGAAGATGGGGCAAAAGGGGTATTCTTCCCTTTGCCCCTATTCTGAGAAGGGCCCCACTTGCCCTGGTTCTTTCTAAATGGTAACTGACAGTATTTCAAATGGCAATTCCAGTGAACCGTGTTGTAATATGGCAAATTATTTTTTTTAATTTGAATCGGAAACCATAACAAATTCTGTAAATGCATGTGAAGTGTACACCTTCTTATCTTCAAGATAAAAATAAATCCCTGAAGAGTCTAGAGGCGTATCCAGCTGTCAAAAAAGTTTTGTTCAGGTATAATACAACCCTATCTTCTTCTGCACCAGTAGAAAGACTTTTCTTTTGCTGGGATAATTTACGCACGTAAAAGAAGCCGGCTCTCAGATTCTCTATTTGAGAAGCTATTTCTTTCAAAAGGAAATGGGAAATGATAGCGTGTAATAATGTTATAAATTGTCACTATTCAACAAAGCTAATAAAATGTTTGAGGATTAAATTCATTTTGCATCATTTGCCTCTACTTTTGTGTTTAGTAAAATAAACTAATGATATTTAATAATAGTCCTCTACCAAAGTATCTTATCTTATGAAAAGTATTTGTATCTTGTATCTGTATCGTGATGCTTTTTTGCTGTATCTTGTATCTTATCTTAGATGCTTTAGAAAGTATCTATTCCCCATCTCTGTGTGTATATATTATATTGTTTGTATATATGAACCACGTGATGGAAACCTCGTCAGTACAGGTTGTTCGAAAAGTCCCGTCACCACCTACAAAATGTACATATTGTAATACCAATTTTATTTTTGTGTGATTAATTGAATTTATATGTGACTCATTGACTTTTTTTTCCTTTTCAGGTATTAGAGTTGTGTGAACAATGGCAGACCAGTCCACTTACACTCTGGAGGAAAGGATAGTGGTGAGCACATGGGCTCATGAAAGGTCACATACTGGCAGAACGATGCATGATATCCAGAATGATTTCAACACAAGATTCAATACGGCTGCACCACCAAACAAGACGGTATTACGCTGGGAGAAAAAGCTGTTTGAAACTGGCTCGCTTCCATCAAGGACAGACCACAGTCAGGAAGGCCAACAACGCGAGCAGAACAATCTGTAGATCATCATCATTATCGTCAGCCAGACTTCTCACTCGTCAGCCAGACTCCTTACTGAGCGGACGCATTCCCTGGGCTCTCTGATATTGTTTCTACTTTTGGATATTGCCAATAAATTTACTGTTGGAAAGTTCTGAATTTTAAATACTTGCGTTTAAATTCACATTGGTATAGTTAAGTAACTGAATATTAGTGGTTTTTAGTGATTTAAAAGTTTTCAGAGCTGTCGGCTTAATTTAATTTAAACATGTGACAGTTATAAACGTTAGTTGTGTGACCGCAAATTGGGAGAGTGCAATTGCAATAGCAATGTTGCAAATGCTGATCATTGTTGCAAAGGGGATATAGGGAATGTTGCAAGAGATTATGCAACAAAGGGGGAGGGGTCGTACAACAAGTCATGCTGCAAAGGGGGAGGGGGTTATGCAACAAAGGAGGAGGGGGTTATCCCCCAAGCTGCATTGAAGGGGGGAGGGAGCTTTGGGGAAGAAGGGAAGATGACCTCCTCCCAAAGGGGTAACTTTAACATAAGAGAGAGAGAGAAAGGAGAAGGAGGAGGGTCTTTGGGGGAGAAGGTGGGATGTCCTCAGCCCCCAAAGGGAAACCCTAACCTAAGCCTTAACCTAAGAAGGAGAGAGGAGAGTTCTTTATTCCACCGGTGACCGTCACATAATGAGCGTACAGGGGATCCGCAGCTGTTATATAGAAGGTCGTGTGTTGCCAGATATTCCTATATATTTTAATTATGTTCAGGTGTACCTTATTAGGGTGAGTTGCCAGATTGCACCATTTATTTTCATTTTTATTTAGATGAGTTGCCAGATACCCCTATATAATTTAATTATGCTCAGGTGTACCTTATTAGGGTGAGTTTTCAGAAAGCACTATTTATTTATTTCTAGATAGGTTTCCAGAGGCCACTATTTAATTATTTACATATGCAGGATTACCAGACAGCACCATTTAATTTAATTACTTATTTATTAAAGGCAAAAGAGACGTTCTCCATAACTGCTCGAATTATTACAATACATTTAGACACAAAACGAATCCCAATATTTAAAAGACATACACTTGACAATTAATCCATGGCTTAGCAAATGAATTAAATAAAACACCAATTTTAATAATAAAAGAAATACACAGGATTCTTTATATTGTACATTATTCCAATAACATAATCTATAAGAATAATATTTAATTTACCTATAATTCGAGAGACCTGAATCGCTTTCATTTATTCTAAAGCCAAACCGAAAGTCTCTATTTACTTTTGTCATTCTTCTGTCTTCTCAGTATAGTTAACTAAGCGAAAGCTTTACACTGCCCACAAGAGACAGGAAAACGTTCACCATAATTGCTCGAATTATTACAATACATTTAGACACAAAATGAATCCCAATATTTAAAAGAAATACACTTTACAATTAATCCATGGCTTAGCAAAAGAATTAAATAAAACACCAATATTAATAATAAAAGAAATACACAGGATTCTTTATATTGTACATTATTCCAATAATATTAATTTACCTATAATTCGAGAAACCTGAATCGCTTTCATTTACTCTAAAGCCAAACCGAAAGTGTCTATTTACTTTTGAGAATCCTTTCTATATACCTTCTATATTTTTTTATAAAGAAAATTCCGCGAAATCAAGAAGAGGAATCCTTTATTCATTTATTTTCAATTAAAATTAATTCCTTTCATACTAGTATATTTAATTAACAGTAAAAGAAAAATGCACAAAAAATAACAATACACACTTTAAACGCTGTATATATTAAATTACCAACTGTGCTGAATTCTGTACCGTGTTTCGGTTTCCATGTTATACTGTAGGTCTAAGGTGGAGTGAAAAACATAGATTATTAATTTTAACCCCAAATTAATTATATTATATTCTTATAAAGAAAATTCCGGGAAATGAAAGTTAATTTTCCTTAAATTTGCTCGAGCTAATTAAATCACATTTAAACGAATACCAATATTAACAATAAAAGAGATACAGTTAATCCGAAATGAATGAAAAAACACAAATAACAGAAAATACAAGCAAAAAATATCAATACACACTTTATATATATGTGAAAGAACAACAATAAGCATTTTAACTAACTTCTCCGGAAGTGTCTATTTACTTTTGTCGGGGAGAAAGCATGTAACTATTGCGACTAAATATCAAAATGGTCACATCAGTCACATTGGAATGTGGTTTGACCCACATCTCGTCTCAAAAACCCGTTTCCGCCACCGCTCACACCAAGTATTGTACCAGTCGTTATTATTACTAATGAAGTAAAAACTCTATTTTAAATTTTAATATATATACAGAGAGAGAGAGAGAGAGAGAGAGAGAGAGAGAGAGAGAGAGAGAGAGAGAGAGAAAGTTTTGTCAGGAATAGAAAGTGAGGACGGCACATACACACACACACACACACACACACACACATTATTGATTTTATTTCGAAATCACTGTTTAAAATGATAACTATCAGAAATCAACTTAAAGGGTTTCCATCAGTTTAACAGACAACCAGTCAGAGGTAGCGATCAACCCAAATAATGCATACAATTGTCCAAAATCTTGTATTATTATTATTATTATTATTATTAGTAGTAGTAGTAGTAGTAGTAGTAGTATTACGTGCGGTGATTTCAAGAAGGTCAAGCTTACTGCGCCTCCTCTCGTGTTGGCCTGGTGAAGTAGTGAGTTGGCATTTTTACTATGCACCTCACATAGGTACACCCTGCTCATCGTGGTTTGTATGTACCAGGCGTCTAGTCTTCTTTTGCACTCCATGGATATTAGTTCCCACCTTTTTTCCGTACCGTAACAGTTGAAATTTCTCAGTGTTAAACTTCATATAAAAACCAAGAAAATTCTAAAACTTACTACATTATTAACCCCTGTCCCATCCTTCATGCGTTAAAAAGTTCTACTTACTTTATTGGTAACTTTTAATTAGTATCCCCCTGAATTGTTAATTCTGAAGAAGTTCAAGCTTTTCACTCCGCCTTAGACCTACAGTTTAACGTGGAATCCGAACCACCAGCAACACAACGTCTTAACAACTAGATCAACCAGGGTACCCACTTATCTACCAACGAATTGTGCAGAAGCATGTCCGTTTGCCCGCGCACCGGTTGCCGTCACTCGGTCTCGAGACCAGATGAATTCTGAAACTATTCTTTTTGTTATACATCATTTTGTACAAATAATGACTAAATCCTGACAACATATATATATATATATATATATATATATATATATATATATATATATATATATTCCAAATGGGGTATAACGCATTCACCCTTGCCCCTCATTCGTGCATAAAAAATACTATAATTTAATGTTAATGATTTTAATTCGATATCACTGGTAAAATTATAATCTGTAAAATTGAAAACTTAAATGATTTTCTGCAAAGCTTCTTGGACCCCAAACCGTACCAGCGCTGGCCGAGAGATGTAACACACACACACACACACACACACAGAGAAAGAAAGCCTTGTTTATTCTATATGGATATAATACTCATAGCTTCAATTTTTCATAAGTATATTGGAATCATTTACCGAGTTGGTTTATGATGGTCGTAGTCACAGAAAATTTTTAAAAAAATATAAAAAGGAATGAAAAGAAAAGCTAAAATATTTATAATTTCTTTAATATAAACTTCATAAACTCCTTTTGTATACGCAAGAATATGTTGCAATGTTGAAAATGTTGATCAATGTTGCAAAGGGGTGAGGGGTATTGCATGAAGGGGTGGGTTCCAAAATGGGAAAGCTGAGAATAGTATGGGCGAAAATAATAATGCAAATATTTGAAACCATCGTGGTAGAGATTGCAAGTGGCAAATCACTCATACACCTTGAGATGTGAACATTGAAAATAAATCTACGCAGAGAAGATAAAGACACCATTAGTCGTGAAGGCGACCAATCGGGACGTCCAAATCGTGGGTCCGTTATATCGGTGTTACGATTGGTACCCAAATTTAACATAGCCCCGCCCAGGTACATTGACAACCAATCAGCAAACTTACCAATCGCCTATTAGTCTTTTGGGGATCATTCATATAAAAGTGAGTATTTTCAGTTGTAACTCACAACACTTATTTTCACCAGTGAATAGACATTCCGTCATGAATCATTCATAAGAAATTTACAGTTTACCGGATTTACACCAAGATGGAGACACTGCAGCGGTGTCTGCAATTAATCTTTTTAACGCAGCCGACCGGGACGGATTATTTCCAACGCAATCCGTTGATGATATTTGCAATGACGCTCCTTACGATCTGACGGAAGGGACTGCCATAGAAATGTAAGTAATTATGTGCCTGTAATTTTATTTTTTGTAGCCAATTATTCGCGAACTTGTTATTTATTTTAGCGTGCCTGTTCTGGATTATTTCATCATATATATATATATATATATATATATATATGGATGGTTGTAGTAATCCATCTCATCCCATTTAAAATGCTTCATTTAAATAGTAGGTATACGCAATTATAGATTAGTTTGCAATTAATATTATGCTAAAGTCCTGTTTTGATTCGTTGAAATTTTTTTATAGCAATCCTTTGCAAGTTTTAAATAATTTTATAATTTCCATAACAAATTAAATGTTATTCGGAATTTTCTCTTAAAGGAACTTCTCTGAGCGGTTCGAAGATATCTTCACATTGTAATACTTTGCATATGTTTTAAGCAATTGAATTTTAATTAAAAAAGATTCAGTATGAACTAATTAATTATTCTTTTTCCTTTAAGGTCCGATGACGATTTGACTCGTGTTATACAATCTTTTCTTTCTGAAGAAACGCATGTCGTGGACCTGAATACGGAGGTAGAAGATTTACAGCGCAGTCAACCCAGCGATTGTCACATCATTAACGAAATAATGTAAGTTTTTCTTTTTCTTATTTTGGAGCTTTTTCGGGTAAGAAGACTCACTGTATTTTCATCAATTTATTAAATGAAAGAAATCATGTTTTTAGTACAATAACCATCTTAAATAAGCTACAGAATACACAAACTAATATCATACTGTACAACGAGTGCGCACAATCTGAAAACGGCGTTTCATCTGTCTACATACCATTTCGTCGTTTCGCTGTGTGACACGAGTCAATAATTTTAACAAATTTATAAATTCCTTAACGCGTGACATATGCACGAGAAATGAAAGGCAGTACATCCCGCAAGTATTACTAAAATATCCTTGTAGCCGGAAGGGATTCCATACAACTTCGGGGATATACATCTGCAGGAGAAATTTTGAGAAATTTTACAATAACAGGGTCACTCCAGGGCTGAGTCCCGAGTGAATCAAAATAGTACATGCGGTCCCTATTTTTAAAATAGATTGCAAACCAATGAATCCCTGCACTACTAATAACATCTGTGTTCAAAATAAGACTACCGCAATCTCTCGTAGTTGGCAATTTCAATGTTTCATTCTTCCCAAACACAACGATAAATTTGGAACGTGTGATTCGTTCACTATTCATTACTCTCTGACGTGTATTCACGTCCATTTTAAAAGTCAGTGACAACGCCCCTAAATCTCTCTACTTCTGTTAGGGCTAGGAGCGTCTATCGGCTTGGCGAATTCCAATCTGAGATGTTTCCTTTCTGTTGTGGACTTAAGTGTGTATTTACACTTCCCACCTTTTCTCTCTGACCTTTAATGAAGGCAAGCTCCTGCACTGGTATCTTCTGCTCGCTCCTGCAGCTGCAGTCAATGTGAACCTCACTGTTGCAGACAGGGTTGCACCCAAGCTCACTGCAGCTCCTGATCACACAGTGACAGGTCAGGATGTCCACCAATTTGTCCAGTTTCATCATGAACCTATCTTTTACCTCTAGCTTCACATTGCCAATGGACACCTTCACTGCCTCATCCCACAGTGCCTTCACTTTAGCCCTGATCCTGACTTCAGTGTTGATTACAGGTCCTGTGAATAGAGCGTTGGCCTTTCTCCACTGAGCTAGTAGCCCTGGAACAATGCCGTGTTAATCAGGTCATTAACTGGGTAATTCCTCCTGTCTTCCTCACTCATCTCTCTCCTCAACAAACCATACCTCAGCAGATCTCTGGCTGTGTACAGCTCAGCATGTGGAAGTTCCCTCCCAGTCCCCACCAAATGACTTAGGTGACAACTTGATTTGCTTCGGGTTCTGATTTCTTTCTGACTCATCCTGTGGACCTGTGAACTAAGGAAATGTCATTGAAATTTAGATAGGCCTACTGATTATGATTATATAAAATTAAGTTTATTGAAATTCTTAATATCTTCCTATAAGCTCAGATAAAAGGTTGTGTTGTTATAGGTACAAGACTTAATCATTCAAAGTTATGACAATTTCATATATCTATCATATCAAAATATACAGAAAGTTTGGGTCACACATAACATTTCGAATAATTTGAATTACACAATATTTACATTACGAAGTAATCAAAATTGTCAAAAAGGAGGGAAAACACATGCATTCACAATCAAAACTCCAGCATTTGTGACTATGTGAAACTTAGAAACCATACTGCAGACCAAAAATAACCAAAGTTGACGACACATATCAATGGCACATTGATATACGATGCTACAGTCATATTTAGGTTATATTTCAAACTTTTATGGTCAAATATAAGTAGGTAAATAGCTTTTTTAAAAAACACTAAAGATATTTCTAAATTTGCTAGATAATATGACACCATTTGAGCATTAGTAGTTTTTGAATTGTTGATATTACTAAAATTGACACACCTTAGTATACAGCATATTTGTCATCGCAGTCCGTTCCATGAGAATGGGCTATACGTAGTTTAGCGTACATGTGCACAGAGCTTGGTCAAAAAAGTAAGGGCCTGAGCTGGGTATCACGAATTCTATTAAACCACTCGAAGAACTAATTGTGTTTAAAGGGTTAATTGTAATAAAGTCACTGTGTTCAATAGAAACTTGAGTTGGGGGCATGTCAAAGAGGGACAGCTCCGATTTACAACATTGTGAATTACACGGATGGATGAAGCGTGCCATGACGAGTTAGAAATAGTGCCTCCTCTCTCGACAAGTAGTAAACAAACTATGATTCATGAGATCAATGTCCTTAGCTTATATCAGTCAAAAAATGGTCAACCATAGGTTTCATTCGCTTAGAACACTTCTTTTTAGATATCCTTTTACGTTTAATGCCACGTGGTGGTAATCCCTTCTTCCGGACAGCCCTCTTCTTCCCACCACCACGCATTTTTCTCTTTGCATCTTTGACGATTTCGTCCCGTGTACCCTTTAACCCTTTAAGCCCTGAATTTTTTGTAGGGTTAAGTTATGAATGCTTGTATTTGAAACGTTATCAATTTGTACCTTCAGTCCTTAAAGGGTTAAGTGTTTTTTTAGAGCTTCTTTAAGATTAGCCCCAACCAATCTGTCTTCTGCCGTGTTAAGACCTGATTGTAGCGCTTTCCTCCCGAGGTATCTGGCACCCCTCTTTAGCAAAGGGTCAGCCGTACGTAGTATGTTTTAAAAAATGGATCCAAGTCCGCTACCACGCTGGTATCTCACACCTCGGTAGACTGTGAAAGGCTTTCTGTCCATTATAACTCAATGCGTCGAAAGTGCAGCTTCACTGTTAAGCTCCCATCACCGAATGGGAAATTTTTTCCCTCAATCGTTCTTATATATATTGAGATATTGGTTAATAGATTAGTCGCGACATTCACATAATGGGGCCTGTCATATGTAATATTCAAGCTCTTCCCACTACGGTTGGGAACGTGAGCAATGCGTAGCAGGCGTGCTTGGGTATCCCCAACAAATTGGTACTCCACTATATTGCTGTAAATATAGCACATGTCTGTGGGTGTATAGCCAGCAACCAATTTCTCCAATTTCATCTGATACATTAGGCTGGACAAGTCATGTTGTACCTCGTAAAAGGTATTTCTTTGGAAGGCTGATCGATATCGCCCCTCGGTTATAATTTTGAACAGCCCTTTGTCTTTAATATTTCTGTTAGCCTTTGATTTTAGGATTAGAGTATGTGCACTGTGCAGGGTTTTCTTTGTTTACGATTTCGTATACTAAATCAGCCGTAAGATTTGAGTTTTTTTAGACTTATGTTTAAGTCTCTCACAACATCCTCAGCCGCACCATAACAGCCCGGACCTAGTGTTACTACTATACTGTAATACCGTGGATCCCCTGTCCGAGCAATATGTATAGTTTCATCCCGAGTTACCCCGGCTTTTTCACAAAGAATCTCAAAGAATCGTAAAATCGGGATCTTTATAATCAATATTTTAAAAGGTGTCCAGCTGAATTTCGCATATCCCCACTCATACGAATCACGACCCAATTCAATGAGTCCATGGAGTTCAGTTACATAATTGGCCAGGGTGTTGTTAGGATGTAAAGGCAGGGACGAGTAGGTCGGTAGGGTGACGTAGAAATGGTTAGGCGCAATGTTGCGCACTATGTAATCTTCATTCTTGCATCAGCTTTTATATAGGTGTTGAAGCTTTCGGGGTACCCTAGCCATTTCACCAAGTATATTTTTCTCTTTCCTGAACCTTTGCTTCCTAAAAATTTTTCAATTTTAAACACATTTTTTCCTAAATTAAATGTCACTTTCTGCAACTCCTCTCGGTAAAAGCCTCCAGCGATTTCTTCCCCATTCAAATCTTCAACGTAATACGACATTATCTCGCCTTTAGGTCTCATAGCCCTAACTTTAAAAATCTCACGTGTCCAGCCTTGCTCAAATCCCTTCGCGAATGTATTTCCCGAACGCGACAGCCTTACATAATCATTGATTTTGAAACTGGCACAGTGTGGTGGTGGTGTTCCATCTCTTCTCACATGGGACTCTGTGCTCGTACCTCTTTCTAAAATCTCGTTGGGTGTTGTCCCAATCGTGCGATGGTGTGAGTGGTTGTATGATGAGGCCAATGATTCCAGAATGTCTACGTATATATCTGTATGTGTTTTTATGTGTAAAATAGCGGTGCATGCGTTCCTTTATGGTACGTTGAACTCTTTCAGCTAAAGAGGCTTTATGTATAGAATTGGTAGTGTAATAGATGATATTAAACTCTGTCAGCATGTTCTGAAAAGCTCGGCCTATAAATTCTTTCCCCATATCCGTAAAAAAATAGCCAGGAACCCTGTTTTCTTTCAACATCAACGTTTTGGTAGCTTTAGCAACTGTTTCAGGCGATTTATTTTTCTGAGGAATTAGCCACAGATATCGAGAGAATACATCTATTATGAATAGGATGTAACGGTAACCATCGTTATACACTGAATATCTTTGCATGTCTGTTAAATCTGCTTGCCAAATAGAGTCAATCGATGCAGCTGTTGTCTTGGCTGTTTAAACCTTTTTCTCAGAGGCTTATGAAGTGTATAAGTGTCCTGCTCCCGCAAAAACCTCTCAACATCTTTCTTCCCTACTCCACCATTGTAAACACTTCTGTACATAATATCGTCTTATTAATATGTTAGCCATTTGCGTATTTTAGAGGCACGTAGATAGGGTTGACCCTTGTTTAACCTCTTCTTTCTCCTCTTCGGAGTTGCTACCGCTGGGGGTGATGGCGTTTTCAATTGTGGCACATGCAGTGTATATTCCAAGTCTTTTAACCTGTACAGATTTCCTATCATTGTTTTGAGGACATTTATTTGTTGTAGTCTTGCTTTAATATGCTTCCATCCTGATGGTGAGGGCCTATTCCACTTTCTCACCAGATAATGAACGATGTCTACGATATTCGATCCCTGTACCTTTGCTCCTTCCACAATGATCTCACCTGTATCAGTCCACTTTATGTTGGTATCCTCATCCAATAGATTATAAAGACTTAAACCTTTATTCCTCAATGTATGTGGGAGGGTGCTTTTTAATACATGCTCGATATGTTGTGTGGCTGACCCGTTAATCTTTGGTTGGTCAGCTCTATCGTCGGACACAGGCCCGATGTTACCGTGCCCATCGTTGTCCGTGCTGTGACTAATAACCACGGGGATCTCTGTCGGATTCTTATAATTTTCAAGAAATTTCTGCAGAGCTTCTTGGTATAAGATTCTTTTCTCATCAGGTGTTTTTTTCACTGTTTAATAGGGCTAACAATTCGCTTTCCATTCTTTTAAGCTTGCTTTTACGGGGTTCTAGAACCGTGTCTGGATTCTGTAAACTTTCCAGGGAAGCATATACCTCGTGTGGAATCACTACCATTTTCTTCATTATATTAATCTAGTCAGTAAAGGACAAAAACTGAAGATAAGATGGGGAAGAATGACCCTCCTCTTTGTACAATAATTCGTTTTTTCTTCCCCACAGTTTGACTTTTACGAGCGAGTGTACGTATTATGGTCTTGTAACGGCGTAGGCGAGCCTTCTACGGAGATTTCATTGATACATTGCAATTTATAACGTTAAGACAGATTTCACAGATGCATTTTAAAAAGTCGGAGTCGATATTTTTAGCAAACATCTGTTGCATTGCCCGGGGCAGTCGATGATAGATTTTTATTAATTCATGGTATTTCTTTAGCCTCTTTGTCATTCTGGAATATAGACCGTTTCAGGCTCGTTTGGAAATATATTCGTTCTTAGAAACACCCTAAACGTGTTTCGCGGATGAAGGTCGCAAAGCTTCTTTATAAATTCCAAAAACTCCTTACGCTAATTCGGGAACATTTGGTTGGCTAATACCCCAATTTGTGATACATCTCTACGTTGCGCGAATAAGACTAGATATTGTGTATTTAACAACACATCGAGCATGTATCTATTTTTGAAAAATGGATTCTGATTGATGAAGAGCACGCTTATGTTAAGATGGTGGGAGAATACTCTAAATGTCTTGGCAAACGTTTTAGCCATTTCCAACATGAGATCTTCAATTACAATGACTGTATGTTCATTTCTTTTTAACGAATTAACGTCATATACACCTTTGTGGAACAAAATATCATCTTGGTACTCGTTGAACTCTGATTGATACGTCGAATAGCACCATATAACTTTATGCATAAATTATGAGAACATCTCTCCCTTTTTTTTAATGATTTTAAGCATAAACACAGTTTTACCACATCCTGTAGGGCCAGATATAATACGTGTGGATGGGATCGTGACCCTGAATTTTTCTACAGAATCCATTTCTAACATGTCTCACGCTTTAGTGGGTCATTTACAAAATATAATAAATATTTAAATGATAATCCTTATAATCTACAGTCTTGTTTTTCTCTTCTCCCACAGAACCGTGAATGACGATGAGGTACAGCACCCCATCATCGATATTACAGATGACCCCGACGACAGTGTAGTTGTGATCACAGATCATCCCCCTGCCGAATCACCAGCGATACCTGTAGCACGCGACAATTCAAAGCGGAGGCATGATGAAGAGCCCTCCACGTCAGGTATAAAGCGTGCCAGGATTGCGCCGGTTGTTAGACCCCAGTAATAGAGCCCCAACCCTCTACGTCTTACGACACAACCCCCACAATAGTACTTCCTCAAATATACCCCTTATTCCTGTTCAATTCCGGGTACATCCTCCACAGCAGCAGCTTCTCGTTCTGTAGAGGATGGCATAACATTCGAGTTGGTGCGCACCGCTACCCCCACCCCAGCCTTGACTAGAAATCGGTATATAGTCAGGGTTGATCCTAGATCCATGTATAGCAATGGTGTTGAACACGGACTGCGCGCATAGTTGAACGTATTGTAGAGTTTGCCCTTCAGAACCGCGACGAACGTGAAGTCAGACGGCTGTCCTTCGGATTCGGGTCAGATGACGGAGATGTAGATGATTTTTGGGTAGTAATACCATTCAGACGCTTGGCAGCTGAAGATATAGAGTATATATTAGGCCGTATAATGCAGGCCTCTCAAAGTAGTATAGCCTTCAATATGGACAACTTCACGGTAAATATTGACCGTGTATTCCGTGTTGCGGGTCATAGTGCCACACCTTATACTCTTAACTTCAATTCTCAGGCTATTTATAGCGGCATATAAACGTCGATCGTGGTTGCGGCTTTATAGCAGTAGTCTTAGCTCGTATGTTTACTGTACTAAATACACGGACCAAAAAATTTGGTTGCCTACGGTAGTGGAGCGTGCCCGTAAACTAGCTGTAGACTGTAAACTTGAGTTTGACTGTAATATGGGTCCTGAAGAGCTGAGAAGGGTAGAACAGGAAATGAATGTTCGTATAGTTGTATTTGGAATGGATGATCGTCGTAGGACTGTGTATGTTTTTAAAAGCTGTGAGAGATCGTACAAGACCCCTACTTATTTTAGGACTGTCAGGAACAACGTATCTCCCCATCCGTAATATAAGGGACCTTTACGCGAGTTATGATAAAAGTCGAAAATATGGACGACATCATGATTTGTGTAAGGGTGTATCGAGTTTGCGGATGATATAGTGAAACATTGTAAAGATTGCCACATGGTATGTGAGCAGTGTAAAAGCTCCAAATGTGAAAGCCGTGTAGTTGAAGCTGAGAAGAGGGATTGTGATGTGTAGACGCACATTTTTCAATAATAACTGTTTTGAGCTCCATAAATCAATTGGCACGTGCAGGAAAATGAGAATCTGTGAATGTGGTATGTTTCATATGATGGATAATTGGGGAATTTCGCATAAATGTGATGAAATTCACTGTTCTACATGCCATGAGAAATATAAGGCGGTTGGAGTGAAGCATGTATGTTATATGAAAGACGCTAAGCCTAAAAATAGCCCTTGTATAACTGTGTACTACGATATAGAAACATACACGAACGCTGAAACCAAAGAGGTTATTCCACATTTACTTGTAAGTCAGACTATCTGATGAGTGTATGGAGATCGAGTGTGATGAGAGTCACAAATGTGGTAAACGTAAACGGAAAAACGTTTTTAAAACGATTGCCCACGATAGCCCTGTGAAACTCTTTGTGTCCTATATTGTCAAGTAGCGGACAAGTGCAAAAAAACAACTGTATATATTCTTGCCCATAACGGGGCAAAATTTGACACAGTTCCTTTATAAGGAGCTGCTTGAGCACGAGTCATCTGAGATATTTACAGGTGATCCCTTGAAAAGAGGAAACAAACTTATAGAGATGCAAATAAGAGGTAATGTACAGTTTGAGGACACTTTATTATTCACACCTTGTAATTTAGCAAAGCTACCCAAGGTCATGGGCGTGGGCGTAGCCGCTGAAGTTTCAAAAGGTTATTTCCTTTACACATTCCTCACTAGCGAAACTTTAAATTACGTAGGACTACCTCCACCCAAACATTACTTTAACTATGAATGTATGAGTTAAGATGAACGTGAAGATTTTGACCGCTACTACAACAGTTTTAATGAATCTAATCCTTATAATATAGCTGATGAATGTGAGCATTATTGCGTGAATGATGTGCGCGTGCTTAGAGTATGATTCCAGGCCTTTAGAAAGATGTACATAGGCCGTTTCAAATGCGATTCGTTGCAAATCGCAACCACGATTGCCTCATTGTACTTTACGGTGTTCAAGAACAATTTCATGCCTAAAGACACCTTAGCAGTCATTCACAGAAACAATCCCGGCAGTTATGGACAAAAGGGTATTTACTGGCTCATACACATACAGTAGCAGACAGGTGTATACATAAAGCATGCCCGCAACACGGGGGAAGTACCCATTAAGGTTAATGGTCGTGTTTTTTGGGTTGATGGTCTAAGCGAAAACCGTGCCACTGGTGAGAAGACTGTGTATTCCTTAACGTTTGCTGGTGGCACGGATACCCCCGTCCTAGTGTGGAATCGTAGGAAATATCCATGGTAGATCTCCTGCCGACAGTCTTGCATGGACCCGCACCCGCGATCAACTTATAGACTCCCAGTTCACTCAAAGGTCTTGTGGGAGCATGAGTATGATGCACGGATGGAAACAGATGGACAGTACCGTGAAGAAATAAACACGATCAAACGTTCAATTGTGTTGGATCCTCTCAAATGCGGTGATAGCTTGTTCGGACGGCGTACAAATCCCTTCAAGCTATACTTTCCACCTACGAAGGGCGTGATACTCCATTACTACGACTTCTGTTCTTTATATCCCTATGTGATGAAGAACAATCCGTACCCCGTGGATGCACCTGAAAAACTGGTGAGACCTTACCTGCCCTCCACCGAGGTGCTCTCCACAAATTTGAACGGGTACTATTTTGGCCTTTCTTTCATAGATGTGCTCCCCTACGCGATTTATGGTTGCCGATCTTACCTGTCGTTATAGATCGCAAACTCCCCTGTGCGTGAGGTGCGCAGAGGAGAACAATGGGGATTGTAATCATACAACCAACTAGCGTAAGATCAGAGGTGTATATACAAGCCCTGAGCTGGACCTAGCCGTTCGCCATGGCTACAGAATATTGAAGATACATGAGGTGTGGAGGTTTCAGAAGCTACGCAACCTTTTCACGCCATATATAAACGCTTGTTTGAAGGATAAGGTAGAAGCATCAGGATATCCACGAGGTGTTGATACCGAAGATGAAAAATCAGCTTATATTCACCGTGAAGGTATACAGCTTGACCGTTCCCAAATTGTAAAGAACCCACACAAGCGCTTTAGTGCAAAGTTGTGTCTAAACAGTCTTTGAGGAAAATTTGCACAAAATACTGGCAAAGGGAACGTTCATTTGGCACAAAGTTATAGTGAAGTTTGGGATTATGCCAACGCTCCCGATAAAGAGGTCATGTAGAGCGTGAATGTAGGTAATGCTTACATAATAAAGTACAACAATACCGAATTGGCCACAGATACCTCAAGGGTTACAAACATACCTGTAGCTCACGCATCAAACTTTGGGGCCTATTGCATTCTCTTGGTCGGAGGGTTCTGTACGCCGATACAGATAGTGTGATATTCACAGCGAGGGAGGGTGAATACATGCCTCCATTGGTGAATTCCTCAGGGAGTTGACTGATGAGATCGAGGATGAGTATGGAGACATCGCGTACGCCGACTCTTTTGTCTCAACAGGACCAAAAACGTATGGGGTACGGGTGAAGGTGGAGGAGGATATGAAATATATCGTGAATGCTAAGGGTACCACGCTCAACCAGGCGAATCGGCGGGTCGTTAACTTCGATTCGTTGAAGGATCAGGTGTGCTTGGATGATGATGAGGGTGACCGGCCATCCCAACTAACTACAGGGACCCACAATTTTCCGGCGCAGAAGCTGGGGGCGTGAAGGAACTTAGGGGTACGAAGGTGTGCCATAACATCTATAGGAAACGTTACCAGGTGCCTGGTAACTATGATACCGTACCCTTTGGACACCATAATCCTGGATTGTTTTATATATATATATATAATATATATATATATATATATATATGTCTATTGTTAACGATATGTTTATTTTATTTATTGCATGTATTTTATATATATATACACCTTAAATATTTCGTTTATTAAATAAATCGTGTTTGAATTAGCGTTTCACTTTCTCCTTTGTGTGTGTGTGGTGTGTGTGTGTGTGTGTGTGTGTGTGTGTGTGTGTATAGGAGAAAGTTCTAAGCTCCGCCCCTGTATGATCCGTCACGTGACTCCTGCTACTACCTGGGCATATCTCTTCCCTGCGTGTTCAGTTGATCGCTGCAAGCCCTGGGTCTCAGACGTGCATTTCCCCACGTAGACAAAAAATAGTAATGGCTACCTTTAATATTGCGTGTTCGACGTTTATGAAGTGGTATTCGGCAAAGTGTGAAGATATTGCGGATACTGAATGGCTCCCTATTCCACCTTCCTATGATACTTTTAAGGCTACATTGAACCGTGCGAAGCTTGAGGAACAAGAGGTACAAATACGCTATGGGTATTCTGGCGAGAGCATTGCGGGATTTCGTGGCACAAGCAATGTATTGAAGTATGTTGTAGGACTAAACTTTATAAAAGGTTACATATACCGTGAAGTGGAAGAAACAACACGTGCAGAAGAGAAGCAACGGTTATGATTAGTGAGTCTTGTTGATGAGTGGTATGACAAGAGGTATTATGTCATGTTGCATCATACCGAGCACTCGTACCCTGCGGCTGAGAATGTAAATCTTGTCATCATGGAGAATCTTAAGTATTTTTACCACTACATTAATATATATTATGACGAGGTTTGTAGTGAGGTTGTGGCTAAAGGCCTGCGTGAGTTTTTAACAGAATTTAGGGACGAGTATCGTCTGCTAAGCAAAAAAGGAAAAATATGGGCATATGTTTCTCTCAAATAGTGCGACGGAGTGTGAATAAAATGTGTTTAGTTCGTGGAAATGAACGAAAATGTCTGGTGCACATTCTGGGGAGTGGGAGTGATAAAACATTAAAACCAGTATTGCTTCATGTATCGGAAAATTTCCCAAAACAACTACCCAGTATAATGGGTTACAAGTATTCACGTTGGAACAACGTCGTACACGATTCATCAGTTTATGATGTGACTTACTCCTCCCGTTGAGCCGATCCGCTCGCCTGTGGCTCATAGTCATCTCAGAGCTTTACGCGAGTGGACGTGCACTCCTCGAATACGATGGAACTTCCTTTGAGCAGCTGGATGCTGCATGCTTATTTAGAAGGTTTACACTCTTTGAAATATCATGAACTTTGGTACAAAGCACTTCAGCGGTACAGGGCTGAGCTCACCTACACCGTTCACCCTGAAGAACTATTTCTTTATATAATGAGCAACTGTCGTTACGACTTAGAAGATTATTTCAACTGCCACTATGCATTGTGAAGATGAGTTCACGATTGAAAAGCTCGGATCGTTAAGAATAAACCCTCGATTGGAAAGAAGTGTTTATAAACTTGTATTTAATAATGATGTTTTGGCTAACGATGACCTCTCTGTGTGTGCTTTTGAATATATTCTAGCCGTGTTTAAAGATAACTTGCCAACCGAATGTAAAGTGGGCACAAAAATAGTATTGAACGATATGAAGGCCATTTACATCGAGTAGAGTTATCCCTATAACTTGGGCGGTGAAATAATGTTAAATCGTATTTACTGTGTAGTGCAAAGCAATAATGATGTGACTGTAGATTTGATTTCGTGCGACTTTAGTGTTTTAGTTAAGCGCAGTAGAACATAAAGTGTATGTATTTTGATGTATACTTATTTTCAATATATTTAGTTATTTCATATAATTGTGTGTATGCATATATATATATATATATATAATATATATATATATATATATATATATATCACTGTATATATTTATCCCTTACTGTTATATTGATGGTTATAGTTTTGTATTTCTTGTATTATTTTTTATTTTTTTATTATATATATATATATATATATATATATATATATATATATATATGTGTATATTCCTCGTTCGTATTTCTTATACTATTATTATTTTTTATTTTATTTTTTGATCATATATATTCCATCGGTTGTATAGAATGACCTATTGTATATTTATTTTCTATATATTTCGTGAAATTGATTCCAATAATTCGTCTAAATAAACAGAATGATGTAATGGTGTTTTATTTAATTCTTTTGGTTATATATATAGATATTATTTAATTATATGATTGTATACCAAATGGCTGGTTACGCCTTCTAAACCGACTGGCGGATTTCTAAGCCAACTGTCAAGAATATATGCTTTAATTAAATAAATAGCGCAATCTGGCAACTGAACCCTAATAATGTACATCTGAACAAGCCATTTACGCCTTCTCAGCCAGATTAAGCCTTCTAAGCCGACTTGCTGCTTAAGCCAACTGGCTGATTTACACCTTATACGACAGCGGGTTCTCGGATGAAGTGTCATTATGCGTCTGGCTGGAGCCAGGCGAACACCTCTCTCTCCTTATTAGATTAGGGCTTAGGTTAGGGTTTCCTTTTGGGGGGGGGGGACATCCAACCTTCTTCCCCAAAGACCCTCCTCCTTCTCCTTTTTCTCCCTCTCTTAGGTTAAGGTTACCCTTTGGGGGATGTCATCCTCCCTTTTCCACCAAAGCTCCCTACCCCCTTCATTGCAGATTCAGGGATAACCCCCCTTGTTGCCTACCCCCCTTTGCAGCATTGACTTTTCCATGACCTCTTCCCCCTTTGCAGCATTGACTTGTTGCATAACCCCCTCCCCTTTGCAGCATTGACTTGTTGCATAACCTCTTTAGCCCAGTTCAAAAATCAACTTTTTCTTATTTTCATAGGTTTCTGTACTTTTTCCCATGCCTTTTGACCTGAAAAGGCCGAAAATCACAACCATTTTGACCTAGGTTGTTGGGAAGCATTGCCGCATGGAGCTTTAAGTTTTCTGCCTTGAAATCGGCCAAAAGCACCAGTTCCGGGGTCCCTTGAATCATGTTTTGCACTATAACTTTTATCTAAACAAGATAGAGCAACAAAATAGGCACCAAATTAAAGTGTTTTTAATCCTCTTTCTAACTTATACAATTATGATAGTCTTGGAACAAGAAATGGCACATTGGTACATACAAAGATTTCAGAAATATCACAAAATTCGTTTTCTCACACTCAAGGCAGACAAGGCGCCTTATTCATGACACAAATTTGAGATTAACATTTTGTCACAAGTCTAATCGATCAAGAAGTGAAAGCATTACATGATGATTAATTTCATAATGACATTTACACAGTCAGTTGTTGAGAGTTTGTTTCTTGAAGCTGTCAAAGCGGCGTCTGTTGAACTCCACAGCTTGAAGGAGATAGTCCCTTTGCTTGGCATCTGTTGTTATGACATTTGCAAAGTCGCTCATCATCTTGACACCACGTTCAGCAATGTCATTCACCGCTTTCAGATTCTTAACATAGTCCAACGCTTTTCTGTAGTCCTCATTCTGTGGCCAAGACGTGACAGGTTCCAGAAGCCACTCGGATCCAATGTTCAGTGTGTCCAGCAGGAAATGTGATTCTGGGCCAATGAGATCAACCAGGTTGGTCTTAGCTGTGACTCTCTGGAATAGAGGCTTTCCTGTTCTGAAGCTGTCTGGCTTCTCAGTGGCATGTAACTGGGCAGCAATGTCGTGCTTCAATGTGTCACTCAATCTACTGCTGAACAGGGCAAATGGCACGACTTCCTGCGTCAGGTACCATTTGTGGTTTTCCATCTTATTAAGTACTGCATCAGCAAGCTCTGGGTCAGTTTTCTTGTACTTCAACATGTCCTGGATTAGACTTAGATCATTCACGGGAGCATCTGCAGCAGACATTGACATCATCCATACAGGAGTGTAGAACAGCGCAAGGAAGGTGTTGAGTCTTTCCAGCTTTGATACAGTGTCTTCGTCGTACTCAAGTTGATCTGCAAACATCAGCATTTTCATGGCGTACAGGTTTCTGGCCATCCATCTGGCCTGATGAATGGCGCCTGGTCGACTCCAGTGAATACCGCGAGGAGGCGTTCCTCCAAGAACAATGACTGTCAGTTCAGCCATTTCCCTGTAGTCGGCTCTTGGAAGCCTTTCTGCTGTTAGAATGTCTTGGAGTATTTCTTCACTGTTCTTCTTCTTTTCCTTCAGCCATTTGCTGTTGATAGCCAGCATCTTTGGGTTTTCCTTGGACAAGTCCGTCCAAACATCCTTCAGATGCTCAAACCAGGGATTATCTGGCCCCTTCACCTTCCCAAACAGCTTCTCCCAAACTGCTCCTACTAGGATTTCCAGGATGTGATGTCGACAGGCCAGATAAAACACCTTTTTGTTCAGCATTTTCTCTAGCAGTTTGGCAGCTCCTCTGTGAACTCCACTGTTACTGGATGTAGTGTCAAAAACAAGGGCAGTAACATTATCCGTAAGTTCCCATGTCTCCAGTAAATCCATTGAAGCCTCAGCCTGAGCTGTGCCAGAAGAATTGTCGATGACAGGTACTCCCAATAACTTTCCTTCAGTGTATGAAGGTGGACCAGACACTAGCACAGCTAAAGTCTCTGAGGTACTTCCAGGTTCACTGCCCAAGACATCTTTGAGCAACTTTCCATCCCAGTGTAAGGCAGCGTACTGTGGGGGGTTTTCACAAAACTTGGACATGTGACTCTGGCTGATATTATACCTGGACAGCATTCTGTTGCGACGTGTTGTTGAGGTTGAGATGACGAAGTTATCCAGATCAGCCCCTCCAGCTTTCAAGGTGGCAGAAACCATGGCAGTAACTTGATTGTCTGATAAACCAAGACGATCAGCTGTATTGCAGATGACATCACATTCCATGACCTTCCTTCGAAACGTCAAAGTCACACTAGTCACAGTGTCTTGATGGTGAGAACATCCAGGACGAGGCTGATGGTAATCCATGTCCTCTGTGTTAGCGTCGTTGTCAGTTGAGTCACCCCAGTTAATGTCATCCACATGAACAACTGCCTCTTGTTCTGATGCAGCTGTAAAATAGTACAACATGTTAAGACAGTAATTGTTAAGTACATGCTAAATATCGCAATGGAGTAAAACTTAAAACTTTTTGTAACGTTCAAAGTAATTATTTTTACCTTGTTCTTGTCTATGCTGCAGTCTTTCATTCCTCGCTGCTTGCTACAGGGATCTTGTCTCAAAAATCTTGTCATAACCAGACATATGACCTTTCCTCTCAGTCTTTTGGTCTTCGTAGAACCTGATATCCTCATCTTTCTTCTCTCTGGATAACAGTCTGTTGTTCTGTATTTCCTGGATTGCATCTGGAGCTCCTATATCGAACAGGCTGTCTAATTCCAGCACAAATGCTCCTCTTTTTCCTCCAGGGTTACTTGCTCTTCCTTTGCTTTTCACCAGAGCACGATGTTTCTCATGTAGTTTCATGAAGAGCTTCATTGCGTTGTACTTGGTCATTGTCTTGATCCTAGCCATCTGCCAGAATGGGATGATAGATTCAACTGTTTCATATGCAAGGTCTTGAACCATGGGCCTCCCTGCATTTTCCGGTAAATTCTGAAGATTAAGGAAATACTGGAACGCCTGTCTGTTGGTGGGAAGCTGGGAACCACTGATAAAAGCTGAAGGGTATCCAACCAGGAAAGTTTCAGTGAGAGATCTGGTAGATGGCCCAGTTGACACCTGCCTGTGGACAGTACGTGGAGGTTTTGAAATATCAACTGTGCGCCCACGGAGCTCCCTCAGCTCCTTGCTTAATGCCATTGTGAAGTTGTAACTCGTAGATGGTTTTCTAGATTCTGATTGAGTTTCTGTTGTTTCCTGAAAAATGATAGATAATTATTATTATTATTATTATTATTATTAATTATTATTTATTTATTATTATTATTATTATTATTATTATATTATTATTATTATTTATTAATTTTATGCTCTTTCATTTGATACCTAATTTGTTGCTCTATCTTGTTTAGATCAAAAGTTAAAGTGCAAAACATAATTCAAGGGACCCCGGAATTGGCGCTTTGGCCGATTTCAAGGCAGAAAATTTAAAGCTCCATGCGGCAATGCTTCCCAATATCCTAGGTCAAAATAGTTGTGTTTTTCGGCTTTTTCCGGTCAAAAAGCATGGGAAAATGTACAGAAACCTATGAAAATAAGAAAAAGTTGATTTTTGAACAGGCCTAAACCTCTTACAACATCCCAGCCCCTTGTGCAATATTGATCAACATTTGCAACATTGCATTACACTCTCCCACTTTGCGGTCATACTACTAACGTTAACTACTTTTACTTGCGCGATGCCGTCGCAGAGAGCGTCGTCTGCTAGGTGTGGGGTTAATCGGTGGTATATTGATTTTAAAGATTACAACGGCAGTCCTATGGCGATTACCGAGAGATCGAGTTGTTTCTTTTGCAAGTTGAGTGAAGAGATAGTCGATTTAAAACGTAGTGTACGCGAGGTGACGGGAAGACTTGCAACGCTTGATGAGGGCAGGGGTCGGCTTGAAGACGTTATTAATTTGAAGGGTGAGGTTAGGAACCTAGTTTCTAGTATAGGTAGCTTATCGGGAAGGTTAAAGTTTGCACAGTTGGATAGAGATGTGAATGAGGGGGAAACGCTTTTAAATGGGGACTCCATAGTGCGTCATATGGATAAGGAGTTCGTTGAACGGAATCCAACCAAGAGGAGGAGGGTCTGTCTACCAGGGGCCAGAGTTGACAGAATTAGAGACGAAGTAGATAGGATTGCTGTTGCCTCCCGTCACTCGATGATGTTGACGATGGTAGAGGACAACGACTCGTATAGGCCCGATACGAGAATACCTGACCTTTTGGAGAGATACAGGGGGTTAATTAGGTCCCTGAAGGCAAGGTCAGCTAGGTCTTTAGTTCCAGGTATTACCCCTAGGCACGGTTTAGGTCTAAGCATTACGCCAAAAACTATTTTTGAACACTAAATTAGAAGAGATTTGTGCTCAAGAAAATGTACCATTAGCAAAGCTGTGGTCAGAATTTAGTGATCCTAGCCTTTTTATAAAAGATAGGGTGCATTTCAATGAAATAGAGAATGCTAGGCTAGGTTAATCGATGAGAAAGTTCGAAAGCTGTATAGGTCGAAGCCCTCTTTAAACGTTGTGGGTTCAGGAAACGCCAGCCCGACGTGAAAAATAGTTTAAAACGCCGATCCGTGATAAAAATAATTTAAACGTCTTTTATTGTAACGCGCGTAGTATTAGGAATAAATTGAATGAATTTAAGCGATAACTTATTCCGGAAACTACGATATAGTTGCGATAACCGAAACGTGGTTAAATACTGACTCGGGACTCGTTGGGGGAACTTGATATGGCGGGTTTTAAACTTTTTACTAATGATAGCTTACATAGGATTGGTGGCGGCGTTTTGTTGTACACTCGTAATTCCCTTAGGGCTATCGAGGTTAAGATTTTCTGGCAGCAATTAATGCGATATGCGTTGAAGTTAGGGCGCATAGTATTAGCTTTAATTTCGTTGTTTATAGACCTCCCCCTCGTTACCGATACTAGATTTTACACACTTCTTGGTAACTTTATTAATACTCAGGATAGTATAGTTGTCAGAGACTTTAACTGCCCCAACGTTAATTAAGAGACTTTTACTGGTAATGATGAGGGTTTGAGACTGATTGATTTCATGGAAGATAATTTTTAGGACAGATGGTTATCGAACCAACGCGCAGTGACAATACTTTAGACGTGTTGAGGACGAACGACGAAAATATAGTCGAAGGTTTGGAAGAAGGTGAGAGTTTGGGATGTAGTGATCACCAAATTATTAGGTTTACATTATTGATAGAAAACAGTAAGGATAGTAACATAATAGAAGTCCTGATTTTCGTCGGGCAAATTTTGATAGTTTTGCGGACAGGATGAGAGTAGTGGACGGGGATAATTTATTGGATCACCTGAAGATCAGGGCCCCCAGTCTTCTTTAGTTAGCTTTATAAGGATAACTAACGAAAATATCACGACCTTACCTAACCAATCGTCAAGGGCGTACAGTTGACCTAACGATTGGTTAGGTTAGTTCGTGATATTTTCGTTAGTTAGCCTAATAAGGCTAACTAAAGAAGGCTGGGGGCCTTGATCTTCAGGTGATGCAATTTATTTATGGTTAATGACGCAAATTTTCATTGGGAGGCGTTTAAAGAAAGTTTTTTGAATATCGAAAGGGAGTTTATTCTGCGTAGGCCCAAGCGCGCTAGAAATCATGGTAGTCCCAAGTGGTGGACTAAGGAAGTAGGCGGGTTCATAAACGAGTGTAACAGAGCGTATAGACTTAATAAGCGCAATGGCACGGTAGCTAACTTTAATAAATATATCGAGCTTAAACGTCAGGTTAAAAGATCTGTTAGGAATGCTTAGCGTAATTTAGAAATACTTGTAGCTGCGAATAGTGAACATAATCCGAAAATTTTTTTTGACTAGTCAATAATCGTAAGCTAATAAAAGATAAAATAGGCCCTCTAGTGGACGCTAACGGCGCTTTGGCTTCCGACGCTCAGGCGATGGCGGGTATTTTTAACAAATTTTTTGCGACAGCTTTTACAGTAGAAGACTTAAATAATGTCCCCGACGTGAACGATATTGTTTCATTTAGTAGCGAGACTATTTTGAATGAAATAACTGTTTACGAGGGTGAGATTGCGCATTATATCGATAAGCTAAAAGTTAGCAAGGCTCCAGGCCCTGACGCGCTTTATCCTAGACATTTGAAAGAAGTTATCGTAGGCCCATTAACAAAAATATTTGAGTCATTGGAAGCGGGAATTATACCTGAAGACTTCAAATTAGCTAACGTTACGCCCATTTTTAAAAAAGGCGACCGCACAGTAGCTAGCAATTATGGGCCTATTAGCTTAACGTCAATTGTGGTAAACTTTTGGAATTCGTAGTTAGAGATCGTATCGTCGATCACTTAGAAAGTCGCGATTTGATTAATAGTAGTGCGCATGGGTTTCGACGCCATAAATCTTGTTTAACTAATTTGTTAGGGTTTTATAACGAAATAGTGCGCAAATACAATAGGCATAGAACGGCTGACGTTATTTATTTAGACTTTAAAAAAGCGTTCGATACAGTTCCGCATAGAAGATTAATTGCGAAGGTTTAAAGCGCACGGTTTCTCCTTTCTCCTGTTTTGCAAGGTTATTCATAAGTTCATAACCAATTTACTTTTAACAGTAGACGAATATCTGAACGTCAAATCAAACCTAAAATCTTTCGTCAAAGGTTTTACACTTTCTAAGCCGGAAATGTTTTTGGTTAACTAAAGGTTCCAGAGGAGCATAAAAAGATTTCCTGGCTTTAAAATACCCCTTTCTGATAAATCACTCAGGATATTTTAAATCCTTAAAAATGTTCCAAATCTTTGAATTTTATGAGCCCAGCAAATGTGGGCTACAAATCCTGAGTGCTCTCAGAAACATGGATGAAATAATTGAGTTTTTAACACCATCATGATATGAAAAATAATGAATATACAAATTGCAGTGAGTGAGTTTTCTATAGACAGTGAAATTGGGTTTTCGATTTTTGTTAATGACCAAAACATCTAAAAAAGGTAATTGTTTGTCGTTTTCCCATTCATATTTAAATTTAATAGAGGAAACAAGATTATTTAATGACTGAAAGAAAGTATCAAAGTTGTTCCAGTTGTCAGGCCAAAATGAGAAAATATCATCTACATAACGAAACCAAATTAAATTACTTGTAGCGCTGTTTGAAACTGCAGATCATAAGCGCGATGTGGATACTAGACGCACCGAACAACGACTTAACAGAAAGCTATCCAGTTTGTGATGAAAGTGCTTGGTCACAGTGTGCGGTGGAAGGTTCCATTTTAAATTTATCGACATATGTCTTATCCAAATCTGAAAGAGAAGTTCTTAATTTAGGGCTGTCCTTTGCCCTTAAACCTGATAAAAACAATGTTTTGGATTTTGTCTCTTCCGTAGTTAATTCCATGTTGGATGTTCCATGTTTAAATGGTTTGATTCTGAGCAAGTTTCTGGAACATTTCAACTCAATGGACTCGATTCCCAAAAGATTTCGGTTAGCTTTGGACAAGCTCAAGAAGAATGAAGCAATATTTGTTACTAAATCGGACAAAAGTAACACTGTGGTTATTTTGGACAAGTGCGATTATAAACAGAAAATGGAAGCATTACTTAGTGATGAATTCACCTACACCAAATTGAGATCGTCCCCCCTGAAGCGTTTTTCTCCTGAATTCAACAAAACTATCAAGAACTTATTAAAAGATGTCCCGACGATTGACCCTAAAGATTTCTACAGATTAACCCCAAACTCCCCCACATTTACGGCTTACCCAAAACCCATAAAAATAATATACCGCTCCGTCCTATTATTTCACACAGGGGTTCCTTTAGTTACAGGTTATCTAAATTTCTTGCGGATAAATTGTTCCCATTAGGTGGTAAATTTTCTGGCTCGCACATCACTACTTCCTATGATTTTATTAATAAAGTTATGTCGTTAGATTTAAAGCGTGGAAGAATGATCAGTTTTGATGTTGATTCATTGTTTACGAAAGTTCCCATTGTTGATGTATTTAGTTTTTTAGGTAAAAAATTGCCAATATGTAGCATAGAACTTCGTATGCCCACTAGGGTTATGACTTTTTAATTTTTTGTCATAAATATTGTTTCCTGTATCATCAATCGATGAACTTTTGCTTGAAAACAATAAAAAAGGGCCTAATTCTTCAGAATTAAAAAAAAATTGCCCACACTTATATTTTCAGAATTGATAAAACTCTGTGTCACCAATAATGCTTTCTCCTTTGGTGAGGAATTTTATTTACAACGTTTTGGTATGGGAATGGAGTCCCCTTTATCCTCAATACTGAGTATATTGTACATGGAATATTATGAGTCGGAATTGTTACAAACAATATGTCCCAGTAATTTAATTTGGTTTCGTTATGTAGATGATATTTTCTCATTTTGGCCTGACAACTGGAACAACTTTGATACTTTCTTTCAGTTATTAAATAATCTTGTTCCCTCTATTAAATTTAAATATGAATGGGAAAACGACAAACAATTACCTTTTTTAAATGTTTTGGTCATTAACAAAAATGGAAAACCCAATTTCACTGTCTGTAGAAACCCCACTCACCGCAATTTGTATATTCATTATTTTTCATATCATCATGATGGTGTTAAAAGCTCAATTATTTCATCCATGTTTCTGAGAGCACGCAGGATTTGTAGCCCACATTTGCTGGACTCAGAAAATTCAAAGATTTGGAACATTTTTAAGGATTTAAAATATTCTGAGTGGTTTATCAGAAAGGGGTATTTTAAAGCCAGGAAATCTTTTTATGTTCCTCTGGAACCTTTAGTTAACCAAAAACATTTCCGGCTTAGAAAATGTAAAACCTTTGACGAAAGATTTTAGGTTTGATTTGACGTTCAAATATTCGTCTACTGTAAAAAGTAAATTGGTTATGACTTATGAATAACCTTGCAAAACAGGAGAAAGCTGGTGTCTACAGCATTCCCTGTAAAAATTGTGATTTAGTATATGTAGGAGAAACGACGAAATATTGAAACTCGTATTAAAGAACATAAATATGCCTTCAGATGTTGTAACACTAATAATGCAATTTTTTTTCACGCTAGCCAAAATAATCATGCCTTAGATTGGGAATCAAGTAAGTTACTTTATAAATGTAATAATTATGTCAAGAGAAAAATAATAGAATCGGTATGTATAGAACAAGATAATTTTAATTTGTGCGAAGGTACTTACAGTATAAGCTGGACCCTTTCATGAGATTCTTGGTCAAAAAATCCCTTCCGGTGTCGAATGAACGGGATCTAACCTAGGTGTAAATTTTGGATCAATGAAAGAAAGCCACCCCCAAACGGGTCGGGGGTGGCTTTCTTTCATTGATACGATTCGGGGTGGCTTTCTTTCATTGATCTGTAAGTTATTTAGGTAGGTAGGTTATTTAGCTTAGGTTAGGTTAAGTTGTGATATTTTAGTTACTTTAAATGAAAATATCATGACTTAACCTAACCAATCATCAAAGGCATACAGTAATAAATAATAAACAATTCCTCATGAAGGTGTTTTTACTTACATTCTTTACTTTAGTGATTTTGGGGGGTGGCATTGTTTACTTGATCATTTTTTAGGGTGGCATTGTTTACTAGAAACTTTTGGGGGTGGCTTTTCTTCATTGATCCTAAATTTCTTTATGGTCTCGCCTTCTAGAATGTTCTTTACCTTTCCTGGATTGTTTCCTTACTCACTTTTGTTCATTCGTTTTTCTGTATCCACCCGAAGAGGATGCCAGTGGGTATCGAAATTGTTGTGGAAATAAACTCCGTCTATTAGTGTGGGTTTTATTGTCACATTTCGACCTCCACGTAAAAAAGTGAAGTTTTGCATTTAATACTCTTCATAATTTTTTTTCTTTTCTCATCCTCTCTTTACTTGCATGGCTGTAGTTTGCATGATATGAGAGTGTTTCTTGAGTTAAGACTGTGTTTTTGCATGGTTTGAAAGCGTTCTTATTTTACTTCTTTTAATCTTTCATCCCTTTCCTATTCTCTTCGACTATTTTTTCGACTTGTCGGCAGTGGCCGGCGGATGATGATGAAGAGTCTTTCTCTCCCTCTTTTTCTGAATGAATGTTACCCCACGAATGATAGGTTTTGCTACTTACTTAACCCCTTATTCTCTTCTTTTCACACTCTCTTCTCTTCTTTTAACCCCCTACGCTCTTCTTTCTCTCGGGCTAACATTAGAGTGGATCTTAGGGTCTTTGTTGGCCTTAGCTTCTGTAGATCTGTAGAAGGTGTAATTGCATCGGTGGCTCGTTCACCAAAAAATCACTTCGGAAACGCTCGCAAGAACTTGCATTCCCCATGTCCACAATGAAAGCTCACATGACTAAAGATCTCGGCCTGAAACCATACCGCCCGTCATTTGTTAATGAATTAAGCGATACGGACATTAGTAATTAGTAACTGTGTTTAGTGTAATTAAAGTAATTGTTGCTAGTGACTTGTTTCTTAAGTTACACCGACCACATATAAATACAGTTAATCGCACAAAAATAAAATTTGTATTACAATTGTACATTTTATAGGGGATAACGGGACTTTTCGAACACCCTGTACTTTGACTCCTATTTCCTCGGAAATGTTGCTGCGAGCTGCTCGTACCTTGAAATGGGCGTATGGGCATAATGATGCCTTATATGAAAAGCTGTTTAACTGCTTATCCTTCCACTTAAACTGTGAATGCATCGGTAACATATATATATATATATATATATATATATACTTTTTTTTTGGTTAGCTTCCGCCCGAATTGTTCATTCTGACGAAGGTCAAGCTTTTCACTCCACCTTAGACCTACAGTTTAACGTGGAATCCGAACCACGCCCCACCAGCAGCGCAGTGTCTTAACCACTAGGCCACCCAGGGTATCCATTTATCTACCAATCACTTTCTTCATTTTTTGGAAGGATGAACAGCTGGGTTTTGCTGCGCGACGGCTGCCGTCATCAGGTCTCGAACCCGGGGTTTCTGAAGTAATTTTTTTATTTTCTGAAATTAAATTAATTTTCGTCTTTCCATTCCACGATACATCTGCTAATACCATGATTTTTGGGGAAAACCGACTTGTCCGGTGGTAAAGTCTCGATGGAGGAATGTCTTTCTTACGCCGACCATAAACAACATCGTTCAGGGAGTTTCGAGCAATCTCGATGGTGAAATCTTTTTCATCTATAAAAACTATTTTTTTAACATCATTGGACGAAAATCTATCAATCACTTTTCTACAATGAATTTTTCTTTTAGCTCTTACATTTCTGTCACGTCTTGAAACACGGATTCTTTTAAATGCTTTAAGTCCTACCGTCCTCTGCATTCTTTGTATGGAACTTCGACTGATACCTAAATTTCTTGCAATTTTCCTCTGAGAGCAGTGTGACCCAGGTCGATCCTCTTGAGATAGGTTCATCATTTCGATCATTGCTATATTGTCTTGAGTGTAAACTGTTTTAGGCCGACCACTTCCACGCTTCCGTGCCGTCGTACTGGTTGCTTTAAGTTTTTAAATTATTCTTTTCACAGACGTAACATTACAAATTATTCCTGGAAATTCCCTCAAAATTCTTGCCCCAGTCCATCTTTTATCCAAGAAACACTTTTCAATCACTACTTTTACACCGTTAGTTAGAACCATAATTTGAAGGGTAAGTTTAGAAAACAGTATTAAGATGGGCGTAGCCTATATCATCTGACGTTTTTCAGAGAGTAACAGATTAATTATCCATAGGCTAAGGAAACTACTACAAATCTTAGAATAGTTGCCAGGTACAGCTGTACACATTTAGAATTTAGGATATTCGTTTTTTTTCACCATACCTCATTGTTCCCTCAGCTATGGAAAAAAGATTTTATGTAGATGTCTGAAATTTTTAAGATGGCTTATCAACAGATTGAGGTAAAAGTTATGTAAACTTTGGAATTGTGAACTGCATATTTTTGAAGTTATTGATGTTCAAATCTCAAGGCGTTTTTTTTGGGCCACCCGATATATACTATATATATATATATATTATATATATCCATCTTTTTTATCATTTTTTATCTGATTATATATATATATATATATGTAACCTTTGGTTTGCTTCCGCCCGAATTGTTCATTCTGACGAAGGTCAGGCTTCTCACTCCACCTTAGACCTACAGTTTAACGTGGAATCCAAACAATGCCCTACCAGCAGGGCAGCGTCTTAACAACTAGGCTACCCAAGATACTCATTTATCTACTAACCACTTTCTTTATTGTGTGGAAGGATGAACAGCTGGGTTTTGCTGCGCGCAGCTGGCCGTCCCCGGGTATCGATCCCGGGGCCGATGGATTCGTAGTCAGCGACGCTAACCACTACACCACCGAGACGCATCGCGTGTGTGTGTGTGTGTGTGTGTGTATGTTGTGAAAGCCCTGTGTGTCTAAATTTATAAAAGGAAAGTAACTTCATGAATATTCCACCTATCGCAACCGGTAAGACTTAAAGCTTGAAATTTTCCCTTTTGAGCGACATTTCACTACATCTTGATTTCTCTTCCATTTTAAAAAATAATGAGACGGAGTCACAATCAAACGCGTGTGAGACGTCGTAGTTCGAAAAATAAAAACGTTGATTGCCGGTGTGCGATTGCCACGACGAATGAACATCCATTCTCTTTTCTTTACTGTAACAATAAACGCTCAGTGGTACCAACACTGACTGTAACGTAACAATTTGTAGTTCACTTTCAGAGAGAGACGCTTTACTTCCAATGGAAATGCTGCGTGAAATTTTGGCGACCGACTCATCCCCAAAGATCAGTGGCCTCCTCGATCCCCGAATTGATTTTCTCCGTCCGATTTCTTTCTTCGGAAACACGTGAAATAGCTCGAGCTGTCGCTTTAGATCAGGGATGGCCAACTTCTTTATGCTTGGGGACCAGTTTCTTAACTAGATTGTTGTCTGGGGGCGAAACTATATGGACAGGAAAGTACGTTTAGAATACCTATAACCTATTGATCACCAATAAGTGGGCTGACTGTGATTGTAATACTTTTAAGTACATCTAAATCTAATCCTATTTGTATTTGTTCTATTATTGGTGGCTTTTCTCCCCATTTTAAAAATACAATTCAGTAGTAAACTATGATTTTCTCCTCATTTTAAAAATACAATTCAGTAGTAAACTATGATTTTCTCCTCATTTTAAAAATACAATTCAGTAGTAAACTATGAAAGAACGTAAGAAGCCGTGCCCTGTAATTTTAGTGTAAAAGTTGTAATAACTGATCTGGAGCTCCTCGCGTAAACAGAAGTGCAACTTTCAAGAGTGACTTACCGGGGCCGGATAAAATACCTTTGCGAGCCGGATGCGGCCCGCGGGCCGCCAGTTGGTCAGCTATGCTCTAGATATTCGCTGCTTTTAGGGTACGTTTTCATTTTTAAACTCTTAAGTCCCTTCTAGGCTCTCGTTGCAAAATGTCTTATCTCATTCTCTCGTTTCCTATCGGGCTTCTAAGATTTTTTATTACGACTTTCTCGTAATAATTTCCTAAAATGAAAGACACATATATGATCAAAGTGTGGTGAAAATTCCTGCAAACTTCTCGGAAGAAAAAATGTCAAGCTTTAATATAAGAAAGAACCAGTCGGTTTCTATAAGTCTAATATTCAAGAAGTTAGAATTTTTTAATTTAAACGTGCGTAATTTTTGAGACACCATATATATATATATATATATATATATATAATATATAATATATATATATATATATATATATATATATTGTGTGTGTGTGTTATATCACTTGAACATTTCATCCCTTTTACTTACTTCTGATATTTTATGGGCTAACCTGAAGTGAATTATGTGACCGTTTCTGTAACTCTTTAGTAAACAATGTCAAGAAAGGATATATGTGTGTGTGTGTGTGTGAGAGAGAGAGAGAGAGAGAGAGAGAGAGAGAGAAGAGAGAGAGAGAGAGGGGGGGGGAAGAATTTCAGGAAATATAGGAAATGTTGAACGAAATTAGGGAACTTGCAGTAAAATGGAATATAATATCTCAAAAGATTTACTGCTTCGTGAACGAATATCAAGAAAGAGACTTCTGTGAAATCAGGAAACAGCATCTCGCTTCGCTTTAAGAAAAGAAATAGGACAACTCGATATCGAAACCTGCACACTCTGATTTATATGAGAAACTATTCCTTTCTCTATTTTTTCTTCATTTACTTCTAAAAAAAATCAGTTTGAAAATCTTTGTGAATTAGCGACATTTTGTCCGTAGCTCAGTGGGTAACACCATTTCCCTATAATCAAAGTGAAGACACTGATATTGGAGGGTTCGAATCCCGATGATGCCGGTAATAATAATACGGGAGTTATAGCAATGGGCCGCGTTAGTTGGCCTGAACACTGCGCCAGTTTCTGGCCTCCCTAGCTAATTATTATTATTATTTTTATTATTATTGTTATAAAGAGAAGCGCAAACGAATTTTTATCCATTCTTACACGATACAATAACAGTTATTCTCGTGAAAAAAGTCAAACAAAAATAACAAATTTAATTTAAAATCACCACATCGTGATTTATTAATTTGGAGTCCCAGCGCAGTCTCCAACCGATCATGGGCCGATACTTAATTATCATCTATTCAAAACCCAATGAATACAGGTTTTCAAACACTGTAATAAAAGTTTTCCTGTAAATAATAACACAAGATTTAAACCTGTAAAACCCAAAATTAAAATTTGGACCTTAATTTAATATTTACAGGATGAACGAAAGACCAGGTTCGAGAATCAAAGGATACTCAAAACATTTATTTAAGGCAAAAATGTATGAACCGTACATATATATATATATAAATATATATATATCTATATATATATGGGATGAATTTCACAATAAAACACGTGAAATGAATGAATGCTGCAAACCCACAAGGAAAAAGAAAAACGATTCCAAGGCCTTTCGTGTATTCAAAGCTACACCTGACGAGGTGTAGCTTTGAATACACGAAAGGCCTTGGAATCGTTTTTCTTTTTCCTTGTGGGTTTGCAGCATATATATATATATATATATATATATATATATATATATATGATACACACAGACCGTGCATGGAACAAGGAACTCTTCTGGGATAATTAAATCCACTATAGTCCGAATAAGTAATGGTAAATGACAAATACCATAGTTTTTCTTTTTCATGATGCTAGCCCGACGTGGGCAACGGGTCACTCGCAAAGAGGTCCCATAAATATAGCTTCCCTCACCACCTATCTGCAAAGCAGACATTTACCATTACTTATTCGGACTATAGTGGATTTAATTATCCCAGAAGAGTTCCTTGTTCCATGCACGGTCTGTGTGTATCATAAAAAACTCAGGGGACCATTCTGAGTTCATTCCCATATATATATATATACACACACTAAACTGTATACTATTTGAAAATGGAATGTTTCTCTTCAATTTAGGAAAATGGACCACTAAAAATGGAATTTTATTTAAATGTGTTAAAATGTCGCATAAACAATTTAAAAAAAAATGGTGGTAAATAAAACCTTTTGAATTAAATGGAGAAAAGTAAATTTATTTTAGTTTTCATTAACTTTATTTCAACATTAATTCAATTACGAGATTTTTTTTTAATTCAAAGTTTTAAAGCACGAAATTATACAACATTTATTTAAAAAAATACCAATTTAATAAATTCCGTGATTTCATGATGAAAATGAGTGTAGCCATTTTTATTGTTTACGTAACCCTTTAGTTTATTTTATTTAAACTACATCCGATGTGGATTCGTGTTTCAATTGAGCAACATCGCACTGAATCGCTTTGTCACTCTTGGGACGAGGATTCGTCGAGTTTTGTGTGTGCGGATATTTCTTTAGAATCTGTCTTTCCACCTCGTTCTAATTGATTTCCTCTGCCTATCGCGTCTTACTTTTTATCAATCTCCTCCGTGATGGGACGCAGAATAGTGAAGGCGCTTCTCTCAACCTCCACTGAACGCAATTTTATTTAAGCTAATCTCCAACTGAGATTAATGACTTTAAGTAATTATTTCAGCTTTTAACTTAATCACTTTTCGAGGAAAGAACTGAGTTGAAATCCTCAGAGGAAACAGCGCTAAAATTAAGACTTGAAAGAGGAAATTCGTACTAACATTATTTAGTGATTTGGGTCACGGTTTCTCGATAAAGGGTAATTTAGTTTCGTTTTCAATTCGTCCTTGTTGCACAGAAATGAAAAAAGCGAAAATAAAAATGTTTACGTTTAAAGTTATTCTTTTTAAGAGAAAATGGGAAAAGTGAAGCCACTGTAATTAAAAGTTTTTTCGTGTTCAGGTTTCTCACTTACGTTTAATTCATCATAATTAATTATCATTGAAAGGGCATTATTTTCATGTTTATATTAAATGCTTGATAGACCCAATAGTTCACGTCATCAAAACTGTTTTCCTCCAAAGAAGAAAACAATTTTGACCTAAAATAAATTAAGAAATTAGCATTACAATGACAATTTGTTAATTTAATTTCTAAGGAAATTCCTTTATGAAATCCATTCCAGCTTAGTATAGATTTTATCTTCTCCTTTACCCGTTACACTCTTCGAGGTTCGAACCCCGAATGTCTGCAATTAACCATTGAGAACCAGAAATATTTTCCATATTTCTTGATATTTCTTGATATATTCAGCTTCAGAAATGTTAGATAAACATGAAATAGGTTTCTGATAAAAAAAAATAAAAATAAAAATATAAAAATTTTAAATTTTGTGTTCCCAAATAGGACAATGGTGGTTAATGGGTTAAGGACGTATTTTCCCAGTGAGCGGGCAAGAACTTTTCGAAGTAGTAATCAAAGTCCTTCGAGTACCTTCAAATGGGAAATAAATGAATCACAATTTAAGAAGATTTGTCGAAATCTTTCAGGAGCTCTGTTGCGTGAACATTATTTATCGTTCTCTAATTCCAAAATAGGTTCTACGCTACTGCAAACTTTTAAAAATCTTTTGAATAAAAGCTCCAAATTCAGAAAGTTGCAACAGAGAAAATTTCAGTTCATGAATCCTCTGAATTAATGTGACTCACTTTCAAGAAAATGTTAATTTCAATATTTTAAGTAAATATTGAACAAGAAGGCGAATAACAAAAAATAGATCAACGCCCGAAGAACGTTCACAAAATTTGATTACAAATGAAATTGTTTATGGAAATTCTTCTGAGTTGCTACTTCAAATGACTAAATTTAGAGAGAAGTTTGTAATGAATCTTCGCAAAAGGGAGACGTATCTAATTTCACAGATTAAAAGACCAGAGAACGTTCTTACCTCTTGGTGAGGTTGAAGGCCTTTTTATTTGATCGCAAAAGTCGTTTCTCGATAAAATGGCTATTCTAACAAATTCGATAATGGAGATTAGTCTTATCGTTCAAGAAAGGCATCACTTACTGTATGTCGTTTGGAGTATTACTGATTGACGTAATAGAGAAATGTTTCCCTGTACATCTCAACAGTGTGATAAGGATTCAAGAGCTAAAAGTGAGAATTATTAAAGTTTCATTAACGACATCCAAATTGAAGCCACCGAAGGTTACTGCAGTTAATAATTTTAAGACTGGTCAGAATATGAATGCGCCATTGCGCCAAAGTATAGAGAAAGCTTTGTATTAGTACGGGTACTTATACGGGTACTTTATATAAGTACTGGTACGGGTACTTTGTATAAGTACGGGTAATTTAGCTACAGTAAAATATAGATTAGTTCATATTGAAGGTTTTGTAGGTGGCCTTTAACCTTTATTTGATAAACTGGGTAAAATATATCCTTCGTATAATTTACCATGGTTATGAAATAAGTGTTAAACTTCTAAATTAAGATTACTTCAGACTGCAGTGACAGCGTTAATTTACACCTCGGCTTAAAGGGCTCTTGGCTAAAAGAAGCCAAATCATTAAGGGATGGATGGGGTGGTTTGGTGAACATTGACTCCAATATTCTCAGCTCAACAGCATCAGTGGAAGATGACATTTATGTTTCATAACTTCGTTTTGCTTTTGTGACTTTTCTTTGTCTTTATGTATTTGTTTGCGTTGTCCTTTTGGGTTTGCTGAAAGTGAGCCCGGTTGGGATTCGAAGCGCTCTGTTTTAGAGTAGGAGTCTTTTACAGTCGACTTGATCTTCATCTTATATATATATTTAAATATTTTAACTAGTTTTATAACAGAAACCTCCCCGAGTGGACCGAAAGGTCTTTGAAGCTTCTTCTTTTCCTTGTAACTCTCTCTCTCTCTCTCTCTCTCTCTCTCTCTCTCTCTCTCTCCTCTTCTCTCTCTCTATATCTATATATATATATATATATATATTATATGTGTGTATATATATATATATATATGTGTATGTATATATATATATGTATATATATATATATATATATATATATATATATATATATATATATATATATATATATATATTATATATATATATATATATGGTGTGTATATATATATATATATATATATATATATATATATATATATATATATATATATATATATATATAAAGATTTTGTCAAATATGAAAGATATGAAGCACAAAATAGCAAAAACATTATGAAACTTAACTCTCAAAGTTTTTTTTTGCGCATGTCATATACTTCATGTGGGGTGATAAAGCGTTTGACCCTATTTTGCAAGGACTGAAGCACATTTTGGATTTGTTGCTGCGTTATTTAGTGGACTGTTGTTTCAATACGAACCTTCATTTTGCCAAATATCGAGAGTCTTTGGCGTAAACGATGCTCTTTCTTTACATGACCTCATACAAAGAAGTCTAAAGGGGTTAGGTGGGGGAAGAGTGGTGGCTACGAAAGATTTCCTCCTCTTCCAGACTATTTTCCTGGGAATGTTTGATTCAGAAATTCTCTGACATTTAAATCATAGTGGCAGAAAGCTTCGTTTCGTTAGAAAATCGCTTGTTTCACAAGATTTAAGTCTGTGAGCTGAGGAAGAAATAGGTTATGCAGTATTGCAAGATAGCGCTTTCCGTTTACTGTCGCCTCCAAATAAAGGGACAATGACCTAAGCTTTCGTAAAACCTAATGCACAGTGAATTTAGGACAGACTTTGTGATGATACAACAAAATAAAAATCTGAATTATTCAATCCAAATTCCCATGGATTTAGAGTTTGAAGAGCATACCTTTCACTACTAACAAACCTCCAAGAGAAAATACTGAAAGCATTGCGTCGAAAACAAAATATAGCTGTAATATATATATATATATATATATATATATATATATATATATATGTGTGTGTAGTAGTGATGACAGGTGATCTAAATATTTTTCATTTAAATTACCCACCTCCTAAGTACATAATCGAGTGATCTACTTCAGCATATTTACTGTACATCAATTGCAAGAGATTTTCTGTTTTTAGACCACATCTTTATAATGTTCTTGATATATAATGAAAATATGAAGCCAAAGTGTTCTAAATAAAAAGTCAACTGTATATTGAGCGCCATAAATATGATTACAAGAAAACTTCCACCGCATGCGCTTTATATATATAGAGTTTGTTTCTTTGTTAATACCTCTCACACCTCGTGGGGAGTGAACGCTTTGTTTCTCCCTCTGTATAAATATCAAAATAACAAGGAAATGAATTCTCAGAGATTTATTCTACGTACAGGGTGTCCCATAAGTCCGGCATCATAGGAGAAATTCATATTTTTCTATTTCTACAAACCATAATTCATATTTTTCTCTTTCTACAGGCCATAATGTCTGTGAGCAAGGAAGAACGAATCCAGATAATTCTACTCATAGGAAATCGGAGTCAAAGATAGGCCACTGCTGAATTTAACAGACTGCATCCAGACCGCGAGACAATAACACAGAGTTGTGTTAGCAGACTTGTTGCAAAGTTTAAGGAAACAGGATCCATAGAAGATAAACCACGCAGTGGACCTTCAAGGAAGTCCACTGACGATGATACAGCGACTGCTATCCTGGCTCATTTTAACAGAAGTTCCAATAAGTCTCTTCGGCGATTGTCCGCCGAGACAGGAGTGTCGAAAAGTAGCATCCATCGCATTCTTCAGGCTCACAAATGGCATCCATATAAACTTCAGATCCTACAGAAATTAGCAAAGATGACCCGACCGCGGATGGAATTTGTGAATGAGCTACGGAACAATATGCTCGGGATGCCAATTTCCCGTCCACCATTCTGTTCAGTGACGAGGCTGTTTTTTATGGAAATGGTGAGGTAAATCGACAGAACACCCGCTACTGGTCTCAAAACAACCCTCACTGGTATACCTCTTCAAAGGAACAAAGAAACAAGGTGCATCTCGGGTGATGGTATGGTGTGGCATTTGGAAGGATCGCATCATAGGCCCCCTCTTTTTCGATGAACATGTCACGGGAGGCACCTACCTACGTATGCTCAAGGAAGAAGCATTTCCCAGTGTCTTGAACGAAGAAGGAAATTTCCCAACATGGTTCCAGCAAGACGGCGCTCCTGCACATTACAACACCCAAGTAAGGGAATACCTGTACCAACAATTCCCTGGTCATTGGATAGGACGTCGAAGGCCTGTGGAATGGCCAGCTAGAAGCCCGGATCTCACGCCACTAGATTTTTATCTCTGGGGTCACTTGAAAGCGCTGGTATACGCAGAGAAAATTAGGAGTGTTGAACATTTGCGGCAGCGCATTATTTGGGGCATGTAACACCATTACTCCTGACATCATTCACCGTGTGCTTGCTGACTGGGTATCACGTCTGAATTTGTGATTGAAAACAATGGTGGACATATTGAGCACGTTCTGTAAATAAAAGCTTTTCTTTTGCCTTTTTTTATTATTTTTCCTCTGATGGGACTACTTATGGGACACCCTGTATTTGCACCCGAGAGTGTATAAAATATCAATGATTCCGTGGATATAAGTTATTAAATAAAAATTCATTGTGCGTAAGTAAATGCAATATAGTTTACTCAAACAAAAGTATCACAAGTTAAAATATGCAGTGGCGCTGCACAAGTATTCGTACAGAAAAATATTTCAGTTATATTCGTCCTCATCTTTTGTACCATGCACCATGCATAGGATAGTTATGAAACGTTTACTGTTCGTTAGGAAAATTGTAACAAATAAAAAAGATAGTTTAACTCAAACATATAAAGTAAAACATCGAAGAATTTGAGGAAAATAAAAAAGTTAAAATGCAAAGATTTTCATACATTTACTTACAAAATTATTTAACACTTTGTCTGTCCACCTTTTGCTTGATTGAGTTCAAGGATTCGTTTTGGGTATTTTTCTACAAAGTTTCGACATCTCTCAGTAGAAATTTTGAATCACCTGGAGATCAGGGCCACCAGCCTTCTTTAGTTAGCTTTATAAGGCTAACTAACGAAAATATAACGACCTAACCTAACCAATCGTCAAGGGCGTACAGTTGACCTAACGATTGGTCAGGTGTTAGGTCGTGATAGTTTCGTTAGTTAGCCTTATAAGGACAACTAAAGAAGGCTGGGGGCGCTGATCTTCAGGTAATCCGAAATTTTAGACCATTCGGATCACTTTAACATATTGCTTCCCAAAGCATTCGGGAAGCAATATGCTAAAGTGATCCCTCCTGGGAAGCAATATGTTAAAGTGATTAACACTGGGAAGCAATATGTTAAAAAGAGAAAGGTTGGTTGGTTAGAAAGAGGTTGGTAATCTAGGAAATAATCTACCGACCGTAAACAAAGCTATAAATGCCCTAACCGGGCATTCTTTATATATTTAATGTAGGTTAACTGAATGCCCGGTTAGGTCAACTGTACGCCCTTGATGACTGGTTAGGTTAAGTCGTGATATTTTCGTTAGTTTTAACTAAAATATCACAACTTAACCTAACCAATCGTCAAGGGCGTACAGTTGACTTAACCAGGCATTCAGTTAACCTACATTAAATATATAAAGAAAATGAAAGCATGCAAAAAGGAGCTACTCAACTCGTACTTGTGACAAACGATGTGGCGTGACCGATTCTTCCGAAATCCATTTTTTACTTTGTGTGACTATGTAGCGCAGGGGTGGGGAAACTGTTCAGTACCTAGGGCGAAAATCGATAACATAAACACCTCCCCTGGCGTCTGGCAAATTTTAACCCTTTAACGCCGAACGTTTTTGTAGGGTTAAGTCTAAATGCGTGTATTTGAAACGGTACGTATTCGACCCAGTCGGCGTTAGAGGGTTAAGCTTATATACAGCGTGTCCCAAAGAAATGTATACCCACTTTGTTCGATAATACCAGCTATGAGGATAATAAATATATTACTTTGTATATGTTTTTTAATAAAGAATTTCCTCCTGAATCTAAATATGTAATTATTTTTATTTAAAATTGAAGAACAAAAAGTTACAGATGTTTAAATTATAATTATTATTTTCGAGACTTCATGTGCGATATTTTCTAATATTTTAACCAACTGTTTTGAGATACTTATGTTTAGTGTTGATATTGAAGCATAAATGTTGTAATTATTAGTTAATTCCAAAAATTTACAAATTCCATGGTTAAATGACACTTTATCTAAGATGTTCGACGTCTTCCAGAACGTTGTTTTTGTGAGTTTTGCACAGTGCCGTCGGTTTCAAATTTATCTCGTATACGTGCAAAAATATTAGAAAATATCGCACATGAAGTCTCGAAAATAATAATTATAATTTAAACATCTGTAACTTTTTTGTTTTTCACTTTTTAATAAAAGTAATTACATATTTAGATTCAGGAGAAAATTCTTTATTAAAAAACATATACAAAGTAATATATTTATTATCCTCATAGCTGGTATTATCGAACAAAGTGGGTATACATTTCTTTGGGACACGCTGTATATAAGATGTATTTTAAAAAGCTATTTGCCTGGCTGTAAATAAATAATTTTAGTAAATAATAAATACCTAAGCGGGCGAATTGAAATTAGCTCGTGGGCGAAATTTCGCCCGCGGGCGAGGGTTTCCCCACCCCTGATGTAGCGCAACAATTCTAATAAATAATAAAGGGTTACGTCGTAGCCAATGTCGTAACACCGCTTCCCGTTGATCAGCGAAGTTAAGCGACATTGGGCCTGGGTAGTAGTTGGATGGGAGACCGTCCTCCGCGTCCAGCTTATGTAGCGACCGTGGTTCGGATCCCACGTAAAGCTGTAGGTCCCCTCCGTCGTATGACCTTAGATATTGCGAAAGAGGTTAAGCAAACCCAATCATTATTATTATGAAAGCATCTCCAAAGAAGCACACTACTAACACCATGTTTAACCGCAAGAAGGATATTTTTTCCTCGAATGCAGTATCTGATTTTCGCCAACCATAACGTTGACGTTGTTCCAGAATAATTCAATTTTGATTTCGTCTGTCCAAAGCAGTTTCTTCCAGAATGCAAATCCATCATTTTGATGATCCTTAGCGTACTTTAAACAAGCTTCTTTGTGCGTTTTTCGTAGCAGAGGTTTTATTTGTGCAACTCTTCCATGCAGACCATTCTCTCTCAATGTACGACGTAAAGTAGAGGGATGGACATTAGGATGTATCATGCTCATTGAAGCGCGAATTTCAAGATTGGCAGTATGTATTTCTATGTGAAATTAAATTTTAGGAGTGGTTTGTTTTCTTGAACTTTTGCTAAAAATCACGTTTAAGTGTTCAAATTTCCACTTTTTCGTTTTCTGGTTATGTACAGAACAGCTGTACAGGACATACACTGTAGTACAAATGTAACAGACCGGTTTCTTACCAAACAAGACCATTGTAACAGCTGTTATAGGCTACTAGAGTTTCACTATGATAATTTTCTATGTTTCAGATACAAAGCTTGGTGAAGATTGTGTAGCCACCATGGCTAAGCAAGGACGAAAAACCAGAAAAAGTGCTGGTTCAAAGCTGAGTGATCTGGTGGGTCCAGGCAAGCAGTTATTTCCCACAGAAGTTCCAACCTGGAGAGCTGTGTTTCAGAGAGGAATCCTCCTCCAGGCAGAGAAGATGCTTCTGGATGATATGAAGAGAGCTCAGTACCCTCTGCAAGATTTGGCTAAGGACTCGGCATCACTGTACTGGCACAGTGGCGCAAAAGCAATGCCAAGTTCACTCCTGTGATCATTCAAGAGAGATCCATTGCCAGGAAGATTCTTGTCAGGTGGAATGAATTGATTGACCTAGTGAATGGCAGAGTGAAGGCTGCAAAGAGAGAGAAGAAAATATCTAAACTTGATACATTGTTTGACATACTGTAACAACCTACATACATGATGTCACTCTCTGTGGAACTGAAGCATCTGGCTGTTCTGGCTGTGCTGCTAGAGTTCATGTCAACTGTGACTGTCCTCTGCCTCAGAAGATTCCAAAGCTAGAGCTAGAGTGGCTCCATTACCAGAGGATCAAAACCTCAGAAGTTTTTAGCTTCCGGATGGCATCTGTTGATGTGAAGGAAACAGTGAAGCAGGTGAAGGCTGCTAAGAGGAATGAGGAAGAACAGAAGGCAGCTGAGAAGAGAAACAGAAAAGAAGAAGAAAAAAAGGAGCTACTGCTTAGAGCTGAAGAGGGTGATGATGAAGATGAAGCTGAGGTGACTTCCTTGCAAGAGTCTCCAGGCAGAACAGCCCCTACTGCTGACACAGATTTTTCCGGTACTGCACAAGGCACAAGCTCCAGTCTCAACACTGGCAAAGTCTCCACCTCTGCCAGGAGGAACTACATGGATATCTCAAGCACTGCTGCGGCTGCAGTCAAGTTCAAGGTGGCAAACACTCCTGCAGTATCCGTTGCAACTGGTTTCTTGCAAGATCTCATCAAAGCTGGCCATCTATCTGCTGATAAGGCATATCTAGCTGTTGACAGGATGAAGATGTGGAGGGGCAAGGAGTCTGTAATAGGTGCCTCGGTGGAGGCCCTGGAGAAAAGGACAGAGGGAGAGGAGATCAAGGGAATTTTCTTTGATGGAAAACAAGATAAGAAGACAAAGATCATGAGGTACAATGAAGAAAGTGGCCGCTTCCATCCTGATATTACAAGTGAAGAGCACTATAGTGTTACCTGGGAACCTGAGGGGAAGTATCTCTTCCATTCCACACCAGAAGAACCTGAAGAAAATGAGAAACCTGCACTGAAGATAGCTCAGGCTCTGTTTGAGTGGATTAATGTCCATGGTGCTAAAGATACTATGGTGGTCCTTGGTGGTGACTCCACTAACAAAACACAGGACCTGATGGAGGAGCCATCACTCACGTGCAGAGACTGGCAGGTGACAAGTATCACTGGCTGATATGCCAGTTGCATATTAATGAACTCAGCCTCAGGCACATGATCATCAAGCTTGATGGTCCCTACACGCACAAGTCTGGGTTCAGTGGCCCAATAGGAAAACTTTTAGAGAAGATCAATGACATACCTGTCAACTTTAGCTTCAAGGCTCTGCCAGGAGAAGAAGATATAATTGAACTGCCAGAAGACATTGTACTGAACCTTAGCACTGACCAGAAGAACTGCTACCTACTGATCAAAGCTCTCAAGACAGGAGATTTGAGCAAGGAAGTTGCTGGTCTGAAGTGTGGCCCACTGAATCAGTCATGCTGGCTGACTACAGGTAAGGCTCTGTTGATGCTGTGGATGAGGCAGCATGGTCTGAAGGGGGAGGTGTTGAAGAAGCTGGAGGTGCTGCTGGAGTTCTGCCTGGACTTCCACTTCAAGATGTATTTTGAGATCAAGGTGAAGCACCACATGAGGTATGGACCTCACCATATTGTGACCGCTCTGGAACTGCTGAGAAGCCAGACCTCTGAAGTCAGGAACATAATCACTCATGTGATAGTTCGTGGAGCATATCATGCTCACAGTGAGAACCTCATTGCCTCTCTCCTGTGCAGTGAGGATGAGAATGAGAGGGCATGGGGGTTGAGATGATCAAGAAGATCAGAGGTAAGTCTGAGTATGGAGACATGAGTCTGAGAACTCATAGAAACCCTAAACTGAATTTTGATGGCACTTCTCCAATTACTCTGATTAATTGGGATAAGGAGAAACTGTATGAGCCACACTTCACTTGTAAGATGTCAAGAGGAGAAGTTGAGGAGCTTCTCAGGTCTCTACTTGAAGTTGAGAACTTCTCAGTTCACACTCAAAGCTGTGAACGAGCAGTCCAGGAAGTTTCAGCTGCAGCTCATGCAGTGTATGGGCAAGAGAGAAGAACATGTTTAAAATCTCTACAAGACCTGCTAGACAAATCAAGATGCTTTCAGAAGAAAAAATCTCAAAACATTAAGTTGACCAGCATATTATTACAAATTGGGGGTGGAGGAGGGACTTATACAAATATTAAAGAAGAATTGCAATTGCAAAAAAAAGGTTGAACGTCACAGCAGCTTGCGGAAAGGTGGGGGCAGCTGCCATCACACTCAGTGATGCCGAAAAGAAAATAAATAAAAATTGGTGGAGGCGTTTCTAAAAAAAATAAAATGCGAGACCAAGAAAGAAGAACAAAAAGATTCTGCCTGATGAAGAGAACAGCCGCAAAATGTGGTATATAGAAGACTAAAAATCATGCAATTCCTTAGTTGTGGGCCATTTTGGGTGATTTTGTTTATTTTAGGGGTTATGAACCACTTTGGCTGATCTTAATTGGGTCCAAGCCTGCCCCTAGAAATGCTTCAGGGTGTATGTGAACAATATGGAACATATGGAGGTCATTTGAGGCCACCAAGTCTTTGAAATTGGCCAAAAATCCCATTTTTCGACAAAAAAGTGCGATTTTGAACACTTAAATGTGATTTTTCGCAAAAGTTGCAGAAGACTAACCCCTCTTAAAATTCAATTTTACATAGGAAAACATACTGCCAATCTTGAAATTCCAAGTTTTTCAATATTCGACCTGAGCATGATACACCCTAATGGACATCGCTCTTAGACAATCTTAATATTTGGCAAATATCACTTGCCGTCACTCGTGGATTCGCAGCAGCCATTCTTTCAATCCGTCTAGCTGTACGTCCTGAAATCATACAATGTTATCAACACCTTAATAGAGTTTTGATTGTTCCAAAGCCTTTTCAGTTCTTTGTAACTACAGCAACCGTCATAAATAGAATTCGGAGTTCTCCTATCTTCTTGTAACTCTTTCCAGACTCGTGTGCAGCAATAACAGATCTTGTAAGATCGGTAGACAGATCTTTACCACACGACTCATTGCTTATTTATGGCTTGTACAGTCATCCGTCTTCCGTGGAGATTCACAGAGAAAATTCTAGAATTCAGAATTGTCAACAGTTTCTAATAAATAAGTAGCCAACTACTGGTAAAAAATTTAAATTCTTCAAGCCTAAGATGAACACACAAAGTGTTAAATAATTTTGTAAATAAATGTATGAAAACTTTTGCATTTTAACTTTTATTTATTTTCTTCAAATTCTTTTATGTTTTACATTAAATGTTGTTTCCAAATTTATAAGTTCTATTTTTGCAATGGAGTTACATAAAGTCTGATGTGCATAGATTTAGTGTCCATTCCTGTATCTGCAATGCCCCTTTCCATAATATTTGCATACGATATCCTCTACGTTTTCATTTTTATCGTCATTTTGTCATTATCTTCAATTTGGTGATTTCACAACATCACAGTTTGTGTTTGTTTCTTTTATTTCTTCAGTCATGTCTTCTTCTTATAAATGCAAAAAACTTCACTTTTTTACGTGAAGGTCAAAATATGAGAATAAAAACCCACTCTAATAGACAGAGTTTATTTCCACGACAGTTTCGACGCCCACTGGCATCCTCCTCGGGTGGATACAGAAACACAAATGAAACAAAACAAGAGGGAAAAAACAGTTCAGGGATCGACCGTTAAGAAATTCGCACCTAGGTTGGATTCCATTCTCTCGAGACAGGAGGGGCATTTTCATTAAGTACATTCGCACAAATTTTAAAACTATCTTCCTGTTCTAAACATACAGATTCTATTATTTTTACATAATTATTACATTTATAATTAAATTTATTACATTTAATATTGCATAATTATTAATTACAGAAATTATAAATTTATTATTACATTGGTTATTACATTGTTGTTTATTATACAGAAATTATAAACCGAAAAACGAATGAAAAAAGGCGATTAGGAAATAATCCAGAGACCATTGAGAAATTCGCACCTAGGTTAGATATCGTTCTCCCGAAACCAGAAGGGCATTTTATTACAGGGTCAGCTTATAACTACATTTCCACAAATTAAAAATATCTTCTTGTTCTATACATACAGATCCTAATGTTTTGACATAATTACTGCATATATTTATTTCCACATTAATTACTTCCATTATTACATTTACTAAAAGCGAGTAAGGAAACATTCCAATCCAGAGACATTTAAGAAATTCACACTTAGGTTCGAACACGTTCCCACGACTCCGTAAGGGATTTATTGACCAAGAATCTCATTAAAGGGTCTAACTTATAAGTACCTTCGCACAAATTAAAATTATCTACTTTTTCTATACACACAGATTCTATTATTTTTCTTTTGACATAATTATTACATTTATAAAGTACCTTACTTGATTCCCAATCTATAGCATGATTATTTTGGCTAGCGTGATAAAAAATGGCATTATTAGTATTACAACTTCTGAAGGCATATTTGTGTTCTTTGATACGGGTTTCAATATTTCTTCCAGTTTCTCCCACGTATACTAAATCACAACTTTTACAGGGAATGCTGTAGACACAGGCTTGTTCCTCTTTTGCAACGTTATTCCTAACCAATTTACTTTTCACGGTAGACGAATATTTGAACGCCAAAGCAAACTTAAATTCTTTCGTCAACGGTTTTACTCTTTCTAAGCCGGCAATGTAAGGCAAACTCACATATTGTTTTTGGTTAACTGAAGGTTCCCGAGGGGCATAAAAAGATTTTCTGGCTTTAAAATACGCCTTTCTGATAAACCACTCAGGATATTTTAAATCCTTAAAAATGTTCCAAATCTTTGAATTTTCCGGATCCAGCAAATGTGGGCTACAAATCCTGAGTGCTCTTAGAAACATGGAAGAAATAATTGAGCTTTTAACCCCTTCATCATGATATGAAAAATAATGAATGTACGAATTACAATGAGTAGGTTTTCTATAGACCGTGAAATTGGGCTTTCCGCTTTCGTTAATGACCAAAACATCTAGAAAAGGTAATTGTTTGTCGTTCTCCCATTCATATTTAAATTTAATAGAGGGAACAAGATTATTTAATGACTGAAAGAAAGTGTCAAAGTTGTTCCAGTGGTCAGGCCAAAATGAGAAAATATCATCTACATAACGAAACCAAATTAGATTCCTGGGACATATTGTTTGCAACAATTCCGACTCATAATACTCCATATATAATGTACTCAGTATTGGGGATAAAGGGGACCCCATTCCCATACCAAAACGTTGCAAATAAAATTCTTCACCGAAGGAGAAGGCATTATTGGTGACACAGAGTTTTATCAGTTCTAAAAATACAGATGTGGGCATGCCTAGTTCTACGTTACATGTTGGCAATTTTCTATCTAAAAAACTAAGTACATCATCAATGGGAACTTTCGTAAACAAGGACTCAACATCAAAACTTATCATTCTTCCCCGTTTTAAATCTAAGGACATAACTTTGTTAATAAAGTCACAGGAATTAGTGATGTGCGAGCCTGAAAATTTACCAACTAATGGGGATAATTTATCTGCAAGAAATTTAGATAACCTGTAACTAAAGGAACCCCTGTGTGAAATAATGGGACGGAGTGGTATATTAATCTTATGGGTTTTGGGTAGGCCGTAAATGTGGGGGAGTTTGGGGTTAATCTGTAGAAATCTTTTAGGATCAATCGCCGGGACATCTTTTAATAAGTTCCTGATGGTTTTGTTGAATTCGGCAGAAAGACGCTTTAGGGGGGACGATCTCACTTTGGTGTAGGTGAATTCATCACTAAGTAACGCTTCCATTTTTTGTTTATAATCACACTTGTCCAAAATAACCACAGTGTTACTTTTGTCCGCTTTAGTGACAAATATTGCTTCATTCTTCCTGAGCTTGTCTAAAGCTAACCGGAATCTTTTGGGAATAGAGTCCAATGAGTTGAAATGTTCCAGAAACTTGCTCAGAATCAAACCATTTAAACACGGAATATCCACCCTGGAATTAACTACGGAAGACACAAAATCTAAAACAATGTTTTTATCGGGTTTAAGCGCAAACGACAGCCCTAAATTAAGAACTTCCTTTTCGGATTTGGACAAGACATATGTCGATAAATTTAAAACGGAACCTTCCACCGCACACTTTGACCAAGCACTTTCATCACATAAATAGGATAGCTTTCTGTTAAGTCGTTGTTCAGTGCGTCTAGTCTCCACGTCGCATTTATAATCTGCAGTTTCAAACAGCGCCACAAGTAGTTCACACGACACATGCGATTTAAGGACGCGTAGACAATTTCTTAGTTTGAAATACGTATGGTCAATTTCTCTTTTAACACATGGAATACGTTCCTTCAAAATTTCCCTGGCAAAATTCGGAAACGGTGTATGGTCCTTCCTGAAGGTAAACGGTATCAAGGACTTCGGGCACACTTGCTCCACTAAACACTCTTGCAGGAACTTGAGTTGCAGCTTCTTGGTCTTCACAGCCACTAGTGTTTTTTCATATAGACGATAGGAAGATATAAGTTGGGGAAAGGTGACTAAGAAGAAGGCGAATAGATGGCGTCTGATCGTGGGATCCATAATAAATGCAAAAAACTTCACTTTTTTACGTGAAGGTCAAAATATGAGAATAAAAACCCACTCTAATAGACAGAGTTTATTTCCACGACAGTTTCGACGCCCACTGGCATCCTCCTCGGGTGGATACAGAAACACAAATGAAACAAAACAAGAGGGAAAAAACAGTTCAGGGATCGACCGTTAAGAAATTCGCACCTAGGTTGGATTCCATTCTCTCGAGACAGGAGGGGCATTTTCATTAAGTACATTCGCACAAATTTTAAAACTATCTTCCTGTTCTAAACATACAGATTCTATTATTTTTACATAATTATTACATTTATAATTAAATTTATTACATTTAATATTGCATAATTATTAATTACAGAAATTATAAATTTATTATTACATTGGTTATTACATTGTTGTTTATTATACAGAAATTATAAACCGAAAAACGAATGAAAAAAGGCGATTAGGAAATAATCCAGAGACCATTGAGAAATTCGCACCTAGGTTAGATATCGTTCTCCCGAAACCAGAAGGGCATTTTATTACAGGGTCAGCTTATAACTACATTTCCACAAATTAAAAATATCTTCTTGTTCTATACATACAGATCCTAATGTTTTGACATAATTACTGCATATATTTATTTCCACATTAATTACTTCCATTATTACATTTACTAAAAGCGAGTAAGGAAACATTCCAATCCAGAGACATTTAAGAAATTCACACTTAGGTTCGAACACGTTCCCACGACTCCGTAAGGGATTTATTGACCAAGAATCTCATTAAAGGGTCTAACTTATAAGTACCTTCGCACAAATTAAAATTATCTACTTTTTCTATACACACAGATTCTATTATTTTTCTTTTGACATAATTATTACATTTATAAAGTACCTTACTTGATTCCCAATCTATAGCATGATTATTTTGGCTAGCGTGATAAAAAATGGCATTATTAGTATTACAACTTCTGAAGGCATATTTGTGTTCTTTGATACGGGTTTCAATATTTCTTCCAGTTTCTCCCACGTATACTAAATCACAACTTTTACAGGGAATGCTGTAGACACAGGCTTGTTCCTCTTTTGCAACGTTATTCCTAACCAATTTACTTTTCACGGTAGACGAATATTTGAACGCCAAAGCAAACTTAAATTCTTTCGTCAACGGTTTTACTCTTTCTAAGCCGGCAATGTAAGGCAAACTCACATATTGTTTTTGGTTAACTGAAGGTTCCCGAGGGGCATAAAAAGATTTTCTGGCTTTAAAATACGCCTTTCTGATAAACCACTCAGGATATTTTAAATCCTTAAAAATGTTCCAAATCTTTGAATTTTCCGGATCCAGCAAATGTGGGCTACAAATCCTGAGTGCTCTTAGAAACATGGAAGAAATAATTGAGCTTTTAACCCCTTCATCATGATATGAAAAATAATGAATGTACGAATTACAATGAGTAGGTTTTCTATAGACCGTGAAATTGGGCTTTCCGCTTTCGTTAATGACCAAAACATCTAGAAAAGGTAATTGTTTGTCGTTCTCCCATTCATATTTAAATTTAATAGAGGGAACAAGATTATTTAATGACTGAAAGAAAGTGTCAAAGTTGTTCCAGTGGTCAGGCCAAAATGAGAAAATATCATCTACATAACGAAACCAAATTAGATTCCTGGGACATATTGTTTGCAACAATTCCGACTCATAATACTCCATATATAATGTACTCAGTATTGGGGATAAAGGGGACCCCATTCCCATACCAAAACGTTGCAAATAAAATTCTTCACCGAAGGAGAAGGCATTATTGGTGACACAGAGTTTTATCAGTTCTAAAAATACAGATGTGGGCATGCCTAGTTCTACGTTACATGTTGGCAATTTTCTATCTAAAAAACTAAGTACATCATCAATGGGAACTTTCGTAAACAAGGACTCAACATCAAAACTTATCATTCTTCCCCGTTTTAAATCTAAGGACATAACTTTGTTAATAAAGTCACAGGAATTAGTGATGTGCGAGCCTGAAAATTTACCAACTAATGGGGATAATTTATCTGCAAGAAATTTAGATAACCTGTAACTAAAGGAACCCCTGTGTGAAATAATGGGACGGAGTGGTATATTAATCTTATGGGTTTTGGGTAGGCCGTAAATGTGGGGGAGTTTGGGGTTAATCTGTAGAAATCTTTTAGGATCAATCGCCGGGACATCTTTTAATAAGTTCCTGATGGTTTTGTTGAATTCGGCAGAAAGACGCTTTAGGGGGGACGATCTCACTTTGGTGTAGGTGAATTCATCACTAAGTAACGCTTCCATTTTTTGTTTATAATCACACTTGTCCAAAATAACCACAGTGTTACTTTTGTCCGCTTTAGTGACAAATATTGCTTCATTCTTCCTGAGCTTGTCTAAAGCTAACCGGAATCTTTTGGGAATAGAGTCCAATGAGTTGAAATGTTCCAGAAACTTGCTCAGAATCAAACCATTTAAACACGGAATATCCACCCTGGAATTAACTACGGAAGACACAAAATCTAAAACAATGTTTTTATCGGGTTTAAGCGCAAACGACAGCCCTAAATTAAGAACTTTCTTTTCGGATTTGGACAAGACATATGTCGATAAATTTAAAACGGAACCTTCCACCGCACACTTTGACCAAGCACTTTCATCACATAAATAGGGTAGCTTTCTGTTAAGTCGTTGTTCAGTGCGTCTAGTCTCCACGTCGCATTTAAAATCTGCAGTTTCAAACAGCGCCACAAGTAGTTCACACGACACATGCGATTTAAGGACGCGTAGACAATTTCTTAGTTTGAAATACGTATGGTCAATTTCTCTTTTAACACATGGAATACGTTCCTTCAAAATTTCCCTGGCAAAATTCGGAAACGGTGTATGGTCCTTCCTGAAGGTAAACGGTATCATGGACTTCGGGCACACTTGCTCCACTAAACACTCTTGCAGGAACTTGAGTTGCAGCTTCTTGGTCTTCACAGCCACCAGTGTTTTTTTCATATAGACGATAGGAAGATATAAGTTGGGGAAAGGTGACTAAGAAGAAGGCGAATAGATGGCGTCTGATCGTGGGATCCATAATAAATGCAAAAAACTTCACTTTTTTACGTGAAGGTCAAAATATGAGAATAAAAACCCACTCTAATAGACAGAGTTTATTTCCACAACAGTTTCGACGCCCACTGGCATCCTCCTCGGGTGGATACAGAAACACAAATGAAACAAAACAAGAGGGAAAAACAGTTCAGGGATCGACCGTTAAGAAATTCGCACCTAGGTTGGATTCCATTCTCTCGAGACAGGAGGGGCATTTTCATTAAGTACATTCGCACAAATTTTAAAACTATCTTCCTGTTCTAAACATACAGATTCTATTATTTTTACATAATTATTACATTTATAATTAAATTTATTACATTTAATATTGCATAATTATTAATTACAGAAATTATAAATTTATTATTACATTGGTTATTACATTGTTGTTTATTATACAGAAATTATAAACCGAAAAACGAATGAAAAAAGGCGATTAGGAAATAATCCAGAGACCATTGAGAAATTCGCACCTAGGTTAGATATCGTTCTCCCGAAACCAGAAGGGCATTTTATTACAGGGTCAGCTTATAACTACATTTCCACAAATTAAAAATATCTTCTTGTTCTATACATACAGATCCTAATGTTTTGACATAATTACTGCATATATTTATTTCCACATTAATTACTTCCATTATTACATTTACTAAAGCGAGTAAGGAAACATTCCAATCCAGAGACATTTAAGAAATTCACACTTAGGTTCGAACACGTTCCCACGACTCCGTAAGGGATTTATTGACCAAGAATCTCATTAAAGGGTCTAACTTATAAGTACCTTCGCACAAATTAAAATTATCTACTTTTTCTATACACACAGATTCTATTATTTTTCTTTTGACATAATTATTACATTTATAAAGTACCTTACTTGATTCCCAATCTATAGCATGATTATTTTGGCTAGCGTGATAAAAAATGGCATTATTAGTATTACAACTTCTGAAGGCATATTTGTGTTCTTTGATACGGGTTTCAATATTTCTTCCAGTTTCTCCCACGTATACTAAATCACAACTTTTACAGGGAATGCTGTAGACACAGGCTTGTTCCTCTTTTGCAACGTTATTCCTAACCAATTTACTTTTCACGGTAGACGAATATTTGAACGCCAAAGCAAACTTAAATTCTTTCGTCAACGGTTTTACTCTTTCTAAGCCGGCAATGTAAGGCAAACTCACATATTGTTTTTGGTTAACTGAAGGTTCCCGAGGGGCATAAAAAGATTTTCTGGCTTTAAAATACGCCTTTCTGATAAACCACTCAGGATATTTTAAATCCTTAAAAATGTTCCAAATCTTTGAATTTTCCGGATCCAGCAAATGTGGGCTACAAATCCTGAGTGCTCTTAGAAACATGGAAGAAATAATTGAGCTTTTAACCCCTTCATCATGATATGAAAAATAATGAATGTACGAATTACAATGAGTAGGTTTTCTATAGACCGTGAAATTGGGCTTTCCGCTTTCGTTAATGACCAAAACATCTAGAAAAGGTAATTGTTTGTCGTTCTCCCATTCATATTTAAATTTAATAGAGGGAACAAGATTATTTAATGACTGAAAGAAAGTGTCAAAGTTGTTCCAGTGGTCAGGCCAAAATGAGAAAATATCATCTACATAACGAAACCAAATTAGATTCCTGGGACATATTGTTTGCAACAATTCCGACTCATAATACTCCATATATAATGTACTCAGTATTGGGGATAAAGGGGACCCCATTCCCATACCAAAACGTTGCAAATAAAATTCTTCACCGAAGGAGAAGGCATTATTGGTGACACAGAGTTTTATCAGTTCTAAAAATACAGATGTGGGCATGCCTAGTTCTACGTTACATGTTGGCAATTTTCTATCTAAAAAACTAAGTACATCATCAATGGGAACTTTCGTAAACAACTCAACATCAAAACTTATCATTCTTCCCCGTTTTAAATCTAAGGACATAACTTTGTTAATAAAGTCACAGGAATTAGTGATGTGCGAGCCTGAAAATTTACCAACTAATGGGGATAATTTATCTGCAAGAAATTTAGATAACCTGTAACTAAAGGAACCCCTGTGTGAAATAATGGGACGGAGTGGTATATTAATCTTATGGGTTTTGGGTAGGCCGTAAATGTGGGGGAGTTTGGGGTTAATCTGTAGAAATCTTTTAGGATCAATCGCCGGGACATCTTTTAATAAGTTCCTGATGGTTTGTTGTTGAATTATGCAATATTAAATGTAATAAATTTAATTATAAATGTAATAATTATGTAAAAATAATAGAATCTGTATGTTTAGAACAGGAAGATAGTTTTAAAATTTGTGCGAATGTACTTAATGAAAATGCCCTTCCTGTCTCGAGAGAATGGAATCCAACCTAGGTGCGAATTTCTTAACGGTCGATCCCTGACTGTTTTTTCCCTCTTGTTTTGTTTCATTTGTGTTTCTGTATCCACCCGAGGAGGATGCCAGTGGGCGTCGAAACTGTTGTGGAAATAAACTCTGTCTATTAGAGTGGGTTTTTATTCTCATATCTTCTTCTTATGTTGTCTTTATTTTTATTTCTCTCTCATCCACACCATTTTCCTTCGGAACATTTTGGTCATCTTTTCCTCTCCTTATTCTCTCTTTCCCTATCATATTCATATTTTCGATTGCTTTAAATACCGCGAGCGAGTTTACACTCTCCGTACATGAGTCACAAATACATTTTTGACAAAAATCACCCCTCATCGATTCTTTTCCAGTCGTTGCTTAACTGCATAAATTACAATTATGATTGGAATGCTGATTTATGGCCATATTATCTATTACTGTAATCGTTCAATTTAAAAAAAAACAATTTTCTCTCGTTTGAATGGGAGTCAGTACGCCAGTTTGGTTTCATGACCGTTTTCTTGTTTTGTTGAAAACTTTTCTCAGATGACTATTTCGAATGAATATACATACAGTGGCGCTCATACGTATTCGTAAAGAAAAATTTTCCAGTAATATTTGTCCTTATCTTTTGTACCATGAATAGGATAGTTATGAAAAGTTTACCGTTCGCTTGGAAAAATTTAACAAATAAAAAAATTAGTATCTGCAACACTTATACAAGATACAAGAAATACATGTACGAGTAAAATTGTCGTTACTACCACCTTTATAGGAATACGAAAGTTAAGCCGCCAAACTCATCAGCGAACAGGGCAACCAAATTTTTAGACAGCCAACACGATTCACTTAATAAATATCATTCAGCAAATACAAAGACAGTCGACAAGTATGAGAATCCTACAGCCTAACCAAATCACTGCAGAGGGAAATTACATACGATATCGTGACTGCATATATCAAAATAAAGAGAAAAGAAAGGAAAATTCTTGGTGGATCACAGGGAAAAGGAACATGCACTACCAAGAGAAAACGAATCTGAACTACATAAAAATGAAAATGAAAACGAAAAATAAAAAATAGCCGAGCCAACATACAGAACTTAAAACCAAACCATTCCCTGGATAAAGTCACATAACTGAAAGAACACGGTCAAGAAACAAAAACAGACTTTACATAACTCCTCTGAAGGACTGCCAGGCGAACTGTGAAAACTGTGAATTTTGTATCGACAAAAAGAAATACAAATTGACAGCTATAACACACTGTGTGCTAGCTTAATCGTAAAACGAAAGGAGGATGTGCTATTTATACACATGAAAAACCGTGACACGACAATTGGGCGCAGGACAAATGAGCGCCGACAAATGAGCGCCGACAATTGAGCGCCAAGACAATTAAGCGCAAGACAAAAGAGCGCAAGACAAAAGAGCGCAAGACAAAAGAGCGCAAGCAAATAAAAACTGGATAAAAGAAACAAAATAAGCTTGAACAAATATTTATTAAGGATGTTAAAAAAAGAATATTTATTAAGGATGTTAAAAATAATGTAGTTAGATTAAGTTAGGTTAGGTTAGGTTAGGTTATTGTTTTGCGCTCTATTGTCTTGCGCTCATTTGTCTTGGCGCTCAATTGTCGGCGCTCATTTGTCGGCACTCATTTGTCCTGCGCTCATAAGTCGGGGTAGCATGAAAAACATATGGCAGAAATGATAGAAAGTAATTAAAAACTATATAGAATTAGTAGCAGCAAAAATTGAAAAATTAAACATTATACTAATTGTAATATACAAACCTCCGAACACACCAACTGTAAAATTCTCAGGTACCATTATAGGTGTCAGAAACTTGATGGAAGCTCTAAACTCCCCAATCTCCATTGTTATTTTCTGCTGTGATTTTAATTTCTCATTTATGAAATATAAAAGGATTGAAAAAAATATATGTATAAGCCAAGACAAAGGAGGCACACTGGAAGACTAGGAGCGGGCAAAAATACTGCTAGCTTTAGCTAATGACCTTATGTTAACACAAAAAATAACAGAAAATAACAGAAAAACAATTGCCTAGATTTGGTATTCACAAACAACAGCAACCTAATTGAGAACGTAGAAGTATTCCCAGCTATAATATCTGATCACAACATTATTGAAATAACAACCAAAATAAAAAACAAGAAGAAAGGAAAGAACACACGCTAAAAAGAGGCAAACTCAAAATTTTTAATCTCCACTCCAAGGCTATAAATTGGGAAAGTATTACATCCACCATGAAAGCAACAGAGTGGAAAGGCCATCGTTAAAGATTAGACAGAAGAGACTCTAATAACCCTAGAAGAGAAGACGTTAGAAAGACAACAAAGAGGAAAGAAGAGCAGGTTTCAGAGACAAAAGGAGTCAATGTTCCGCAAGAGAAGAGAGTAATTAAAAAAAATTAAGAAACTGCAAAGACAACAACATCAGAAAAATATAAATGAAGAGCTGAATTGCGACATACACAGTCTAAATGAGAACCATACAGAGAAAGAACACGATGTTATAGAAGCAATAAGGATAACTCAGAATACTTCTATAATTTTGCAAACAGGAAGACGAAATATTGCACGACTATCCTACCTTTGAAAGATGAAAAACACTGCATTAACCGATGATCTAAAAGAGGTATCTGAAATACTAAGAGCTCACTATGAATCAACTATCAGTATCCCCAAAACTATTAAACTAATATGTGAGAGAAATGCGTTATTTGAAGAAGAATTACAAGGGGAAAGTATAATACAGGGTGGGCCGTAAGTTTCCATACATAGGAAAAATTAAACGTTTGTTTTTATGTTTCAGATACCCTAAGAATATGCGTTTGACGTAAGATTTTGTTTACTGATGAAGCAAATTTTTACGTCAATGGAGAGGTTAATCGGCAAAACATACGTTATTGGAGTAATGCTAACCCTAACTGGCTGAGTCCGACGAAGATGCAAGGTGCCGGTAAAGTGATGGTGTGGGCCGGGATATGGGGTGACAGAATTATTGGACCAATTTTTGTCAGTGGAAATCTTAATGCCGAAAGGTATCTTAACATGTTGCAAGAAGAGATTTTCCCATCCCTGCTAAACGAGGAAGGTAACTTCCCAGTTTACTTCCAGCAAGATGGAGCTCCACCTCATTATGGTCTTCACGTGCGTCGGTATTTGGATCAGCAGTAGTTTCCGGATGCTTGGATTGGTCGGCGTGGTCCTGTGGAGTGGCCTCCCAGATCCCCAGATCTCACCCCCCTTGATTTCTATCTTTGGGGGCACTTGAAGGCCATGGTGTATCAGGAAAAGATACGAGACATAAATCATCTAAAGGAACGTATCACCAACGCCATTACAAGCATAACGTCAACTGTGCTAATGCGTGTTCATCAACAGTGGGGAACACGTATTGAAATGTGTTTTCAAAACAATGGCAACCATGTAGAGCATATTATATAAATAAAAATGGTTGTCCATAAAAAAATGTTTATTTTTCCTATGTATGGAAACTTACGGCCCACCCTGTAGAGTGTGACCTCACAACAGATGATATCACACTAGCTATAAGGAAACTGAAAACACACTCGGTAGCTGGTCCAGACAAATGGAACGCTGCACTGATTAAAAACTGCAAGAATGAAATCGCTTAGCTCCTATATTTGATATGGAGACGATCACCAGACACAGGAGAAATACCGAGCATCCTGAAGAGAGCGAACATAGTTCCAGTTTATAAAGGAGGGGATCGATCTGAGGCAAAAGCTCTAGGCCGGTATTGCTGATATCTCATCTAACACAAATATTTGAAAGAATAGTTAAAAAAAACTCTATAACTTTTTGGAGACTGAAAATTTTAAATAATAACCAACATGAATTCCGATCAGCAAGATCGTGCCTCTCACAACTAATACGAGTAGAACACTATAACAACATCACTGATGTACTCGAAAACAATGAAAACGATGATGTGATATACACAGACTTTGCCAAGGTGTTCGACAAGTGTGACAATGGCATCATAGAACATAACTGAAATATATGGGAATAGCAGGAAAAGTTGGAAAAATGCATATATATATATAATATATATAATTTTCTTAGTAAGCAGCAGCAAGTCGTTACAGTCCATAGAATATCTTCGTCAGAGTCAGAGGTCTGTAGCTCAGTACCACAAAACACAGTATTAGCTCCACTACTATTCATAATCATGCTAACTCATATAGTGTAGATGAAGTTACAAATGCTAGCACAGTAACACCCTTTGCTGATGGCACAAAAATAAGTAGAAAAATAAGAAACTCAGACGATATACAATCCCAACAAACAGACGTGAACAGAATTTACAATTGGTTAGAAGACAGTATGAAATTTAATACTGAGAAATTTCAGCTGTTTATAAGATATGGAAAAAGGAAGGAACTAAAATCCATGGAATACTGTGCCACAAATGGACAGAAAATTCAGAGAAACTCTAGAGCAAATGATTTAGCAGTTATAATGTCTGACAACGTGAAATTTGAAACAACGCGAAATTTGAAACACAAAATGAGATAGCAGTAAAAAAGCAAAATGAATAACCAGACAGATACTGAGAACATTTAAAAGAAAGGACAGGAATATAACGATTCCTCTGTTGAAAACACTGATCATACCCAAGTTAGAGTATTGCTCAGTCTTAACATTCCCATATAAATATAAAAGCCATTAGTCAATTAGAGGGAATTAAGAGAAGCTTCACAGCCAATCTCAACAGCTGCAAAAAATAAATTACCGGGAGAGGTTACGTGAATTAAATTTATATTCACTGAAAAGAAGACAACAAAACACCATTATTTACATATAGAAAATAATAGGAAAACTAGCCCCTGATCTCACTCTGAAACCTATATCCATTCAAGCAGCAGTGGAAAGGAGGAAATGAAGAATGTGTTGTGTTCCCAAACTAAAGGCTACACACGGAATATCCCCAACCCTGAAGGAAAATAGTTTTGTTGTCAGAGGGACAAGACTGTTCAACCAGTTGCCTGAGAAACTACGGAACACGACTGGTATAGTGGTGGAAATCTTTAAAAGAAGAATAGATGCCTGTTCAGAACAATACCAGATGAGTCAGGGGTATCTGGCTGCGTGAAATGGAGAGCACAAGAAACCAACTCTATACTTCACCAGGCCAACTGGAGAGGAGGTGCAACACGAACATTGCTCCCTTATTCAAAACCGGCAACAGAGCAATGCCTAAGAACTATCACCCAGTACAGTTATTAGACACCAAGAGAAAATATTGGAATCAGTGTGTAAAAGTCAAAATATAGATGTAATCCATGTATATACTGATTTTGCTGACGCCTTCGATAAATGTGATCAAGGAATTATAGCACCCAAACTTTAGAATACAGGAATTACTGGAAAGCTTGGACAATGGGTATTTAATTTTTTTGATCCAAAGGACACAAAAAATATTAGTAAATGGAATTACATATTAAGTTTCAGAAGTCGTCAACTCTGTCCCACATAGTACATTATTAGCTCGTTTAGTGTTTATAACAATAATTGCAAACCTAGACATGGGTATTAAAGATGGTATCGTATCACGCTTCGCGACACAGGGAAAATATCAAATGAAGGTGACATAGAAAATTTATAAAACTATTTTAAACCATTATTCATGTCAGGTGACAAGGATATGAAGTTCGACGAAGAAAAATTCCAACTCATAAGATGGCAACAACAAGGAGCTACAGAATAAAGGGTACAAAACACTGCAAGACAAGCCGATAGACCAAACCCTCAGGCCAGGGAGCTTGCGGTAAGAATGTCATCGTACGAAGAATTCAGCGAACACTATAACATTAAAATCATAACTGCTAGAAAAGTAATGGGAACTATCTTGAGGCATTTCCGTAAGAGAAAAGCAAATATCATGCTAAAATTATTGAAGAGTTTAGTCCAACAAATAGGGTTTTGCCCAGTACTCCTAAACCCATACAGAAAACGAAACAGTGCAAACATAGAATCCATACAAAAAACCTTTACGTCTAAGATAGAGGAAAAGAAAGATGAAGACGACTCGTCACGACGACAATCCTTGAAAATTTTTGAGCGATACACAATAATATACATATGGAAACTACTCGAATGATGTGTCCGAAACTTTAGGAATGAAATACTCGTAGAAATACACTGCGGTGGGACAGGGGCCATGAAAACGAGGATGGAAAATACCCTCAGAATACGAGGCCCAAAACTCTCTTGCCAAAAGAACTGAGGAATCTCCAACACACCAACCTGAATAATTTCAAGAATCGTCTCAATAAGTTGCTGTGTAAAGTCCCTGACCAACGGTTTTATACCTTGGTTGGCCTTGGTTTTGCCTCCGCCCGAATTGTTCATTCTGACTTCACCTTAGACCTACAGTTTAAAGTGGAATCCGAACCACGCCCCCATCACGGGCGATCAGTAATCGAACTCGATTTCACGATCTCCCGATCAGCAGCCCAGCGTCTTAACCACAAGGCCAGAGGTCGGGGAACAGGGGTAAATTACCCCAAATGGGGTAAATTTAAAAATTTTGGGGGTAATGCGTGCGGTATGAGAGCCTCAGTCGTGTGTATGGTATCATGAAACGAAGAGGTGCTTTTAGTGCTTGACACTTTGTGCTGATATCTTTTTCGTATATTTTTATTTTATTTTGTTACATAAATGTGGCGTTATTCTAAATTTTAGAATATTATGAATTTACGTCCTGATTTTGTTGTTGTTGTATAAAAAATGAAACAGCATCATTTTTCCAAAACCTGAAGTGGAGATGTTTTGAATGAAATTCTTCAGTTCTTCAATCCTTTTTACTAATTTTGTTTGTGTGCTATTCTTATGCCAGCATGTGTGGCTTTTTTTTATTTCTCCATAATAATGGATCCAATAAACATTTTTTGAATTTGAATTTTTTGTATACCATATGCAACAATTTTAAGAGCAATTGGCTTGTTTTTGTTTACTTTGAAGTCTGGGGGTAATTTCATTTTACTCAAATAGATTTTTGGGTAATACCCAAAAAAGTTCCCCGACCCATGCACTAGGCTATCCAGGGTATCCATTTATCTATCAACCAATTTTTTTTAGTATGTGGAAGGATGAACAGCTGGGTTTTGCTGCGCGCTGCCTGCCGCCACCGGATTTCGAAACCCGAGATTCGTAGTCAGCGATTCTAACCACTACACCACCAAGGCGCATATTATACATATATATATATATATATATAGGTGCTCCTCCCCAAAAAACGAACTGGTTGACCTCCCATCTGGAGATCTAACTACAATTTAAATCAATCTGAACCTGCATTTAAGGATAAAAAGGATGATCAACGTCCACGTCAACATTATGAAGATTTAATATCAGACGTTTCAGAAGTCAAACTCCCATCATCAGTGGCTGAAAACAATAAAAAGTAAAAATACAATATAAAACTGGTGAAAGACATAATATACACACACACACACACACACACACACACACATATACATAATATATATACATATATACAAAAGAATACAAAGGACGCCAAACAGCAACAGACTGGCTGGTCCCTACAAGGCTGTCTGTCTGAGAAGGAAGGTTGGAAGATGTGAGATGTAAGAAAATTTTAAAGCAAAGGAAAGAAGGGAAGTTGAAAGAAAGGAAGGAACTTTAAAGATAAATGAAAATTTTAAATAAAAAAGGGGAAAATCCGAATGAAAATTCTACAATACTTTTATGCACTGATAAATGCTTCTAACTTGGGAGGTTTAAGGCAAGATAAGCATCTAGTCTCTTTTTAATTAAACGACTCGACCGAAATACTGTACTTTGAACTATGTTGGCTGGCAGTCCATTCCATAAATTAACTATACGATTGAAGAAATAATGCTTGCTTCGTTGGAATTAAAATGTTTACCTACTAATTTGAGACCATTACCGCGAGTTCGATCTGTATTTCTGAAAGTGACATATTTTTCGCGTTGACGTTATCGAAACTGTTAATCATTTTAAATACATGGATTAAATTTCCTCGAATATGCTTTATACGAGTAAGAATAAATTTAATGTTTCTACTCGGGCAGCGTATGACTTGTTTTTAAGTCTGAGAATTATCTTAGAAACCCGTCGCTATATTCTGTCCATACTCTCTATGTACTGTCATAAATAATGGGGAGCATAACTGAAAGCGGTATTGCAGCTAGGGGTGTATGTGGAATTATATAATTTTAGCATTGTTTTTCCGGATTTAAATTCAAATGATCTATTAATAAACCTTAAGATTTTATTTGCTTTTCTAACCGTCTCCATGCATTGCTTATTCTGTTTAAGGGTGTCGACAATAATAATACCTAAATTTTTCTTTTCCGTAACACTCGTTAGCGTCTTGTCGCGCAGAGAATACCCTTCTTTAACACTGTTTCTACCGATATGCAGCGTTTTACATTTACGTATATATATTAAAAAAGTTCATTTGACAAATTTCTGCCCACTCGAGTAACTTATTAATATCTCCCTGAATTTGCAAAACGCTTCTGATTTTGTTCTTCTTCCCAGTTTGGTATCACCAGCAAATTCTGAAATTATACTCTTAATTCCTCTGTCGATGTCACTGATATAAATAATAAAAAGAACTGGTCCCAGAACTGATCTCTGAGGCACACCGCGAGTTACACTTTCCAGTTAGACGCTCTGCCATTAATGACCCCTCTTTGTTTACGTCCGTAAAGCCAATTTTTAATCCATTTGGGAACATAACTATCTATTCCGTGAGAATGAAGTTTAGCTAATAATCTCCTATTGGGCACTTTATCAAATGCCTTTTGAAAGTCAAAATATATAATATCTACTCTTTCACTCTCGCTATCTAACGGGTGGGGCACGGGAATCAAGTGTTTTTTGAATAGCTAGTAATCGGCCATTAGGAATGGGAGGGGCGTGCGGTAGGTAGCATTCCATTCCTGGGTTCATAGCATTTAACTTTAACTAACACTCACCTTTATCTTTCAGGTGCCATGCCATCATGGAGCAGTGGACGTTAGAACACCGCATGTTCGCGTATGATCATTTTGTTAGGAGTGGCGAGTCAGTGACAGCAGTTCAGCGTGCGTTTCGCCGCAGATTCAACATTCATCGAAATGACTCTGTTCCCGCTCGTGACACAATCTTACGTTGGGTTAACAATCTTCGAACAGGAGGCTCAATAATGAAAACAAAACCGAAGGGGCCGCAACGCACTGTGCGTACTCCAGAGAACGTTGAAAGGGTCAGACAAGCGATGTTGCAAAGCCCAGGCCGCTCTGCTCGGAGACATTCAGCTGCACTCGGAATCAGCAATCGTACTGTTAGACGGATTTTGCATGAAGAATTACATTTTCACCCATACAAGTTAGCGATGGTGCAGGAATTGAATGTAAACGATTGCCCCCAACGACTGAATTTTGCACAGGAAATGCTTGCACTTTATGAGCAGAATGAAAACATGATGGTGGTAATGAGTGATGAAGCCCATTTCCACCTTAATGGGGCCGTCAACAATCAAAACTGTCGGTATTGGGCTGCTGAAAATCCGCGACAACTCCATGAAAAACCGCTGCATAGCCCTAAGGTTACAGTTTGGTGCGCGGTGGGAAAGTTTGGCGTCATCGGTCCCTATTTCTTCGAACAAAATGGGGTTACCGTTACCATAACATCTGGGCGTTACATTGAGATGGTGAACACCTTTTCATCCCTGAGTTACGAAGAAGGCGTATTGCTCGTCGACATTTGTGGTTTCAGCAAGATGGGGCCACGCCACACACCGCCAGAGCGTCAATGGCTGTTCTTCGCCCCCTGTTTCCCAACCATCTCATTTCGAGATTTGGTGACATTGCATGGCCCCCTCGGTCCCCTGACTTGTCCACATGTGACTTCTTTCTATGGGGGTACCTCAAGTCACGTGTCTACGAGGACAAGCCCCGTACATTAGATGCATTGAAGGAAGCGATCCGTCAACAAATCATCCAAATCAACAGAGACCTGCTGGGAAGAGTGGAGGCCAATTTCGTAAACGCCTTCAACAATGCGTCGACGGCCAAGGACATCATATGCCAGATATAATTTTCGGTACATGATTATTATGACATGAAATGCTATATTCTTACGAATGTTGTTCTACCAATATATTTTCTTTACAAAAATAAATATCATTTTCCTGATTATTCCAAAAACACTTGGTTCCCGTGCCCCACCCTGTATATTTACGATATCATTAAAGAAGTCGAGCAAATTGGTAAGACAAGAACGATTACGTCGAAAGCCGTGCTGAGAATATTTAATTAAATTATTCATTTCTACGTGATTAACTATTTGGCCAGAACGATCGTCTCCATAAGCTTACCAACTACTGAAGTCAAACTAATGGGACAATAATTTTCGGGAAACGATTTGTTCCCTTTCTAAAATATTGATGTAATGTTTGCAAGTTTCCAATCGAATGGAACTTTCCAGACTGTAAAGATTTATTATTATTATTATTATATTATTATTATTATTATATATAAATACATACGTAAAACAACAGACAATTGCGTCGTTCACTCTTGGCTCTTTTAAAATCTGTCTTCGTCCTGTGTTCGCTCTGCTATCCACCTTTCTTTTGTGGCCATGAGCGGTCATACTCTGAAACCAAAAAACAAAAAACAAAAAAAACTATATATATATGATGCAAAACCTGCGAGGAAAAAAAAATGATTTCAGGCCTTTCGTGTATCAGAAGTACACCTCGTCACCTCGTACACCTCGTCATTCCCTGACGAGGTGTACTTCTGAATACACGAAAGCCATAGAATCTTTTTTCTTTTTTCTTTGTGTGTTTGCATTACTATTCATTTTACGTGTTTAAGTGTTTAATTGTGAAATTCATCCCATATATATATATATATATATATATATATATATATATACACCTTACTTATGAACCTTATGTTGTTTCGTGTGTTGGTCTCTCTTGACACGGAGGTCAAGCTGGTGGCCCCGCCTCTAGGTCTGGCCTGGTGGAGGAGCGAGTTACTTTCTTGCGCTCTCCACCGTACATAGCCAGGCACGCCCGGCTCATCTGGTACTGTCCTGAGCCAGGCATCCAGTCTTTTTCTGAAGACTTCAACTTTGACCCCGTTACGTTTCTGAGGTCCTTAGGAAGCTGGTTGAAAAGTCTTGGCCCCCTGACAACCAAGCTATTTTCCTTCAGGGTTGAGGAGGTCCTGTCGTGCTTTAATTTAGGAACACTACACATTCTGCCTTTCCTATTTTCCAGTGTTGTTTGAATGGTAATTGGGTTTAGTTTTAGGTTTGGTACCAGTTTTTCGATCATTTCCATATGTAGATTATGATGTACCTCTCTCTTCTTCTTTGCAGTGAGTACAGATTTAGTTTACGTAGTCGTTCCCAGTAGTTGAGTTCTTTGCAGCCATCAATCTTGGCTGTGAAATGCCTTTGCGTTTCTTCTAGTTTATTAGTTTCTCCTTTTTATATGGGGCCGTCAAAACTGAGCAGTATTCAAGTTTGGTATAATCAGTGTTTTAGCAGGGGAATCATTACTTCCTGTAGCCCTGTTCAAAATCAACATTTTCTTATTTTCAGGTTCTGTACTTTTTCCCATGCTTTTTGACCTGAGAAGGTCGAAAATCACAACATTTTGACCTAGGTTGTTGGGAAGCATTGCCGCATGGAGCTTTAAGTTTTCTGCCTTGAAATCGGCGCAAAAGCACCAGTTCCGGGGTCCCTTGAATCATGTTTTGCACTATAACTTTTTATCTAAACAAGATAGAGTAACAAAATAGGCACCAAATTAAAGTGTTTTTAATCCTCTTTCTAACTTATACATTATGATAGTCTTGGAACAAGAAATGGCACATTGGTACATACAAAGATTCAGAAATATCACAAATTCGTTTTCTCACACTCAAGGCAGACAAGGCGCCTTATTCATGACACAAATTTGAGATTAACATTTTGTCACAAGTCTAATCGATCAAGAAGTGAAAGCATTACATGATGATTAATTTCATAATGACATTTACACAGTCAGTTGTTGAGAGTTTGTTTCTTGAAGCTGTCAAGCGGCGTCTGTTGAACTCCACAGCTTGAAGGAGATAGTCCCTTTGCTTGGCATCTGTTGTTATGACATTTGCAAAGTCGCTCATCATCTTGACACCACGTTCAGCAATGTCATTCACCGCTTTCAGATTCTTAACATAGTCCAACGCTTTTCTGTAGTCCTCATTCTGTGGCCAAGACGTGACAGTTCCAGAAGCCACTCGGATCCAATGTTCAGTGTGTCCAGCAGGAAATGTGATTCTGGGCCAATGAGATCAACCAGGGTGGTCTTAGCTGTGACTCTCTGGAATAGAGGCTTTCCTGTTCTGAAGCTGTCTGGCTTCTCAGTGGCATGTAACTGGGCAGCAATGTCGTGCTTCAATGTGTCACTCAATCTACTGCTGAACAGGCAAATGGCACGATTTCTTGCGTCAGGTACCATTTGTGGTTTTCATCTTATTAAGTACTGCATCAGCAAGCTCTGGGTCAGTTTTCTTGTACTTCAACATGTCCTGGATTAGACTTAGATCATTCACGGGAGCATCTGCAGCAGACATTGACATCATCCATACAGGAGTGTAGAACAGCGCAAGGAAGGTGTTGAGTCTTTCCAGCTTTGATACAGTGTCTTCGTCGTACTCAAGTTGATCTGCAAACATCAGCATTTTCATGGAGTACAGGTTTCTGGCCATCCATCTGGCCTGATGAATGGCGCCCTGGTCGACTCCAGTGAATACCTCGAGGAGGCGTTCTCCAAGAACAATGACTGTCAGTTCAGCCATTTCCCTGTAGTCGGCTCTTGGAAGCCTTTCTGCTGTTTAGAAATGTCTTGGAGTATTTCTTCACTGTTCTCTTTTCCTTCAGCCATTTGCTGTTGATAGCCAGCATCTTTGGGTTTTCCTTGGACAAGTCCGTCCAAACATCCTTCAGATGCTCAAACCAGGGATTATCTGGCCCCTTCACCTTCCCAAACAGCTTCTCCCAACTGCTCCTACTAGGATTTCCAGGATGTGATGTCGACAGGCCAGATAAAACACCTTTTGTTCAGCATTTTCTCTAGCAGTTTGGCAGCTCCTCTGTGAACTCCACTGTTACTGGATGTAGTGTCAAAAACAAGGGCAGTAATATTATCCGTAAGTTCCCATGTCTCCAGTAAATCCATTGAAGCCTCAGCCTGAGCTGTGCCAGAAGAATTGTCGATGACAGGTACTCCCAATAACTTTCCTTCAGTGTATGAAGGTGGACCAGACACTAGCACAGCTAAAGTCTCTGAGGTACTTCCAGGTTCACTGCTCAAGACATCTTTGAGCAACTTTCCATCCAGTGTAGGCAGCGTACTGTGGGGGGTTTTCACAAAACTTGGACATGTGACTCTGGCTGATATTATACCTGGACAGCATTCTGTTGCGACGTGTTGTTGAGGTTGAGATGACGAAGTTATCCAGATCAGCCCCTCCAGCTTTCAAGGTGGCAGAAACCATGGAAGTAACTTGATTGTCTGCTAAACCAAGACGATCAGCTGTATTGCAGATGACATCACATTCCATGACCTTCCTTGGAAACGTCAAAGTCACACTAGTCACAGTGTCTTGATGGTGAGAACATCCAGGACGAGGCTGATGGTAATCCATGTCCTCTGTGTTAGCGTCGTTGTCAGTTGAGTCACCCCAGGTAATGTCATCCACATGAACAACTGCCTCTTGTTCTGATGCAGCTGTAAAATAGTACATGTTAAGCCAGTAATTGTTAAGTACATGCTAAATATCGCAATGGAGTAAAACTTGAAACTTTTTGTAACGTTCAAAGTAATTAGTTTTACCTTGTTCTTGTCTATGCTGCAGTCTTTCATTCCTCGCTGCTTGCTGCAGGGATCTTGTCTCAAAAATCTTGTCATGACCAGACATATGACCTTTCCTCTCAGTCTTTTGGTCTTCGTAGAACCTGATATCCTCATCTTTCTTCTCTCTGGATAACAGTCTGTTGTTCTGTATTTCCTGGATTGCATCTGGAGCTCCTATATCGAACAGGCTGTCTAATTCCAGCACAATGCTCCTCTTTTTCCTCCAGGGTTACTTGCTCTTGCTTTTCACCAGAGCACGATGTTTTCTCATGTAGTTTCATGAAGAGCTTCATTGCGTTGTACTTGGTCATTGTCTTGATCCTAGCCATCTGCCAGAATGGGATGATAGATTCAACTGTTTCATATGCAAGGTCTTGAACCATGGGCCTCCCTGCATTTTCCGGTAAATTCTGAAGATTAAGGAAATACTGGAACGCCTGTCTGTTGGTGGGAAGCTGGGAACCACTGATAAAAGCTGAAGGGTATCCAACCAGGAAAGTTTCAGTGAGAGATCTGGTAGATGGCCCAGTTGACACCTGCCTGTGGACAGTACGTGGAGGTTCTGAGATATCAACTGTGCGCCCACGGAGCTCCCTCAGCTCCTTGCTTAATGCCATTGTGAAGTGTAACTTGTAGATGGTTTTCTAGATTCTGATTGAGTTTCTGTTGTTTCCTGAAAAATGATAGATAATTATTATTATTATTATTATGAATTATTTTATTTATTATTATTATTATTATTTATTAATTTTATGCTCTTTCATTTGATACCTAATTTGTTGCTCTATCTTGTTTAGATCAAAAGTTAAAGTGCAAAACATAATTCAAGGGACCCCGGAATTGGCGCTTTGGCCGATTTCAAGGCAGAAAATTTAAAGCTCCATGCGGCAATGCTTCCCAACATCCTAGGTCAAAATAGTTGTGATTTTCGGCTTTTTCAGGTCAAAAAGAATGGGAAAATGTACAGAAACCTATGAAAATAAGAAAAAGTTGATTTTTGAACAGGCCTACTGTCCTGTCCCTTCTCTTGAACGTTCTTAGAACCTGTCCGGCGACTCTTTTTGCTTTATTTATCGCTATCTGATTTTCTGTTTCGAATTTCGCATCATCTGTCATTATTATCCCGAGATCAATCGCTTTCATGCTTCTCTGAATTTCCTGTCTATCTGGAGCATAATATGCAGTCTGTTTAAGTTCTTCTTTTCTACCATATCTCAAGAGCTGAAATTTCTCGGCGTTGAATGACATGTTGTTGTCTTCTGACCATTTGTATATTTTGTTCGTGTCCCTCTGCAGGCCTCCACGTCATGTACATCGCTGATTTTTCTGCTGATCTTTGTATCGTCTGCAAAGGATGTTATATACTATTGCTGTTTACTCCGCTGTCTATGTCTGTTAGCATGATAATGAACAGGAGTGGGGCCAGTACTGTCCCTTGTGGTACTGAGCTGCGTACTTCCGATTCTGATGATGATATACCTTGAATTTTGACGACCTGCAGACGATCACTTAGGAAGTTGTAGATCCATTTTCCCACTTTGCCTGTTATTCCCATGTCTTTAATTTTATGGCCTATTATACCATGGTCACATTTATCGAAGCAAAGCTTTAGCAAAATCTGTGTATATAACATCGTAGTTGTCATTGCCTTCCAATGCATCTAGGATATTGTTGTAGTGCTCTATTAGTTGTGATAGGCATGATCTACCTGATCGGAATCCATGCTGATTTTCGTTGAATCTTTCCCGTGTCTCCAGGAAATCATAAATTTTCTGTCTAACTATTCTTTCAAATACTTTGGTGAGGTGGGACGTCAATGACACTGGTCTATAGTTCTTTGCTTGAGATCTGTCCCCTCCTTTATATATAGGGACAATGTTTGCTCTTTTCAAGATGCTCGGTATTTCCCCAGTGTCTAGGGATCTTCTCCATATCCAGTATAAAGGTGTAGCTATTTCATTTTTACAGTTTTTAATCAATAATGCGTTCCAATTGTCCGGACCTGCAGCTGAATGTAGTTTCATTTGTTCTATAGCTCTCGCTACATCTTCTGGTGTAAACTCAAAGTCTGTTATATACTCTCCTTGCAATTCCTCTTCAAAGAATGCATTTATGTCAGGTATCGCTTTGTCACTTTTTGGGGTACTGAAATCTGATTCATATTGAGCTCTCAATGTATCTGATATTTCTTTTGGATTGTCGGTTAGTTCATTATTTCCCGTCCTTAAGGGCCCAATAGCGGCGCGCGTTTTTGTTTTCCTTTTTGCATAGCTATAGAAGTATTTTGGATTTTCCTTTATTGCTTCTACCGCCTTTTCCTCTTCCCTCTCTGTATGGTCCTTAATCAGGGCTTGTATTTCCCTATCGATACCCTCCAGTTTTTCTTTTATTATTTTCCTGCCATTATCTCCGCAGTTTCCTAACTTCGCTTCCACTCTCTTTCTTTTGCGGAATAGTCTTCTCTTTTGCCTTTCTAGCCAGCTCCTCTTTCCTTTTGGCTGTGATTTCGGAGCATATTTTTCTAAAATTCTCAGCGTTTTTTTCCTCCAAAGTTTTAGCATTTCTTCCGTTGTTTTATTCTCGAAAATTGTTCTCCATTCTATTTGGGCCATATATATATATATATATATATATATAAGACTGGAGGAAGAGATTATAGCCACCAGTAGACCAGGGAAGTGCTCCTGGGGTAACGTTTGGCAGGAAACGGAGTGCTCTCAAACACACACTTCTCCCTCTATTCCTTACTACACATACGTGCGTCTTACACACTACACAATCTTTGCAAAATTAAAAAAAGAAAACAAAATGGCATTATTTTGGGTCTTGATTTCGGTTCTCTTCTCCTTCTTCTATGGGGTGGAAGCATTTTTGCGGGCACCCGCCCTTGGTCCCTCCTTCCTGCATATATATATATATATATATATATATATATATATATATATGATTTCGAACGACGGTTCAGAATCGACATGCAATCGACTCCTCTGCAACATCCGCTTCATTTGCGGAATTTGGTGGAGGAAGGAATTGGTTTTCGCTCTCCTACTGCTCTGATGTGCTAGAGGTTCCTCAGTACCTTTGGCGGGATATTAAAAAGTTTCAAACTGTATTCCGAGTATATTTCCCATCCTTATTTTCATGGCCCCCTGTCCCACCGCAGCGGAGACAGCACAGTACCTACCTCCTCTCTCATTTCAGTGTGTTTCTATTTCATTTCTAAGGTTAGGGACACAACCTTTGAGTATTTTCCCTATGTACATTATTGTGTATCGCACGCGTCTTCTTTCCAGGGAGTAGAGTTTCAGGGACTGTAGTCGAGACCAGAAGCTTTCAGTAGACGTAAAAGGCCTTTCTATGGCTTCTACGATAATAAAAACCCACTCTAATAGACAGAGTTTATTTCCACAACAGTTTCGATGCCCACTGGCATCCTCTTCGGATTATGTCAAAATAATAGAATTTGTATGTATAGTACAAGAAGATAGTTTTAATTTGTGCGAATGTACTTATAAGCGGGACCCTTTAATAAAAATGCCCTTCTGGGGTCGGGGGAACGGGATCTAGCCTAGGTGTGAATTTCTTAATGGTCTCTGGATTGTTTCCTTCTCGCCTCTTTCATTCGTTTTTCGGTTTATAATTTCTGTATAATAAATAACAATGTAATAATCAATGTAATAATAAATTTATAATTTCTGTAATAAATAGTAATGCAATATTAAATGTAATAAATTTAATAATAAATGTAATAATTATGTAAAAAATAATAGAATCTGTATGTATAGAACAAGAAGATAGTTTTAAATTTGTGCACATGTACTTATAAGCGGGTCCCTTTAATAAAAATGTCCTTCCATTGTCGGGAGAACGGGATCTAACCTAGGTGCGAATTTCTTAATGGTCCCTGGACTGTTTTCCCTTTTGTTTTTGGTTCATTCGTTTTTCTGTATCCACCCGAAGAGGATGCCAATGGGCATCGAAACTGTTGTGGAAATAAACTCTGTCTATTGGAGTGGGTTTTTATTATCATATTTTGACCTTCTCGTAGAAAAAAGTGAATTTTTTTGCATTTATTATGGCTTCTACGTTTGCAGTACTTCTTTTTCTGTATGGGCTTGTTAATACTGAACACACACACACACACACACATATATATATATATATATATATATATATATATATATATATATACATATATAGGGTATAGGGTGTCCCAGAAGTCTTGGAGGGGCTTTATTTGGCTATAACTTTTTTATTTTTTGATTAATTTATTTATTTTTATTTTTCAATTAAAGTACCCTTGCTGCGATTAATGAAAATGGAATCCTGGACAGTGCACCAAAGAGTGGCCATTGTGGAACTTTATTTGATAAACAACTCTTTCATCGTTGCCGCTCAAAGAGCTTTTCGATTAAATTCAACACACGTTCTGCTCCTTCTGATCGAGCTATTCGACGGTACGTCGCTAAATTTCGTATGGGAAAGGGTCAGGGAGACGAACCACGGACTGGGCGTCCTCGGACAAGCCGAAGTCCGACTCTGGTTGAGATGGTTCGTGAAAGCGTTGAGGAAAATTCACATCAGTCCGACGACGCAGCCAGGAATTAAACATTTTAAGAAGTTCCTTACATCGAATTTTAAAAGAAGATATCAATCTTTACCCGTACAAAATTCAAATTGCTCAAGAAATTAAACCACAAGATCATCAGAGTCGGATAACGTACGCTAATGCGATTTTAGATTTACACAATGAAAATGAAGGTTTTCACCAGATATTAAATTTGCAATTAAAATCGCAATACATATATTTTCAAGTTTTACAAACCTTTTTTTATTTGATCTCCAAACAAAAAAAGTTATAGACAAATATACCCCCTCCAAGACTTCTGGGACACCCGTATATACAGTATAAGTAAATAGCCACATCCAGTATATCACTTGCTTATTTGTTAATAAAATGTTGTACATTGGTTGAAATTTTATTATAAGGAATAGTAATTATTTTGTTCATTTGCCTTTATTGTTTTGTTCATTTGCCTGTGGTAAAGCATCCTATGAATCAATCTGAGTATTTTTTTTATGCAGGAAGGAGGGGTCAATGGCGAATGACCACAGAAACTCCCCCACCCACCCACAGAAGAAGAAGAGGGCCAATATAAAAATCCAAAGTTTTCGAGAAGCTTGGACACTGCGTTTTAAAGATTGGATGTCAGAGACATCGGTAAAAGTTGGATTAAGGAAGGTTGTTCCGGAGTTGGACAGAAAAGAAATAAGAATGTGTCAAAAGTCTGGTACTTCGTGCTCTCTTTAAAGGAGAAGGCATTCAATTAGAGCGTTCAGAAGAGTAGTGTCCGTTATAATAGTCAGAGTAAAGAGAGAATGGGGCAACTTTGCGGCGAAGAGAGAGGGACTGCAGACAGTCAGTCAGCTCAAGTAGAGCTGTGTGGGTTGAGCCAACGAAAGGCAAAACGTGTACTCCATACAGGGGCGAAAGACATCTGTACAGAGACACCAACTGAGTAGGAGTGAAGAAACTGCGGAGCCGGTACAGCATACCATCCTCTTAGAAGCTGTTTTAGAGAGAGTATATGTGATCTTTCCAGGGGAGATTACAAGAAAAGAAAATGCCAAGAATGTTAAGAGAAGAGAAAGTATTGAGTTGTTTATTGTTGAATACAAGTCGATAGTCGTATAGAAGATTGTGACGCGTTGACAGATGAAGAAACTGGGTTTTTGAGGTATTGAAAGCCACAAGGTTTTCTCTGCTCCAGTCAGAGATAGTAGAAAGATGAAAGGACAGGTGAACTATATTCGTCTCACGCGAATCAATGAGTGACTGTTGAGAGGGACGCTTTGTGAAGCGGGTGGGGAAGTAAAGGGTGGAATCATCAGCAGAGAAGTTGATAGGACAGTAGGACAGGAAGTGCGACCTAAAAGATCATGAATAAATAAATGGAAGAGAGTGAATAACATGACAGAGCCCTGAGAGGCTATTAAAAGTTATTAACTATTAATAGCTTTTGGAGAAGAACAGTGGGCTATCTACAACCGCAGTTATAGATCAGCCAGAAAGGAAATCAGAGGTAAAGGCACAATAGGAGGATAGAAACCGAAGGAGAGCAGTTTGGAAATTAAGGATTTGTGGCAGACTCTATCAGAAGCTTTGGATATGAACAAAGGTTTCACCAAAATCCCAAAAAGAGGATGGGCAAGAGTCAGAGAGATGTTTAAGAAGGTCGCTAGTAGAGCGTCCGTTGTGGAACCAATACTGTCTATCTTAAAGAAGAGTGTGAGTAGATAGATGTTCAAGAATCTTCCTTTTAAGGATAGATTCAAAAACTTGAGAAAGGCAAGGAATCAAAGCAATTGAATATTTGTTGGAGGGTTGAGAGCGGTCACCGTTCTTCCGGACAGGCTGAATGAAGCGAACTTCCAGCAGGAAGGAAAAGTACCAGATGAAAGACATAGACGAAGGAGTTTGCCTAGAAGGGTGTCAACACAGAAGCACATTTGTTGAGAACAACAGGAGGGACACCATCAGGACCGTACGCCTTCCTAGAGTTGAGCCCAGATATGGCAAAAAAAAATATTTTTGGAAGTTATTCTAATTTCAAACATAATTAAGTCAGAGGGAGGAGGAGATGGAGGAACAGCACTGAAATCGTTTAGGTTTGAGTTGGAAGTGAAAGTCTGAATGAAGAGTTCAGTTTTATCAGGAGAAGAGACGGCAACTGAGAGACCAAATGGAAAGGAGGAGGGAAAGAATAAGTAAAGTTGTTGGAGAGGTTCTTGGCTTGTTGGCAGAAGGAGCAAAAAGAAATAGAATTAGATAGGTTTTCACATTTTTGCCTGATAAAAGAAATTTTGGCGATCGATGAACAGATTTCGCATGATTCAGGGCAGAAATATAAGCTGAGTGAGAGTCAAGTGTTGGATGGCGAAGGTACCTTCTGAAAAGCCTCTTCTCTGTTGCGGATAACAACCAAGGTTTTATTCATTAGTTGTAGGAATAGAATATGGAAAGTACGCCTCCATGCCGAGAGAATTACCTTCGTGATGCGCTGAACACATTTGGAGGGGTCTCGGCTACGGAAGCAGTAGGCATTCTATGGAAATCACACAAGTACTGCCTAAGGGCCTCCCAATCAGTGGCGCCAAAGGCCGAAGTGGAGCGATAAGAGATAAAAGAGAGATAAGATTGTGGTCGGAGGAGCCGAGCGGAGAAAAAAGTTTCACAGAGTAAGAAGAAAGATGAGAGGTAAGAAATAAATCCAGAATGTTGGGCCTATATCCAAGGCGATCGGGGATACGAGTAGAGCGCTGTATAATCTGCTCTAGGTCACTCAGGATATAGAAGTTGTAAGCTAGTTCACCAGTGTTGTCAGTGAAATGGGTCGAAAGAAAAGGTGGTGGTGAACATTGAAAGCTCCTAAAATGGAAATTTCAGCAAAGAAGAGTGGGATAGAATGTATTCCACTTTGGAATTGAGGTAGTCGAAGAGTTTTGAGTAACCAGTAGAATTAGCGCAGATGTATTTTGTTTAAGATTGGCATGCAAGCCGTAGCCAGAGGGTATATAATTCGGAAGATTCAAGTTTGTGAATGCGAGAACGAGTTAGGTCATTGCGTATGTACAGTTACACAGAGCTGGGCACTTGCGGTTTTTTTTGCGGTACTGCGGTACTGCGGTACTACCGTGTTGGTCGGTACCGCGGAAAGTACCGCGGGAAATTTGAATGCGGTAGCGGTACTGCTGTACTTTCAGCGATCCTTTGCGGTACTGCGTTATGCGGTACCGCGTTATGCGGTACCGGTTTGGTAGTGCGGTAGTAGTACCGCAGTACCGCAGTACCGCAAAAAAACGCGCAAAAAAACGCAAGTGCCCAGCTCTGACTACAGTATACTCAACATCCACCTTTAGAATGAAATTGAGTATAGAGAAAGTAGGAGGTTACAGGAAATGGGATGCTGTCAGTCGTCCCAGACATCTGAGTTTCAGTGAGGAAGAGAAGATGAGGTTTATATTAAGAGAGGTGGTATTCAACAGATTGTAAATTTGAGGAAAGGCCACGAATGTTGCAGAAGTTTGTGAAAAGTGAACATCTCGAATGGGCAGTAGCAGAACCAGCCCTGTTGTCTGGGTCTACTTTCACGGTATCGGCAGTGGAGGAGCCAGAAGTGGGGAAATTTATGGTCCCCTCCCCAGGAGATTCCGAGGTTCTTGAAGACGATGCCTTTTTGTTGTTTTTTTAAATTTCGAGGAGATTGTGTAGTGTGTAAGATGTATGTATTTGTAGTGAGGAATAGGGAAAGAAATGTGCTCACAGGGAAGATGAGACACGGAAAAAGATCAGCTGAGGAGGACAGTGACAGAAGAAACGGGAGTTCCAGCACTCCCTTTCTCCTGCCTAACGTTCTTGTAGTATCGCTCTCCAGTTCTCCTTCACCATTCTTATGGTAGTTTCTTTGGAGGTGGGTTTATGTGTGCTACTTTCTTAACGAAAGACAAAAAATATGTGAAGGGAAAAAGCATTAAAATGGGAAACTGAAAGCTCGTCAGACTCCAACCCTCGTCTCATGGTTTCAGAGTCAGCGCTCCTTCCAACAACCAAAATGGTTCGTTCAAGTGAGACAAATATTTACGCCTTTTGATCATGTTTCCTTTCGCTCCTTTGAGTTATTGAACTGCGGTTGCACTTAAAAACACCTGTGCTAGATGTCGAATTGGGAAGTCCTAACTTATGTGAAAAGATAATAGTATTCCAGAATGTAGGTGACTGTGTTACCATTTGTGTTTCTCATTGCTTCGGAGGGACAATGTTGAGATGTGTCAGTACGAGTTTCCTCCTTGGTGTTCTACCATCATAGCTTTTGTTACATAGATTCTTCCTGATGGTTTTGGTGAACACTTAAACCCGTGCGGCCATTTTAGAAACCCTGACACGAGTTCTTTTCAACATTTCTCCCGACAGCACAAAGTGTTTACTTTAATCCTTGGACGGGTAGAACCAGAGTAAGAGCCGTCTTCTGGTTGATCCTGAACTGCATTACAACACTTTAACCGTAGATACTGGAATATCAAGTGTTCTAGATATTTCTCGCTGACTTCATCCTGCTTTCCACTCTCCAACTATTCAGCCTCTAGCGAAATCAATTAATTTCTGAAACCTCTTCTTCCTGGTGTTGTTTAAGATAGAATAGATTACATCTGCACAGTAGTTTATATTATAAACTTTCGGCCAACTGAATTTCATTGTTCTGAAACTTTCCAATTGATATTGGTCAGGTGTCTATTTGCTTTTGACAAATCCACGTGTATGATTCACTCTTAAAAATTACAATAACGTGCACATAAACCAAATGAAATAAAATCCACACTGAGAAATGAAAAACTATTTAAAAGTCCAGACTTCAAACTTTAAATGAAAAGGGGGCCCAGCTGCGTGTGAACCGAAAGAAATTATTTTTAATATTATATATATATATATATATATATATATATATATAAGCTTATATAACGTAAAGAACGACGCTTGTATAGGAGAATATTCTTCTTCCTCCTCATCTTGCGCGGTATATTCTCCTATACAAGCGTCGTTCTTTACGTTAATTATACTGCGTGTTTGCAGTTAAAATGTACACACATATATATATATATATATTAGATAAAAAACTGGAATAATATTTTTCAAGTTTTATTTCAATGTTTTTAGTAAGACGTTATTAATATTCAAAATAAGATAATTAAAGTTTATTAAAGAATTTTCTCGAAGTTACAATGAAAAATTATAAAATTTAAAAAACTTAATCATCTTATTTGGAATATTATTAATGTCTAACTAAGAATATTATAATAAAACTTTAAAATATTATTCCAGTTTAAATAACAAATAAATTATTAGAGTAAACCATAAAGTTGTAGAAACAAAACTGTGTCAATGAATGTGACATAAATAAATTTGTTTTTAAAATTTAACGTAATTCGAAAATTTGTGTTTCCAATCAAACGTTGGCAGAATAATCACTGAAAAATAATAAGGGATTTATTTGTGATTTTTGCTCTGCGTCCGGCTAAAGCGTAAGAATTTTGATAGCAATTGTAATCTGAGATTAAAAGTATATTAAATAGAAATTTTAAAACCCAAATGTATGTATTTAAGTGCGTAAAGCGTAATTTTATATTTAGAAGTACTGTAATTATGAAGTGAGGAAAATATATTAGTTACCGATAGCAAATGTAAAAATGTATAGAACAAATACAGTTACAAAATAATTAATATAACATAGTATTGTAATTATCTCATTTTTATAATAAGTGGAAAGTGTATATTGAACGTTTTTAAAAAGGTTTGATGACACAACGCGAAACTACGATTCAGGGCAAAGCATAATTACTCGACTTCTTAGTCGACAAACAGCTCTTTGAGGTTGGATTCTATTCTCTTCATAATTATTTCAACCTTTCCACCCCTCCTTTCGGAAAATGTAGCGACCAGTTGTTCGGATTCCACGTATAGCTGTAGGTCCCCTCTGTCATATGATCTTAGGTGTTGCGAGGGTGGATTAAACAACCCATCATTACATTTTTCACCTATGAAAACAAAGGCTTTTTCTAAAGTTGCTTTTAGTTGCTTAATAGCTACTCCGGTCGTGAGACTAGTAGCTTCAACCGAGTTAAGTATTAATTCTTCGCGGAGCTAGCTGGCTACCAATCTCTCATTACCTATACCCATACATCAAGTACTGGAGTTGGCTGACTGCGATAGCTACAACTCCTTCAGTCCTTTCGTTAGTAGCTGAGAAAAATTCAAGTTCGGACTAAGTGTAAATTTGGTATCATTATTCTTCATATAATTAATCAATATAATTTTTAATACTAATTTCATTTCTCTTTTTTCAACTTTAACTTAATTTCAGTTAGCTTAAAATCTAAATTTTGTCACACTGGTGACAGTTTAGTAAGATATAATATCTCATTTTTTTTTTAACATTGATGTCAATTAATGGGATACTAAAAAATTTACGCATTTTAAAATCGTTTGTTCCCTTTTCTAAAATTTAATTATTATATATATATATATATTGCCGCCCGAACGTAAGAATTCGACGATGGCCTGAATCCAGTTGGAAGGTCCCCTTGTTTGTAGACGGAATTATATCCGTAAGGAGTCTCGACAACTTTACTGTCGGAGTTATGGAACCAAGAAGAATATTTCTCAAGTTATGATCTATCTTCACTGACACTCATCCTTTCAATAAATTTTGCTTTTTACCACACTTATCTCGGGTAATTACGTCGTCTCGGCATGTTACTTTTGAGTAAAATGTCTAACTCTTTCGCGAGGTAATACGTACTGTATAATTTATATAGAATTATGCTAGCTAAGTATTTACAGTGAATGGAAACACTAAATTTCACTTTTTTTATTTAATTAATTCAATCACATTTCACAAGTGATAATGAATAGATTTAATTAAAGAAAAAATTTTAAAGTTAAGTTATTGATTAATTCAGTATTTTTTTTCTTTAGAGGAAGTAAAATGTAAATATTTCTTAAGTTAGGACTTAAAGTAAAACTTTAAAACTATGGCTAACTATAATGGTAACTGAATCGACTGACTAAATTAAAACAAGTTAAAAACAGAGCAGAGTTACAGGTTTGCTGTTCTTAAATTTACCACGGCAAGAGAGGTTTAATAATTTCTAAGAGGATGTAGCGTCATTAAATATATAATCAATCACAGAGCCTGCGTTGATAAAGTACAGTGGAAGAGCAAAGCACCTCGTCGTCGATGCTCCCAGGGTTTAAATAACTTCGGGGCAGGCGGGGACGATGCAACTTAAGCGCCACCTCTTATCGGGAGGAGCGTAACAGTAAGCGCCTATAACAGTACATTACATTAAGAATTGGGTGGTAATATATTTAAATTACAATCGTGATTAGAAAGTTTGGACTGGGAAAACTCCCGGGGAGTAAACCAATAAGAACTGAAATACTTTCTGTGGAGTCGCGATTTTTCTTTTGATAATTTACCATAATTGTACAACCTGGAGGCGCCGGAATGGCGTGTATTAGGGTAAAGGTAAGTTCCCTACAAAACGATTTAGTTGGAAAGGGAAATATAAAGTGCCCATGAATGTTATGGTTGAGGTTTTAAGTGTTTTATAGAATAGGTTAAATATTGATCAAAGGAGACTGAAATTTAGACTGTAAATTAGTCAGGATAAGAGAAGAAGGGTGATATAAAAGTTGAGGCAATTATGCTTCACCCATGGGAAATGTAAAAGGGGTTTAGTAAAATTTAATTAAACAAACGGGAGAAAATACATTCTTATAAACGATTACTTCAGATGGCGTGATGCTGAACTGTGGAATGTCGTCTGCGTTGCAGCTAAACTTCCACGGAGGGAGGGGGAACAAAGAATTTATGCAATATATGTATATATTTTCATATATATATATATTATATATATATATATCCCATATAATGATTACACAAGATTATGAGATTATATGGGGTTACGTGATTACATGAGCTTACATGAGTGAGATGTAATGCATAAAAAGAGAACTGCAACACTCTACGATAATATGACTAAGGAATTTTGGGTTAACATGCAGAAGTAATTCGTCATCAACGAACTCGTTTGGACTGTAGAATTTATGATTATGCGATATATATATATATATGATGCTATCGATCCATTCATAGTTTAACCCTTTACTGCCCAAATGGACAAATTTGTAACATGTCAAATACACACATTCATGACTTAACCCTACAAAAAATTTGGGTAGTAAAGGGTTAAGTGTAAGTATGAAAAGTTAAACATCTGTTTACATAGAGGACCATTCCGTCCATACGCCCATTTCAGGGTACGAGAAGCTCGCAGCAGCAATGCCAAGCAAATAGGTCAAAGTACTGACGAGGCTTTCTTACATGGTTCATCACCACTTAAAGCAACAGTGTTCTGTGTTCGTCTAATCCAAAGAACATCCATATCCGCATTCAATTTATTGCAATTTTCGTTAGCTTGTATTGCAGACGCCCCAAGTTATTGTCAGTCCTAGCGCATAATTCTCCAGGAGCAAGATGTACCGCAAGTTTGTGTTTCCTCCCTATATGTACGTACATTGCTTTTCATGGGAAAGAAAGATTTCGGAACTCTGCTATAAATTTCCTACAACCTTTGCCATTTGTTACCCCATCTCACCCCGTGACCATCTCAATTCCCCCGCCCCCCAAAAAAAAGCTTCCTTCCTATTCCTAAAATTTTGTCATTTGAACAAAATTAAAAAATAAAATAAAATCGGAATGAAAATAAAAACCTGAAATTTTCTTCTGCATATTGAAAATAAAAGGTAGCTACCACGACGCTGTTCCGGCGCGTTCTGTCAGAAAAAAGCCTTCTCTCTCTCTCTCTCTCTCTCTCCCTATATATATATATATATATACAGTATATATATATATATATATTTTTTTTTTTTTATTATATATATACATATATACACACCTTGTTAACCTTGATTGGGTTCCGTGCTTCGGTCTTTTTTTACATTAAGGTCAAGTTGGTGGCCCCGCCTCTACTCCTGGCTTGGTGGAGGAGCGAATTGCTCTCTTGCGCTCTCCATCGTACATAGCCAGGTACACCCGGCTCATCTGGTACCGCCCTGAGCCAGGTATCTAGTCTTTCTTGAAGACTTCAACTTTGACCCCTGTAACGTATTTGAGGTCCTTTGAAAGCTGGTTGAAAATTCTTGGCCCCCTGATAACCAAGCTATTTTCCTTCAGAGTTGAGGAGGTCCCTTGTCGGGCCTTTAATTTGGGAATACTACACATTCTGCCTTTCCTATTTTCCAGCGTTGTTTGTATGGTAATTGGGTTTAGTTTGAGGTTTGGTACGAGTTTTTCGATCATTTTCCATATGTAGATTATGGTGTACCTCTCTCTTCTTCTATCCAGGGAGTACAGATTTAGTTTATGTAGTCTTTCCCAGTAGTTGAGTTCTTTGCAGCCATCAATCATGGCTGTGAAATGTCTCTGCGTTTCATCTAGTTAATTTCTTCCTTTTTATATGGGGACGTCAAAACTGAGAAGTATTCAAGCTTTGGTATGATCAGTGTTCTCAGCAGGGGAATCATTACTGTCTTCTCCCTCTTTTTGAACGTTCTTAGTACCTGTCCCGCCACTCTTTTTGCTTTGTTTATTGCTATCTAATTTTGTGTCTCAAATTTGGCATCATCGATCATTATTACTCCCAAGTCGACCGCTTTCGTGCTTCTCTAAATTTCTTGTCTATCTGGGGCATAATATGCAGTCTGTTTAAGTTCCTCATTTCTACCATATCACAAGAGCTTAAATTTCTCGGTGTTAAATGTCATATTGTTGTCTTCTGACCATTTGTATATTTTGTTCGTGTCCCTCTGCAAGGCCTTAACTTCATTTGCATCGCTAATTTTTCTGATGATGTTTGTATCGTCCGCAAATGATGTTACTATACTGTTGCTGTTTACTTCACTGTCTATGTCTGTTAGCATGATAATGAACAGGAGTGGGGCCAACACTCTACTTTGTGATAATGAACTGCGTACTTCTGATTCCGATGAAGATACACCTTGAATTCTGACCACCTGTAGTCGATTTCTGAGGAAGTTGTAGATCCATTTTCTCACTTTGAATGTTATTCCCATATGCTTCATTTTATGTTATTATACCATGATCGCATTTGTCGAAATCTTTTACAAAATCCGTGTATATGACATCATAGTTTTCATTGCCTTCAAGTGCATCTAGGACATTTTTATATTGCTCTATAAGTTGTGATAGGCATGATCTTCCCGATCGGAATCCGTGCTGATTTTCGTTGAATTTTTCCAGTGTCTCCAAGAAGTCAGATTTTCTCTAACTATTCTTTCAAATATTTTTTTGAGGTTGGACGTCAAGGACACTGGTCTATAGTTCTTTGCTTGAGATCTACCCCTGCCTTTATATATAGGGACAATGTTTGCTCTTTTAAAGATGTTCGGTATTTCCCCAGAGTTTAGGGATCTTCTCCATATCCAGTAGCTACTTCATTTTTACAGTTTTTAATTAATAGTGCGTTCCATTTGTCCGGACCTACAGCTGAATGTGATTTCATTTGTCCTATAGCTCTCGCTACATCTTCTGGTATAAAATCAAAGTCTGTTATACATTCTCCTTGCAATTTCTCTTTGAAGAATGCATCTATGTCAGGTATCGCTTTGTCACTTTTTCGGGTACTGAAGACCGATTCATACTGGGCTCTCAATGTTTCAGATATTTCTTTTAGATCGTCTGTTACTTCATTATTTCCTTTCCTTAAGGGCCCGATAGTAGCGCGCGTTTTTGTTTTCCTTTTGCATAACTGTAGAAGTATTTTGGATTTTCCTTTATTGCTTCTACCGCCTTTTCCTCTTCCCTCTCTGTATGGCCCTTTATCAGAGTTTGTATTTCCCAATCGATCCTCTCCAGTTTTTCTTGTATATTTTTCCTGGCATTGTTGTCTCCGCAATTAACTAACTTCGTCGCTACTCTCTTTCTTTTGCGGAATATTCTTCTCTTTTGCCTCTCTAGTCAGTTCCTCTTTCCTTTTGGTTGTGCTTTCGGAGCATATTTTTCCAAAATTCTCAGCGTCTTTTCTTCAAGGTTATTATCATTTCCTTAGTTGTTTTATTCTCGACAACTGTTCCCCACTCTATTTGGGCCATGTGTGATCTGATTTCTTCCCCATTTATGGTCTTGGAGTTTAAGTTAAAAGCCCCAAATTTGCTTCTTCCTTCCGTATGTGTATTGTCTTTTAATGTTATTGCCATATTTGTTGATAACACGATTATATTGTGGTCTGAGATAATAGTTGGAGGTATTTTTATATCGGCAAACAAATTCATGTTATTTGTGAATACCAGATCGAGGAAGTTATTTTTCCTGGTGTTTTCTGTTGTTTCCTGTGTCAGCATAAACTCGTTTGTGAGATCCATCAGCATTTTTACTTGCTCCCGGTCCTCTCTTGTGTCCCCCTTATCTTGCTGGATAAATATATTTCTACCCACCTTTTTGTATTTTATAAATGGAAATTAAAATCGCCGCAGAGTATTATATTAGGGGATGGAGAGTTTACGAACTTTATTAGGGTCTGATATCATTAATGGCATCCGAAAATTTTTCATTTGGAGAGTTTGGAGGTCTATAGATGACTATCAGTACCACGTTTAGTTTCTCTATTTTCACTGCAAGGGTTTCCACGAAACTCTTGGATTTACTTATTACCGTCTGTCATATGCCTCTCATGTACATAAATAGCACAGCCACCTTTACGTCTCGCTGTTCTATCCGCTCTAAGTAAGTTGAATCCATCGATATGCAATTCTTTCTTATCGATACAGTGTTCGCAGTCATCGCAGTTTCCCTGACAGTCTTTAAGATGTGTTTCTGTGAGGCATGCGATGTCCGCCCTTGTTTCGTCCATAAAACCTTTCGGGTACGAAACTTTGTTTAGTGAATTATTCGGTTTTATTCCTTGAATATTTGCCAGTACAATAGTAGCATGGGTGCAAAAGGAGAGAGTGCAATGCAATTGCAAATGTCGATCAATGTTGCATAAGTTATGCAACAAAGGAGAGGGAAATGTTGCAAGATGTTATGCAACAAAGGGGAGGGAGATGTTGCAAGAGCAACAAGGGGTTATGCAACTTGGAGGTGGAGTTATCCCCCAAGAGAAAGAGAGGAGAAGGAGAGAGAGGAAGAGAGGTGTTCGCCTGGCACGAGCCAAGCGCATATTAAGACTTCAGCTGAGCGGCTGTTGTCTTAATATGTTCCTATTCAGCCATCTGGTTTAATCAGCCAGTTGGCTTATCTGGCTGAGCTGCCAGATTGCGCTATTTATTTAATTAAAGCATACATTCTGGCTTAACCAGCCAGTTGACTTAGAAGGTGTAATTGACTTGTTCAGATTGCCAGATTGTGCTATCCAGATATTTTTGGCAGTTAGTTTAGAAATTCGTTTAAGAAGGCAGCCATTTGCTGTAATTAAATGTCGTGTACAACCAAAAGAATTAAATAAAACACCATTGCATCATTCTGTTTATTTAGACGAATTAATGGATTCAATTTCACGAAATATATAGAAAATAAATATACAATGGAATATACAGTATATGAACAAAAAATAATAATAGCATAAGAAATACGAACAAGAAATATATATGATAATAAAAACCCACTCTAATAGACAGAGCTTATTTCCACAACAGTTTCGATGCGTCCAGGGACTATTAAGAAATTCGTACCTAGGTTATATCCCGTTCTCCCAATACCGGAAGGGCATTTTTTTATTAAAGGGACCCGCTTATAAGTACATTCGCACAAATTTAAAACTATCTTCTTGTTCTATACATACAGATTCTATTATTTTTTACATAATTGTTACATTTATTACATTTAATATTGCATTATTATTTATTACAGAAATTAAAAATTTATTTTTACATTGATTATTACACTGTTGTTTATTATATAGAAATTATAAACCGAAAAACGAATGAAAAAGGCGAGAAGGAAACAATCCAGAGACCATTAAGAAATTCGCACCTAGGTTAGATCCCGTTCCCCCAGCACCAGAAGGGCATTTTATTAAAGGGTCCCGCTTATAAGTACATTCGCACAAATTAAAACTATTTTTTGTTCTATACATACAGATTCTATTATTTTGACATAATTACTGCATTTAGTATTGCATTTACGTTTTTTCTTTTTAACATTTATTATTATTACCTTTACAATTACTATTACATTTATTTTATTACCTTTGTTATTACATTTATTGCATTTACATTTATTTCCACATTTATTACTTCCATTATTACATTTGCATTTACGTTTATTATTCCATTTACATTTTACCAAAAAAACGAATGAACCAAAAGCGAGTAAGGAAACAATCCAGAGGCCTTTAAGAAATTCACACTTAGGTTAGAACCCGTTCACCCGACGCCGTAAGGGATTTTTTGACCAAGAATCTCATTAGAGGGTCCAGCTCATAAGTACCTTCGCACAAATTAAAATTATCCACTTGTTTTATCCATACAGATTCTATTATTTTTCGATTGACATAATTATTGCATTTATAAAGTAACTTACTTGATTCCCAATCTATAGCATGATCATTTTGGCTGGCGTGATAAAAAATTGCATTATTAGTATTACAACTTTTGAAGGCATATTTGTGTTCTTTAATACAGGTTTCAATATTTCTTCCAGTTTCTCCTACATATACTAAATCACAACTTTTACAGGGAATGCTGTAGACACAGGCTTGTTCCTCTTTTGCAACCTTATTCCTGACCAATTTACTTTTCACGGTAGACAAATATTTGAACGACAATGCAAACTTAAAATCTTTCGTCAACGGCTCTACTCTTTCTAAGCCGGCAACGTAAAGCAAACTCACGTATTGTTTTTGGTTAACTGAAGGTTCCCGAGGGGCATAAAAAGATTTTCTGGCTTTAAAATACGCCTTTCTGATAAACCACTCTGGATATTTTAAATTCCTTAAAAATGTTCCAAATCTTTGAATTTTCCGGGTCCAGCAAATGTGGGCTACAAATCCTGATAAACATCTTAGAAATATGGAAGAAATAATTGAGCTTTTAACCCATTCATCATATGAAAAATAATGAATGTACGAATTACAATGAGTAGGTTTTCTATCGACCGTGAAATTGGGCTTTCCGCTTTCGTTAATGACCAAAACATCTAGAAAAGGTGATTGTGATTGTTTGTCGTTCTCCCATTCATATTTAAATTTAATAGAGGGAACAAGATTATTTAATGACTGAAAGAAAGTGTCAAAGTTGTTCCAGTGGTGAGGCCAAAATGAGAAAATATCATCTACATAACGAAATCAAATTAAATTCCTGAGACATATTGTTTTTAACAATTCCGACTCATAATATTTCATGTATAATGTACTCAGTATTGGGGATAAAGGGGACCCCATTCCCATACCAAAACGTTGCAAATAAAATTCTTCACCGAAGAAGAAGGCATTATTGGTGACACAGAGTTTTATCAGTTCTAAAAATACGATGTGGGCATGCCTAGTTCTACGTTACATGTGGCAATTTTCTATCTAAAAAATAAGTACATCATCAATGGGAACTTTCGTAAACAATGACTAGACATCAAAACTGATCATTCTTCCCCTCTTTAAAGCTAAGGACATAACTTTGTTAATAAAGTCATAGGAATTAGTGATGTGCGAGCCATAAAATTTACCAACTAATGGGGACAATTTATCTGCAAGAAATTTAGATAACCTGTAACTAAAGGAACCCCTGTGTGAAATAATAGGACGGAGTGGTATATTAATCTTATGGGTTTTGGGTAAGCCGTAAATGTGGGGGAGTTTGGGGTTAATCTGTAGAAAACTTTTAGGTCTCAATCGTCGGGACATCTTTTAATAAGTTCCTTATAGTTTTTTCGATAAAATGTAAATGGAATAATAAACGTAAATGTAAATGTAATAATGGAAGTATTAAATGTGGAAATAAATGTAAATGCAATAAATGTAATAATAAAGGTAATAAAATAAATGTAATAGTAAGTGTAAAGGTAATAATAATAAATGTTAAAAAAAACGTAAATGCAATAATAAATGCAGTAATTATGACAAAATAATAGAATATGTATGTATAGAACAAAGAGATAGTTTTAATTTGTGCAAATGTACTTATAAGCGGGACCCTTTAATAAAATGCCCTTCTGGTGCCGGGAACGGGATCTAACCTAGGTGCGAATTTCTTAATGGTCTCTGGATTGTTTCCTTCTCGCCTTTTTCATTCGTTTTTCGGTTTATAATTTTTGTATAATAAAAAAACAATGTAATAATCAATGTAAAAATAAATTTTTAATTTCTGTAACAAATAATATTGCAATATTAAATGTAATAAATGTAATAATTATGTAAAAAAATAATAGAATCTGCATGTATAGAACAAGAAGATAGTTTAAATTTATGCGAATGTACTTATAAGCGGGTACCTTTAATAAAAAAAATGCTCTTCCAGTGTCAGGAGAACGGGATCTAACCTAGGTACGAATTTCATAATGGTCCCTGGACTGTTTTCCCTCTTGTTTTTGGTTCATTCGTTTTTCTGTATTCACCCGAAGAGGATGCCAGTGGGCATTGAAACTGTTGTGGAAATAAACTCTGTCTATTAGAGTGGGTTTTTATTATCATATTTTGACCTTCACTAGAAAAGTTAAGTTTTTTGCATTTATTACGGAGAAATATATAATAAAAAATATACAAAACGTTGTAGTATAACCATCAATATATTAGTACAGGAAATATATATATATATATATATATATATATATATATATATATATATATATATATATATATATATATATATATACGTATATATATATATATATACAGACTATATATATATATATACACACACAGTTATATTAAATAATTAAATATATTGAAAATAATAACATACAAAACGAAGGAGTATAATCAGTTGCAAATTGGTAGAGGATATATATATATATATATATATATATATATATATATATATATATATATATATACACACACACAATTAAATAATTAAATAAATAAATATACATCAAAATACTTCATGTTCTACGGCGCAAAACGCTAAATTCACACGTAATCGAGTCTACATTCGCATTGTTATTACTTTGCACTGCACGGTAAAACCGTCCAAGCATTACTTCACCGCTCAAGTTGTACGGATATACGACATAAATGGCTTTCATATCGTTCAATACTATTTTTGTGCCCACTTTACATTCGGTTGGCAAGTTATCTTTAAATACGGCTAGAAAACAATCAAAAGCACGCACAAAGAGGTCATCGTTAACCACAACATCATTATTAAATACAAGTTTATAAACTCCTTTCCAATCGAGGGTTTTTTCTTACCGTCCCGAGCTTTTCAATCGTGAACGCTTCTTCACTCTGCATAGCGGCAATTGAAATAGTCTTCCAAGTCGTAACGACAGCTAGCTACTCATTATATAGAGATATAGCTCTTCAGGGTGAACAGTGTAGGCAAGCTCTGCCCTGTACCGCTCAAGTGCTCTGTACCAAAGTTCAGGATATTTAGATTGTTGTTCCCGGGCGGGTGCCTTATTTTTCATTTGTTTGTTATTTCTCTTCCTCGTGTGCAGAACACTCCTCTATACTTACGTCGTTTCTATACGTTAATATACTGCGCGGTCATTGCAGTTAAATGTATATATATATATATATATATATATATATATATGGTGTGAAAAGGTTGGGTAGCTTCTGAAACCTCCACACCTCATGTATCTTCAATATTCTGTACCTCTGGTCTTGCGCTGGTTGGTTGTATGGTTACAACCACCGTTGTTCTCCTCTGCGCACTTCACGCACAGGGGAAACATGAACTTGTGATCTATAACGACGGGTAAGAGCGGCATCCATAAATCGCGAGGTGGGAGCACGTCTACGAAAGAGAGTCCAAAGTAGCGCTCATTAAAGTTAGCTGAAAACTCCTCGATGGTTGGTATGGTGAGACCCACCATTTTTTCATGCGCACCTACGGGGTAGGGATTGTTCTTCATCACGTAGGGGTATAAAGAGCAGAAGTCGTAGTAGTGGAGTTTTACGCCCTCCGTAGGCAGAAAGTATAGCTTGAATGGGTTTGTGCTCCCTCCAAACAAGCTGTCACCACATTTGAGGGGGTTCAACACCATTCAACGTTTGATGGCCCTTATTTCTTCACGGTACTGGCATCTGTTTCCATCCGTGCATCATACTCATGCTCCCACACGAATTTGTGAGTGAACTGGGAGCCTATAAGTTGATCACGGTTACAGGTCCATGCGAGGCTGTCGGCGGGGGATCTTGCATAAAGGTCCCCTGTGACGGCACATTCAGCGCACGGGCATCCATGCCACCAGCAGCAGTCAGTTAAAGGAATACACAGTCTTCTCACCAGTGACTGGATCCTCACTTAGGCCGTCAACCCAGAAAACACGACCATTGACATTAACGGGTACTTCACCCGTGTTGCGGGCATGTTTTATGTATACCCCGGTCTGTTCCTGTAGGTGTATGAGCCAGTAAATAGCCTTGTGATCGTAACTGCAGGGGTTGTTTCTGTGAATGACTGCTAAGGTGTCTTTAGGCATGAAGTTATCCTTGAACACTGTAAAACATAATGAAGCGATCGTGGTCGCGACTTGCAGCGGATCGCATTTCAAACGGGCTATGTACATCCTTCTAAAGGCTTGAAAGCATACTCTAAGTACACGTACGTCATTCACGCATTAACGTTCACATTCATCGGCTATATTGTATGGATAGCTTCATTAAAACTGTTGTAGTAGCGGTCAAAATCTTCACGCTCACTATCACTCATGTTGGTGTAGTTAAAGTAATGTTTGGGTGGAGGTAGTCCTACGTAATTCAAAGTTTCGTTAGTGAGGAATGTGTAAGGGAAATACCTTTTGAAACTTCAGCGGCTACGCCCATGACCTTGGGTAGCTTTGCTAATTTACAAGGTGTGAACAGCAGGGTGTCTTTAAACTGTACATTACCTCTTATCTGCATCTGTATTAGTTTGTTGCCTCTTTTCAAGGGATCACCTGTAAATATCGCAGACGACTCGTGTTCAAGCAGCTCCTTATAAAGGAACTGTGTGTCAAATTTCGCCCCGTTATGGGCAAGAATATACAGTCATTTTTTTTAACTTGTCCGCTAATTTGACAATATAGGATACAAAGAGTTTCACAGGGCTGTCGTGTGCATTCGTTTTAAAAACGTTTGTCCGTTTTCCACATTTGTGGCACTCATCACACTCGATCTCCATGCACTCATCACAGATAGTCTGACTTACGAGTAAATGTGGAATAACCTCTTTGGTTTCAGCGTTCGTGTAAGTTTCTATATCGTAGTACACGGTTATACAAGGGCTATTTTTAGGCTTAGCATCTTTCATATAACATACATGCTTCACTCCATCCGCCTTATATTTTTCATGACATGTAGAACAGTGAATTTCATCGCATTTATGTTTGAAATTCCCCCAATTATCCATCATGTGAAACATACCGCACTTACAAATCCTCATTTTCCTGCAAGTGCCATTTGATTTATGGAGTCAAAGCATTTATTATTGAAAAATGTACGTCTACACACATTACATTCCCTCTTCTCGGTTTCAACTACACGACTTTCACATTTGGGGCTTTTACACTGCTCACATACCATGTAGCAATCCTTACAATGTTTCACCATATCATCAGCAAACTCGAGACAACCCTTACACAAATCATGATGCCTTCCATATTTTCGACTTTTATCATAACTGGCGTAGAGAGCCCTTATGTTACGGATGGGAGATACGATGTTCCTGACAATCCTAAAATAAGTAGAGGTCTTGTACGATCTCTCACGCTGCTTTTAAAAACATACACAGTCCTACGACGATCATCCATTCCAAATACGACTATACGTGCATTCATTTCCTGCTCGGCCCTTCTCAGTTCTTCAGGACCCATATTACACTCAAACTCAAGCTTACAATCTGAAGCCAGTTTACGGGCACGCTGCACAACCGTGGGCAGCCAAATTTTTTGCGTCCAAGTATTTAGCACAGTGAACATATGAGCTAAGATTATTGCTATAAAACCACAACCACGATCGACGTTTAAATGCTTTCTGTAAATAACCGAGAATTGAAATTAAGAGTATAAGGTGTGGCACTATGACCCGCAACCCGGAATACTCTGTCAATATCTACCATGAAGTTGTCCATATTGAAGGATGTACCACTTTGAGAGGCTTGCATTATACGGCCCAAGATATATTCTATGTCTACAGCCGCCAAACGTCTGAACGGTATTACCACCCAAAAATCATCCCCCCTCATCTGACCCGAACCTGAAGGATACCTCGTCCGGACTTCACGTTCGTCGCGGTTCTGAAGGGCAAACTCCACAATACGTTCAACTACGCGCCGCAGTCCGTTGGTATACAGGGATCCAGGGTCAACCCTGACCACGTACCGATTTCTAGTCAGGGCAGGGGTGGGGTAGCGGTGCGCACCAACTCGAATGTTATACCATCCTCCACAGTATGAGAAGCTGCTGTGGAGGAAGTACCCGGAACTGAAATGGGGCATATTTGAGGAAGGTACTATTGTGGGGGTTGTGTCGTAAGACGTAGAGGGTTGGGGCTCTATTACTGGGGTCTAACAACCGGAGCAATCCTGGCACGCTTTATACCTGACGTGGAGGGCTCTTCATCATGCTTCCGCTTTGAACTGTCGCATGCTACAGGTGTCGCTGGTGAGGGTTCGTCAGCGGGGAAGGGTTCTGTAGCTGCACGGTCATCGGGTTCGTCTGTGATATCGATGATGGGGTGCTGTACATCGTCGTCATTCACGGTTCTGTGGAAGAAGAAAAACAAATATAAGGAACAGCACTCAAAATTTGTAATATTTTGTAAATGACCCACTTAGGGGTGTGACGTGTTAGAGATGGAATCTGTAGAAAAATTCAGGTTCACAAGCCCCTCCACATGTATTATATCTGGCCCTACAGGATGTGGAAAAACTGTATTTATGCTTAAAATCATTAAAGATAAGGGGAGATGTTCTCAAAATTTGTGCATAAAGTAATATGGTGCTATTTTTCAACGAGTACCAAGATGAAATTTTGTTCCACAAGGGTGTATATGACGTTAATTCGTTAAAAGGTAATGAGCATACAGTTATTGTAATTGACGATCTCATGTTGGAAATGGATAAAACGTTTGCCGAGACATTTACAGTGTTCTCCCACCATCTTAACATAAGCGTATTCTTCATCAACCAGAATCTATTTTTCAAAAATAGATACATGCGCGATGTGTCGCTAAATACACAATATCTAGTCTTATTCGCACAACGTAGAGATGTGTCACAAATTGGGGTATTAGCCAATCAAATGTTCCCGAATCAACGTAAGGAGTTTTTGGAGGTTTATAAAGAAGCCACAAGTCAGCGTTATGGATATTTGCTTTGTGACCTTCACCCGCGAAACACGTTTAGGGTGCTTCTAAGAACGAATATATTCCCAAGCGAACCTGAAACGGTGTATATTCCAGAATGACAAATAGGCTGAAGAAATATCGTGAATTAATAAAAATCTATCAACGATTGCCCCGGGCACTGCAACAGATGTTTGTTAAAAATATCGACTCCGACTTTTTAAAATGCATCTGTGAAATCTGTCTTAATGTTATAAAATGTAATGTGCCAATGAAACCCCTCAGAAGGCTCGCTTACGTCGTTACAAGAACATAATACGAGCGCTCGCTCATAAAAGTCAAACTGTGGGTAAGAAAAAGCGAATTATTGTACAAAGAGGAGGATCATTCCTACCCATCTTATTTTCAGTTTTGGGTCCTTTACTGACTAGATTAATATAATGAAGAAGGTGGTGTGATTCCGCACGAGGTGTATGCTTCATTGCAAAGTTCAAAGATTCCAGACACGGCTCTAGAACCCCGTAAAAGTAGGCTTAAAAGAATGGAAAGCGAGTTGCTAGCCCTATTAAACAGTGAAAAGTCACCTGATGAGAAAAGGATCTTGTACCAAGAGGCTTTGCAGAAATTTCTTCATGAGTACGAAGATTATAAGAATCCGACAGAGCTCCCCGTGGTTATTAGGCACAGCGCGAGTAGCGCTGAGCATGGCGACACAGGACCTGGCCCGACGTTAGAGATGACCAACCAAAGAACAACGGAACACAACACATCGAACATGTGTTAAAAAACAGTCTCCCACATACATTGAGGAATAAAGGCTTAAGTCTTTATAATCTATTGAGTGAGGACCCCATCATACAGTGGGCCGATACAGGCGAGGTCATTGTTGAAGGAACAAGGGTACAAGGATCCAACATCGTTGATATTGTTCATGATCTGGTGAGAAAGTGGGACAGACCCTCACCAACAGGATGGAAGCATATTAAAGCAAGACTACAACAAATAAATGTCCCCAAAACATTGATAGGTAATCTGAATAGGTTAAAAGACCTGGATCAAGTCTCGCATGTGTCACAACTGAGTACGCCATCGCCCCCAGCAGCAGCGTCTCTGAAGAAGAGAAAGAAGAGAACAAACGGCCAACCTTATCCACGTGTCTCTAAAATACGCAAATGGCTAACATATTAAGTAAACGCTATTATGACATTTCTAACCCCGCCTCCTATGGTGGCGTTAATAGACTGTACAGAGGTGTTTACGGAGTAGGGAAAAAAGATGTTGAGCGGTTTTTGCGGGCAGGATGCTTATACACTTCATAAACCGGTGAGAAAAAGGTTTAAAACGGCCAAGACAACCGCGGATTCGATTGACTCTATTTGGCAAGCGGATTTAACAGACATGCAAAGATATTCAGTGTATAATGACGGATACCGCTACATCCTATTCATAATAGATGTATTCTCTAGATATCTGTGGCTAATTCCCTGAAAAATAAATCGCCTGAAACAGTTGCTAAAGCGACCAAAACGTTGATGTTAAAAGAAGAAAGGGTTCCTGGCTATTTTTGTACGGATATGGGGAAAGAATTTATAGGTCGCGCTTTTCAGAACATGCTGACAGAGTTTAATATCAGTTACTACACTAGCAGTTCTATACATAAGGCCTCTTTAGCTGAAAGAGTTCAACGTACCATAAAGGAACGCATGCATCGCTATTTTACACATAAAAACACATACAGATATATAAACGTTCTCGGGTCATTGGCATCATCATACAACCGTTCACACCACCGTACGATTGGCACAACACCTAACGAAGTTTTAGAAAGAGGTACGCTGCCAGAGGTGAGAAGAGATGGAGCACCGCCACCACACTCTACATTTCAAAATCAATGATTATGTAAGGCTATCACGTTCGGGAAATAAATTCGCGAAGGGATTTGAGCAAGGATGGACACGTGAGATTTTTAAAGTTCGTGCTATGAGACCTAAAGGCGAGATAATGATGTATTACGTTGAAGATTTGAATGGGGAAGAGATCGCTGGAGGCTTTTACCGCGAGGAGTTGCAGAAAGTGACATTTAATTTAGGAAAAAGTGTGTTTAAAATTGAAAAAATTTTAGGCAGCAAAGGTTCAGGAAAGAGAAAAATGTACCTGGTGAAATGGCTGGGTTACCCAGAAAGCTTCAACACCTATATAAAAGCTGCTGCAATAATGAAGCTTAATAGTATGCAACATGGCGCCTAGCCACTTCTATGTCACACTCCCGTCCTCTTCTCTCTCTGTACATCCTAACAACACCCTCGCCAACTTTGTGACAGAACTCCACGGACCCATTGAATTGGAGCGTGATTCGTATGAGGTGGGTTTATGTGAACTCCAGTTAGTCTCCAAATTTTTAACTCTTGAAAATGAGCAAATCATATTTCTGATCCTTAGAAGAATCGATGAGTGCGAAAAATTAGATAACCTTAGACAATACTATGCGATCAGTCCTGTTCGTGAGGCAGTACTATAGCACAAATGTTCGCTAGGAATCGGCATTATGATACAGCCATGGACATTGTGACGGGGTTAAACAAGAGTCTTGAAAAGTCGTACCTGACAAACGATTTACTTTTTGAAGTCGTAAACATAGACACGCCTGCATGCACATTGAAGTTAAAATCAACGCTTAGTAGAAATATTAAAGATAAAGAGCTGTTCACAATTGTGGCTGAGGGCCGATATAGCGCAGCTCTCCAAAGAGATACCTTTCACGAGGCACAGCATGACTTGTCCAGCTTAATGTATCAATTGAAGATGGAGAAATTGGGTGAAAGCTCTCCATCCCCAGACATGTGCTATATTTACAGCAATATCGTAGAGCACAATTTGTTGGGGACACCCAGGCGCGCCTGCTGCGCATTGCACACATCCCCAACCATAGAGGGAAAAGTTTGAGCATTACATATGACAAGCCCCATTATGTGAATGTTGCGACTAATCTATTAACCAACATCTCGATATATATAAGAACGATTGAGGGAAAAAATTTCCCATTCGGTGATGGGAGCTTAACAGTGAAACTACACTTTCGTCGTTTATAATGACCCGAAGGCCATTCACAGTCTATCGAGGGTGAGATACAGCGTGGGATGGGCTTGGATCCATTTTTTCATCCATACTACGCACCGCTGTCCCACTGTTGAAGAGGGGTGCTAGATACCTAGGGAGGAAGGCGTTACAAACAGGTTTTAACGCGGCAGAAGACATAATGGGTGGAACTAAGCCTAAAGAAGCTCTAAAAAAATTTAAAACGTACACGGGACGAAATCATCAAAGATGCAAAGAGAAAAATGCGTGGTGGCGGAAAGAAGAGATCTGCCAGGAAGAAGGGGTTCACGTGGCGCTAAACGTAAAAGGAAATAAAAAGAAGTGCTCTAAGCGTATGAAACCTATGGCTGATCATTTTTTAACTGATATAAGCTGAGGACACTACTCTCACGAATCATAGGCTGATTACTACTTGTTGTCGAGAGAGGTGGCACTATTTCTGACTCGTCATGGCGCGTTTCATCCATCGTGTAGTTCACAATGCTGTAAATCGGAACTGTCCCTCTTTGATATGCCCCCACTCAGGTCTCTATTGAGCATAGCGACTTTATTACAATTAACCCATTAAACACAATTAGTTCGCCGAGTGCCCTATAGAATTCGTGATACCCAGCTCAGGCCCTTACTTTTTTGACCCGAGCTGCATGCACATGTACGCTAAACTGCGTATAGCCCATTCAGATGGAGCATACTGCGATGATAGTTAATAATAGAAGCACTAATAGAAGTTAATCGTTTCAGGAACGTGGTCACAGACTTTTAAAATAGACGAGAATACACTCCAGAGAGTAATGAAGAGTGATCGAATCACACGCTCCAAATTTATCTGTGTTTTTGCGAAGAATGAAATAATGAAATTGCCAACTACGAGAAACTGGTACGGGATTATCGTGAACACCGACATTGTGGTGGATGAGGGGATTCATTTGTTTGCAATCTATTTTAAAAATAGGGAAAGAATGTACTATTTTTACTCACTCGGCACTCAGCCCTGGAATGATCCTGTGGTTGTACAATTTATCGAACAGATACATGTACCTGAGATTGTATGGAACCCGTATCGCTTTCAAGGATATTATAGTAACATGTGCGGCATGTACAGCCTCTCATTTCTCATGCACATGTCACGTGGGAAGGGATTTATAAATTTTTTAAAATTATTCGATTTGTGCGACACTGAAATGAATGATAAAACGGTATGCAAACAAATTAAAATTAGCACCCGCTATATTGTGTAAAGGTGTGTTCTATTGTGTAAATGCCTCTTTGTCGCCATTAAGACTTATTTAATGGACACTAGTTCCGCTTTGTACATGTTTTCTACCATTTAATAAATCAAATGAAAATACAATGTGTTTTGTTCTTAACCCCCCAAAAAACTTAATTAGTTCCTCGATCACCTGGCATTAGTTGGACCCGATGTGAGCCAATACCTCGAACTCTGTGTTCAGGTTGCTGAGTTGGTTGCGCGGTAAAGCATCCATAGCATTTATTACCCTTTCATCAAAACGAAAAGTAGCTATAACACGATCAAGTTTCGCATCGGTCCTATAAGGAGAAGTTAACATGATTAGTTCATGCTGAATCAAATAAAGTTAAGTAAAAATAAATTAGTTTAATTGAAGAGGTACAATAATGGAAAATCCCAATTAGGACGCATGGCAAATTGTAGTCACAAAGCAGATATCCTGACAGTTTTCAAAAGTAAGCATCGGGATAATCTTAAAAGTTTTTAATATTTCTAAAATCCTACCTGTACAACTTTCTGTAAATTTTTAAATTATCAAGAAATGTGCAAATAAAACAACACCATATATATATATATATATATATATATATATATGTGTGTGTGTGTGTGTATGCCGAAATAACCACGAAAGAAACAGACAATAATTAATAGCAAGTGCACTAATTTATAGCTCAAAAGGAAGGTTAGCTGGGTGTGCTAAACAACTCAGAATAATTAAAAGCGAGTACGCTAATTTACGGCTCAAAAGTAAGATTAGCTGGGTGTGCTACGCTTCTTCTGCCTGCAACGGGTCACGAACCCGCAGACAATTCTTAATAGTTTTTAATATTTCTATTGTATCTATATTGTGTAAAGGTGTGTATACACTTCCGCTTAAATGACAAACTAATTTTCAAAACATTTATTATGACATTTATAAGTTAATCCGCCACATACGGGGCTCCAATAAACCTTAGCCCCCCGGCCCATGGCCTAAACCGTTAGAGGTACAGTAAAACTAAACATACCTTACAAAAGAGAATTTAATCCTGCATTTAATGAGAAACAATTAAAACTTGGTGTTCCCGCCATTGGCTTCTAAGACAGCCTGAATTCGCTTTGGGTAGCTTGCCAAAAGTGACGTTAATAGATCTTGATCGTTACGCAAATTTGCTAAACCAGTTTCAATGTGTTGCGTCATTGTATCTTTCGAAAATCGATTTGCTGCAGGTTCTTGAAACAAGAGACATTCAACCTTGTCCTTTATAACTGATCCAATGTGTTCACAGACGTTCACGTCAGGAGAATTTCCTGGCCATTCTTCATTTCCAAAGAAATCGATCTCATGGTTCCGCAACAACTGTTGAGTGGCTAATGCCTTAAAGCAGGGGTCCTTATCGTGCAGAAGTGTGACCTGATCGCCATCCATAACATTGTTTGGGTTTCTTAGAAAAGGAATGACATGCTGGGATAGAATAATATCACGAAAATACTGTCCATCCCAACTCTGACCATTTGACTTCAGCACCCACATGAACTTCTTTGCAGTGAACAAAACAAACACACCAACACAGTCTGGACTTTTTAATAATTCGCGATAATGTTCAGTGTCATCGATTTCATCTGGTGTTGTGGCCCACACTCGATCATTTTGGTAGTTAGGCCGACGTATTACGTAAACAAAAAATTCATCGGAGACAGCTAAATGCATGAAATCAATGATGTCCTTTGTTTCTTGAAAGAGTGGCAAATTTGGGCGCCCAGATTTGGTTGTATCCATTTCACATTCATCCAAAGTTTTACTCCAATTTCTTTTGACGAAGTCCTCACTTCTTCGCAACTTTTTGGCAACCCATGAACGTGTTATAAAGGTGGCTCCAGCATCACGAGCTTCCCGAAATGTTATTGCTCGTATGCGATCTATCACACGTTGCCTCTCCGAATCACCAATTAACTGAGAAGCCATTATATTATCACTTTATCAGCTAGAGTAATTTTAATACCTCCAATAAATAAAGAATTTTATATATTTTTATAATCACTAAAAACTATTTCGATATATGTAAACATGTAAGCTGCAAATGGGGTGCTAAGGTTTTTTGGAACCCCTTATATATATATATTATATATATATATATATATATATATATATATATATATACCGAAATAACCGCAAAGGAGACAGAGAATGAGACAATAATTAAAAGAGATACAATAAGGGAAAACCCCGAGTAGGGCGCATGGCAAATTGTAATCACAAAGCAGATATCCTTTCACTTCGCTTTATCAAGAATTTTAAAAATTACACTGCCCACAAAAACATTTTTTTGCTGGTGATTTAATTCTAAGACCTGTTTCTGGATAATATTGATGTGCTGATTTCAAAGATCACCTTAGATTTTGTCCATCACATCAGGTTTTCGTGCAATGTAATATGCCTATTTTGGGTGATCCATGAAGGGTGCTTATCAAAATTGATGATTTTTGAGACCTGTTAACAGCTGTTTTGCTGTTAAAATTTTATCTGTGGAATACGCAAATCTGTGCATTAAATCTAAAGGTCATGTACAACATATTAAAATCTTGGGTATCTGTGATTTCCCCAGGTGTGAGCGTGACGTCATGATCTGAGAGAGATTTCCCATTGGCGGAGTGAGAGCAGCCGGTTCCGCTAGTGACGTTACTTGTAAACTTTCAGCAGTTGGGTTGCAATATGAGCATTAAAGTTCACTATCTCAACAGTCAACTGGATAAATTTCCAGAAAATCTTGGTGATGTTAGTGAAGAGCAAGGTGAAAGGTTCCATCAAGATATCAAAGTGATGGAAGAACCATACCAAGGAAGATGGGATACCCATATGATGGCTGACTACTGCTGGAGCCTGCAAAGAGATTGTCTTGACATCTCTCATTCTAGGAAGTCCTATAAGAGAAAATTTATCAGCACTGAAAAGTAAGAAAACAAGAAAAAGACAATTTTAAGAAAACTGGTCCCGTGCTTGCTTTAATATGGATTCATTTTTTGCTTATTTAAACACTTTTAATCACTTTATGTGTCAATATTACCATTGTATACTAAAGTTCACTCCCTGCACAATTGTTTACTTTTCCATGCTGATTCTGAGTATGTAAAAACTTATTTTTTGAAAAGAAAAAAAATTGGGCATAACCCTGCCAAAATGCGATATCTCCAAAATATCCGTATTTGATTGCTCGAAAACCTGACGTGATAGGCAAAAACTAAGGTGATTTTTGAAATCAGCACACCAAAGTTACCTAAAAACAGGTGTTAGAATTAAATCAGCAAAATTGGTGTTGGGCAGTGTTATAATACATGCAATGAATGAACCGGAGTACATAATCACAAATTAACTACTTACATCTCTAGGTCGTTAGCGGAAAATCGTTTTCACTGTCACTAATTTCTGTAACAACCTGCGTTGAGAGAAGTTCATTCTGATCAACAGCGTTGAAAATTAGACGCGTTGCCTCAGCATAGAAATCTCCATCTTCAAACAATTCGGGAGAGCTGTATAACTGGGTCATGGCGAAGTAATTCAAAAGCACTAAACGATAAAAAACTGAAATGAGGTCCTGAGATGAAAGTGTCCCCTTTTATAAATGGGATCGTGATCAACCCACGACACACGAATCGCGAGCTTCCTATTCGCTATCGGTGAATTTTGGGCGGGGCTTGACGCGTAGGCCCGCATAGCGGCCAAACGTACATTCTGGTCTCCGCCCACATGGCTGTGATTGGCTGCCCCGTGAAATCTGGGGCGTGTCAGATATTGCCATTCGTAGAGAGAGAGAAACGCTTTGTTTTTTTCTTGTATTCTGCCCGAGAGAGAGAGAGCGATAGGGAGAGAGAGAGCGAGAGGGAGAGAGAGAGAGAGCGTGAAGGAGAGAGAGAGAGCGTGAGAGAGAGAGAGAGAGAGAAAGAGAGAGAGAGAGAGAGGGAGATGAGGATGGTTTGTGAATTTATTTATGGTGCCCTATCTAAAATAGGATCGGAAAAAATTTATTGCCTCTGAAATATAAAACGTCTCAAACTGGAGATTAATTAGCCATGAAGGAAAAGGAAAAAAATGATCAGTGCGCGAAGTTCTTCAGCCCTTCGAGACAATTCCTCCCATCTGTAAAAGTTTATTGTATCCCGGAATTCTCATACGATGCAATAAATAAATAAAAAAAAAATAACAGATGTGTGATGGATGCGTATCATTAACCCCCAAAGTTTAGATCATAAACTTGGCGGAAAAAAGTTTATCTAAGGGATATATATATATTCCATAAATATTTATGACCGTCTATTGTTCAGGTGTTTATTTCGTTTAATTAGGAAAATGTTTAAGGAGGAATTTGATCATACCGTTTTACCTTCTCTCCATTTCCCTCAAGCTTTACAATCCAACTTAGAGAGAGAGAGATTTATACATATATAGGATCACCTTTGCTTTCGATGGCATCGGCCCGAATTGTTCATTCTGGCGAAGGTAAAACTTTTCACCCAGCCATAGACCTACTTTTTAAAGGGGTGTATATATAAGAGTGAGAGAGAGAACGAGAGGGAGAGAGCGAGAGAGGAGAGAGGAGAGAGAGAGAGAGAGAGAGAGAGAGAGAAGAGAGAGAGCGAAAAGAGAGAGGAAGAGAGAGAGAGAGAGAGAGCGAATGGGAGAGCGAGAGGGAGAGCGAGAGAGAGAGATCGCTGCTAGGGAACCCTGGCTACCCATTTATCTACCAACCGTGGAACGACGCGCGCCGCCACTGGGTCTCGAACCCGGCGTATATAATCGTGTGTGCGTAATATTTTATGGGCATATAGACGGGTGTGTACGTGCCAAAACGAGGTATACACTGTGCCAACTGGCTGATAGTGCCTGGAGGCACTCGCTGATTAAACCAACTGGCTGATTAGGGGCCTATAAGACAACGTCCGCTCGGCTGAAATCTTCATATGCGCTTGGCTCCTGCCAGGCGAATACCTCTGTTCCTCTCTCTCCTTCTCTTCTCTTTCTCTTGGGGATAACTCCGCCTCCATGTTGCATAACCCCTTGTTGCTCTTGCAACATTCCCTCCTCCCACATTTCGGGGGATGTCTTGCAACAAGGGGGTTGGCATTGGCGCTGGTGCCAGCATTCTTGCAACATTGATCAACATTTGCAATTGCGTTGCACTCCCTCCTTTTTCACCCACACTACTGATAATGTTTATGTTCTTTGTTTTGCATTGCTCCTTGTGCATTTTAAGTTCGTTGTCCATCGATATCGCGTGTTTTGTAGCCTTGTGGGCCTCCGAGATGGATCCGTTGGCGCCTACCTGTTCTGTTAGCTTCTTGCCATGTAGCACTGTAGCAGTCCGGCTCGAGGGTTCCTAGGTGTGTTAGCTGCATGTTCTGTACAAGACTTAGCAGCCGTATTGTGTCCGAGATGTTGAAAAAATTTTGTGTGCTATTTGTGTTTTGTTTGCTATTTGGGTAGATTTTTTTTCTCACACTCCTTCTGTTGTCATTTGAAACTTGTCCTTTGAACTTGTCGGGAGATGATGGTAGTAGCATTTTCTCCCGTACTGACAGGTTCCATATGTCGCGTAGGTCTTGCAAATGGCTGGATGGTAGAATTTGCATTTTTCACCAAATTTGCAGTGACCATTATTGTAGAAGTAGTTGCACACAGGAGGATGTTCGTAAATACATTCTCCTCCCTTATATCTGCATATTCCTTTCACATAGTATTTACATATAGTATATTCTTCCCCATTTTAACTTGGGGTCTTTGTTTTTGGTGGTTTCAGTATGGTTTCTTCATTGTCTACTTGCTTTTTTCTATTGCTGCTGATGCCCTTTCTTTGAAAACTTTGGATTTGGCTTTGTGCCTCTGTTTCCTCTGTTGATGCTTCTTTTATTTCTATTATTTCTGCTTTTTTCTGTTTTCTTTTCCTGTTCGTTTTTTCGCAGTTTCCTCTCGTACTATCTTCGTTCCTTCTATTTCTTTTCTCTGTTCGTTATTCATAAACTCCTCTTTTGCCTTTTCCTCATAGTCTCGTTCTGCTTTAAAAACCGTAAACGAGTTTATTTCGATTATGCAGCTTTTGCAGAAGAACTTGATTCCGTTCAATTGTTTAGCGCCCGTTATAAGAGAGATTTCTTCGTCGCTCCATTTCAGGCAGTGAAATTCGACTTAGGTCTGGCAAAGATCGCAGTGAATCTACTTTGATTCACCTGTTTCTCTTTTACAGTATCCACAGGGTTGTACGAATTTATTTATCATTGCCATGTTTCTAATGGTATGTAAATGACTGTGCTCGAAATATTAACTCAAAATGGGAATTTATTAAGTGAGGTTTTTGACTCGACTTTAGAAATGAGGGAGGGAAAGTTTTTCCGTTATTCCCTGTGGTGGGGGATGGGGGATGTGGCACGCTGTAGACTCTCACTGATTGGTGCCCTGGAGTGTACCGCGGGGGATAACTCAGGAATATTGCCTTTCGATGGACAGTTAGATTTCCTCCGAGAGAAACACTCAGAATAGATTGTATAGATTAAGTTGCTTTAATTTTATTTGCTTTATTTCAACAAACGCCGCTATTTTACCACTTAAATAGGCATACGACTGTGTTCACTGAATATTCACTCAAAATTGGCACTACTTAAAAAGGATTAACTGCAGGATTTTTATTGTAATATCACTTCTACAGATCTACAGAAGCTAAGGCTAACAAAGACCCTAAGATCCACTCTAAGGTTAGCCCGAGAGAAAGGAAAAAGGAGGGGGTTAAAAGAGGAGAATAAGGGGTTACGTAAGTAGCAAAACCTATCATTCGTGGGTTACGTTCCTTCAGAAAAAGAAAAAGAAAGACTGCCCATCATCATCCGTCGGCCACTGCCGACAAGTCGGAAAAATAGTCGAAGAGAATAGGAGAGGGGTGAAAGATGAAAAGAAGTAAAATAAGAACGCTTACAAACCATGCGAACACAGTCTTAACTCACTGTCATACCATGCAAACTACAGATATGCCAGTAAAGAGAGTTACAGACATGCAAGTAAGGAAAAAGAAAGTAGGTAGAGTATAAATACATCTACGTTCGTGTTAGTCTAATTTTTTTTAAAATAATTTTATTGCTGGCATCACACGCTGGCATGTCAGAAGCTGGCATTAATCGTCAACAGACTCATCCTCGACCACCACCCCCAGAGCTCCTGTTGTTAATTGTTTTTTTATTTTAAATAACGTTAATTTTTAAAATGCCTATCTAAGCGGTTCTTAAACATATTAACGCTGGTAGAGTTAACGATTGACGCGGGAAGATTATTCCATTTATCAATTCCTTTAAACGTAAAGAAGTTTTTAGCGATATTAGTAATGAAACGTCTGCCACGCAACTTAAATCCGTTATTACGAGTATTGCCATTATCGAAAGTGAACAGTTTGTCAAAATTTACGTTATCAATTTTATTAACGATTTTGAAAACTTCAATAAGCTTCCCCCTTAATCTCCTAGTTTCGAGTGAATGCAAGTCTAACTCTTTAATCTTATCTTCATAAGGTTTGTTGCGCAATGACGGAATTAGTTTCGTGGAGCGACGTTGAACCCTTTCCAACCTATCAATATCCTCACGCAAATACGGGCACCAAAACTGAACGGCATATTCTAAATGAGGCCTGACTAGGGACTTGTAAAAGAGCAATATAATATTCTTCGATTTAAATTCGAAATTACGCGCTATGAAGCCTAGCATCCTATTGGCTTTTGCACAAGACTCCAGGCAGTGGTTCCTAACTTTTAAATCCTTAGATACGCGTACGCCTAAATCTACTTCCTCGTCAACGCTCGCTAACTCTCTATCATCCATCGTGTACGTGTAATTATTGTTACGAGAACCTATATGCAAAACTTTACATTTGTCTACGTTAAATTGCATCTGCCCCTTATTCGTCCACTCCATAATCCTATTTACATCGTCTTGGAGCCTATTTCTATCGTCCTCGTTAACAACTTTACCGCCTATTTTAGTATCGTCCGCGAATTTTGACACGTTACTAGTCAATCTACATCTATGTCGTTAATATAGATTACGAATAGCAATGGGCCTAACACTGAACCCTGTGGGACACCACTACCTACATCCAACCACCCCGATTCACTATCATTAACAACGACCCTCTGTCTCCTAGCACGAAGCCATTCTTCTAACCAGTTAGCAACCTGACCGCGTATACCGTGCGCTTTAACTTTCGCAATTAATCTTCTATGCGGAACTGTATCGAACTCTTTTTAAAATCTAAATAAATTACGTCAGCCGCTCTATGCCTATCGTATTCGCGCACTATTTCGTTATATAATCTAACAAATTAGTTAAACAAGATCTATGGCGTCGAAACCCCTGCTGACTACTATTAATCAAATCTCGACTTTTTAAGTGATCGATGATACGATCCCTAACTACGGATTCCAAAAGTTTACTTTTATTCGGACTTTCCAACGAAACACCTGTAACCGTCACAATGCGCAGGAAAACCTTATATACACATATATACACACATTTTAACTGCAAATAACACACAGTATAATTAATGTAAAGAACGACGCCTGTGTAGAAGAGCGTTCCGCACAAGATGAGGAGGGAGAAAGAGCAAATGAAAAATGAGGTACCTCCCAGGAATCGAACCCGGGATCATCCAATTACAGGTCGGATATGCTAACCACTGCACCAAGGACCCCGATTAGTCAGTCCTCGTAATTCTTCTACATACGAGCGGAATCAAATGCCCTGAGGGGCATAACGTAACGTAACTTAATTAAATTATTTTAAGATACCAAAACCAAACCGAACTTGTAAACAAAATCAAATACTATTTTGTTCCTGTTTATTACTTTGGCTCTCCTTCATATACTCATATATACGAATGCCAGCTGCGCCTTCAGCAGCAAAGAACCCCGAAACACAACCTACGGAAAAACAGGGAGAGTCGAGCGTGTTACTTAAACCTTCCCTGGTTCTCCCTTAATGTGTATACTAATTTGGTGTAGATCACCCTAGCCGTTTAGACATAAATAAACGAACAGAGAACAGACAGATAGGCAGACAGACAGACAGATAGACAGTATTCCCTGTATATATATACTTATACAAATAAGAATACGTATATATATATATATATGGCCTATATAAAACGAGACTTCACTATTAAGCTTGAGTAGTGTTGATTGAAAACTTTAATGTACATTTACCGCAACACGTCAACGCATTACAAGCGTTCCATAATTAAAGGATTTCGTTAAAAAATTACAGAATTAATCATGTTTTTATAAGCCGAAGTTCGTAATCTGTTTAATTAATAAACAGAAGTTTAATGAAAATTAAAAGCTATTTTCAGGTAAATGAAAAATCAGTTGATAAATGTATTTTACTGGATTAAATTGCTTTTAAAAATATTTCGCTTGTATTCATTATAATAACAAGTGTAAACAGACCACAGTAAATGAAATAGAATTTAGGCATTACTCGGTCAGATTAAATTTTAGAACGCTTCCTTCGAATGGAACATTTCACTCTATTCTCATTTTTTTTGACGGCGATTAATTCCCGCACGCCTTCATCCCTTGTTTGAAATCATGTTAGCAAGATTTCTGGGAATTTGGCTCTATGACGTACTCCAATTATGCATAGGGATGGAATCTCTGTAGACGATGCAGGTGCTGCGGCAGACGTATTCGTTTTCTATTTTGCAGAGAGTGTCGAGCGGGATCGGAGGGTCCTCTGCGCTCGACAGACAAGGCTGAATGGACGCGTCGCATTTCTTGAACTTTTCTCTTTCAGTGGAGGAGAGAGCCGCAATCTCTCCCCTCTCTCTTCTCTGCTTGGGTTTCACCATCTTTCTCTACATGCAGTGAGAATGATCCGTGCAGTCTTTGGCATGTTTGTTTGACCTCTTTAACAGAGTTTGACTGAAGAGTGTCCTTTCGACTTGGTAGATGACTTCAGTTCTCAGTTCCTTTTCCAAATAAGGACGGTCCGATTGCATCATTTGAATTATCTTCGATTGCTTTGTGCTCCCGTTTGTGCAAACTCATGGGCAAGATAGTGAACTTTAGTTGATTTGTACTTTGAACGGGAAGACTTTATGTCCTCTTGTTAATTAATGCGGCTTCTGGAAGGTACACTTTACCACCGATAAACTGGCATTAGTTTGCAGAGCTTTGACTGCAAGCAGCTTTCTGCTTGTCGTTTTTGATCTAGAGAAGGTCTGCATACTACTTGAAAGTATTGTACCTTAAAACCAGCATTCCGTAGCTCAGTGGGTAACACCATTTCCCTACAAGTGAAGTGAGGACACTGAGGTCAGGGGTTTGAATCTTAATGATGCTGACAATAATAATATAAAGTTAATGCAATAAGTGGCACTATTTGGCTTGAACGATGAGCCCGTTTCTGGCCCTCCTAGCTAATTATTATGGTATCTTAAAGCAGCTATGTTCTTTGGGATTTCGCGTTCACTTACCTTTGTTTTTACAAGACTTTTTTAAATATCGCACGTTTCGTATTCATGTTGGAGCCACACTGTTCCTCTGTACCCCAGATCGAAGGTTTCCCGTAGTACAGCTGGAAATTCATTTACCATTTATAAGCCGGTGGTTCTGTGTCACCGGCTTATAAATGGTAAGTGGTTTATAAATGGTAAACAGTAAGAGTAAGACAAACGTAAATGGTGAAAGCAACGTCATGCTCCTTGTCGTTGCTATTAATGACTGTGTTTAAACCCTTCCACATGGCGTTTTGAGGACGTTATGTACAGACGACATTGCGGAGCGCCAGATTGCTCTAGGTCGGATGTTTCTTTGGACGGATTTGCATGATCTTCTGTTTTCAATCTCGAAAACTGTCATCCTGTATTTTATTGAATGCTCGTCTGTATGCTCATCGGATTCCGTTTATTATGGAACGACGATTTCTTAGACTGGTGTTTGGTTTCTTAATGTTTGGCCCTTAGAAGTTTCGTGTCTTTGGTATTAGAACTGCTGAGGGTCCTGGATCACATATCTTAAGGTACTCTTCTCCCCTTGTATCGAGCATTGGTCAGGTCCGTTAATTAAGGCTGCCAGGTGCGCTTTTCTGCTACACGTTCTAGCTAAAAAAACTTGATTTTTGCCCACCTACATGACATTCCATATGCTAGAGTTTTGTTTTCACCCTCCATAACGCTACAATTATGGAGGATGGAAACGCTTATCGTCCATTACATCTTTTTGTTTCCAATTATTTTCCTTTTTATGGGAACTATACTCCAGGAACCGGGCCGTATTCCGAACCATCTGGTTATGACTTTGTTCCTGTAAGCTGCAGGAAGTTACTATTGTAGTTTCTTCCATGAATTATCCTTCTATGAATTATCCATTACACAGGTCAACAAAAAAACTTTTTTTTTTCGTTGCCAAGGAAATTCGTACGAATTTAGGGTATTTTGGGGTTGCTCAATTCCAAAATGAAAGTAGTTTTTCCGATTTGGCTCTAGTTCTTGAGATAATGAATACCATCAATTAATTGGAAACGTAACCATAACGCGTGCATATGGGAAACTACCGGAACATTCTAGATGGTGAGACCGAATAAAATGCCATTATGTATTTCATGTGTTTACTTTTGTATGATTTGAGACAATTTCAATGCGATTTGTAAGTAGGCTCCGCCTGAACATTAATTTTTTTGCATTTTTACGTGTTTCAATGGGGTACCAATTACCTCATAAATTAGAGCCAATCTAGCAAAACCGATGTCATATTCGGAATCAGCACCACAAAGTTACCCCAAAATCACTCTAATATGATTGGCAATAAAATGAGTGTTCACCAGTGTTATCTATGAATTATCCACGAATTATCCTCCCGACGGTAGGAGACTGCCTTTGCTAGTCATCAAATGAGCTTTGCCCTTTTAATTTATTAGTATTTAATGAACGGGTTCCTCCGTTCTATCGCTCGGCTACCTTGTTTCCTTGAATATGCATTACTTGCTTTTCGATCGTTCCGATCTTTAGGTGATTTAAATTAATTACAATTCATATGGCTTAGTTTTGTCATAACTCATGAGTAGTTATTGCCTTAAATAACATCTTTATAAAATAAGCAATATTTACCTTAAAGAAATCTTGCAAACAATTCCTAACTACAAGATAAATTTATACAACACTCTCAGCTTCAAAGCATACATAAATAAAATTTTAAATGGAATTGTTTATATAAGCAGATAACATCTTTTCTTTCGTTGTACGAAGTGAGCTTTACCCCTTACATTTCTTTACCATTTTTACCATCCATTATTAAACTCATACGCATTCAGCCTTGTTTATACATCTTTCTTAGATGTCTATCTCTTTGTACTTTGCACAAATATTCTCTCCGAGACTCCCTTCCAGTATGATTTTTCTTTCGGCTCGTAACACCTTTCTCTGCCTTTCTGAACGCACTTCCTTTGTAGGAACTTTCTCTTAAACTTAAATATATTATCCAAATATACTTCCTACAGTAAATAGTAATCATTTGTTTTTCTCGTTAAATATATATATATCCGTGGCGTTCCGTTCATTAAGGCCCGTGAGGCTAGGCTCCACCTTAAGTTACTTATCTATATATATAATAGGCTAATGCTGTCTGTCTGTTTGTCTGTCCCTCCCTAAAACACGGAAACGGCTCCTCGAGAAAAAAAATTATTAGGTAAAAGTTGCTTAAAATTAACCGAAACCTACGGGAACATCATAATCTATCTATCTAGCTATCTATCTTTATATATATATATATATATTATATATATATATATATATATATATATATATATAGCTGAAATCGGATAATACTTGTTTGTTTGTGTATGTGCTCATTCCGGGAAATATTATTAAAAAAAAATAAAATTGTCCCTGTTGATTGTTTGAGCGTAATATTTTTACCACGGCCTTCTGACAGTTTATTAATGTACTATTCTGTATTGTACTGCAGTATGAGTCCACCAATGAAAAAGAATCAGGAACGCCACTAACACACATACACATTGCCTAAATTTCAGTCAATTTACAAATTGCCTGATTTTAGAGATGTGAATAGATCTTGATCGTTACGCAAATTTGCTAAACAGTTTCAATGTGTTGCGTCATTGTATCCTTCGAAAATCGATTTGCTGCAGGTTCTTGAAACAAGAGACATTCAACCTGTCCTTTACAACTGATCTAATGTGTTCACAGACGTTCAGGTCAGGAGAATTTCCTGGCATTCTTCATTTCCAAAGAAATCGATCTCATGGTTCCGCAACAACTGTTGAGTGGCTAATGCCTTAAAGCAGGGGGTCTTATCGTGCAGAAGTGTGACCTGATCGACATCCATAACATTGTTTGGGTTTCTTAGAAAAGGAATGACATGCTGGGATAGAATAATATCACGAAAATACTGTCCATCCCAACTCTGACCATTTGGCTTCAGCACCGCATCAGCTTTTTGCAGTGAACAAAACAAACACCAACACAGTCTGGACTTTTTAATAATTCGCGATAATGTTCATTGTCATCGATTTCATCTGGTGTTGTGGCCCACACTCGATCATTTGGTAGTTAGGCCGACGTGTTACGTAAACAAAAAATTCATCGGAGACAGCTAAATGCATGAAATCATCCACATCAATCTCAAGATAATGGGCAAACCACATTCTGTCATCGATGTTAAGTTGAGTTTTTTTGGCTTTGGAAGTTCATGCCAAGTCGAATGATCTCACCACTAACGATCTTTCCTCTCAACACTTCGATCTCTCTAGAAAGTTTAGCACAGCTGTTTTTCCGCTTACGCGTACCGCTTTCAATGGTGTCCTTTGTTTCCTGAGAGAGTGGCAATTTGGGCGCCCAGATTTGGTCGTATAACATTTCACACATTCATCCAAAGTTTTATTCCAATTTCTTTGACGAAGTCCTCACTTCTTCGCAACGTTTTGGCAACCCATGAACGTGTTATAAAGGTGGCTCCAGCATCACGAACTTCCCGAAATGTTATTGCTCGTATGCGATCTATCACACGTTGCCTCTCCGAATCACCAATTAATTGAGAAGCCATTATATTTCACTTTATCAGCTAGAGTAATTTTAATATCTGGCAATAAATAAAGAATTTTATATATTTTTATAATCACTAAAAACTATTTCGATATAAGTAAACATGTAACTGCAAATGGGGGGGCTAAGGTTTTTTGGAACCCTTACGTCGGGTGGCCCAAAAAAAACGCCTTGAGATTTGAACATCAATAACTTCAAAAATATGCAGTTCACACTTCCAAAATTTAAATATCGTTTACCTCAATCTATTGTTAAGCATCATAAAAATTTCAGATCTCTATATAAAATACTTTTTCCACAGCTGAGGGGACAATGAGGTATGGTGAAAAAAACCGAATATCCTAAATCCTAAATGTGTATAGCTGTACCTGGCAACTGTTCCAAGACTTGTGGTAGTTTCCTTAGCCTGTCGATGATCTGTTATCTCTGAAAAACGTCAGATGATATAGACTATGCCCATCTTAAATACTGTTTTTAAAACTTACCCTTCAAATTATGGTTCTAACTAACGGTGAAAAAGCGGTGATTGAAAAGTGTTTCTTGGAAAAAAGATGGACTGGGCCAAGAATTTTGAGGGAATTTCCCGGAATAACTTAATGTTACGTCTGTGAATAGAATAATTAAAAAAAGTTAAAGCAACAGGTTCGACAGCACGGAAGCGTGGAGTGTCGGCCTAAAACAGTTTACACTCAAGACAATATAGCAATGATCGAAATGATGAGCCTATCTCAAGAGGATCGACCTGGGTCACACTGCTCTCAGAGGAGAATTGCAAGAAATTTAGGTATCAGTCGAAGTTCCATACAAAAATGCAGAGAACGTAGGACTTAAAGCATTTAAAAGGATCTGTGTTTCAAGACGTGACAGCAATGTAAGAGCTATGAAAAATTCGTTGTAGAAAATTGCTTGATAGATTTCCATCCGATGATATTAAAAAAAATAGTTTTTACAGTTGAAAAAGATTTCACCATCGAGATTGCTCGAAACTCCGGAACGATGTTGTTTATGGTCGGCGTAAGAAAGCATTCCTCCATCGAGACTTTACCACCAGAAAAGTCGGTTTTCCAAAAAAATCATGGTATTAGCAGGTGTATCTTGGAATGGAAAGACAAAAATTCATTTCATTTCAGAAAATAAAAAAATTAATTCAGAAATCTATGTAAATCTCTTAGGGGAGAATCTTTTGCCTGATTGTCGGCGTCTGTATTATGGAAACGATTTCATACTCCAACAAGATGGTGCTACAGCTTACACTAGCAAGTTCACACAGGATTATCTACAACAGAATGTAGTCAACTTCATTGGAAAAAACGACTGGCCCCCCGCAATCACCTGATTGCAATCCCATGGATTATTGCATATGGAACACTCTAGCAGAGATGATTATGAGGCCAGAGAGAAAAGTTTACAGAAAACAATTAAAAAAAAAATACTCGAATGTTGGGGCAAAATAACATTAACAGAAATCAGAAAATGCATCATGTCGTGGAAAAAAATGTTAAGATTAGTTTGTTAGCAGGACGGCGGACATTTTCATCATATTTGTTGATAAGATGTGAATAATAAATTTTTTTCAGTTTATGATATTCGTTTTTTTCACCATACCGCATTGTTCCCTCAGCTGTGGACAAAGTATTTTATGTAGAGGTCTCAAATTTATTTGATGGCTTATCAATAAGTTGAGGTAAAATTTTTGTAAATTTGGAAGTGTGAACTGCATATTTTTGAAGTTATTGATGTTCAAATCTCAAGGCGTTTTTTATGGGCCACCTGAGATTATATATATATTATTATATATATATTATGGCGGTAGGGCCATACAATCTCTGCAATTGCAGCGGGGTCCCGAGGCAAAGAGGGGCCCCTGGCGATCGATTGTTCTCACAATTTTCCACGTCGGTACCCCTTCAGGGCCAATGAAGATATATAAAGAGCCCAAACAAACTACGTATTTGCGTTTGTGAATTTGTGTTTAGAGGAGGAGTATTTACTGTAATTTTATTACAAAAAAAAAATTAACTATAAACTATGACAGGGGCCCTTACGGCGTTTTGCAGCGGCCCCCCAAATGATTACCGCCGCCCCTGTATATATATATACAGTGGAACCTCGCTTAACGAGCATAATTCGTTCCCGAATTGTGCTCGTTATGCAAAATGCTCGTTAAGCAAGGCAATTTTTTCCATAGGAATCAATGTAAAATATGATAATGCGTTCCATGCTTAAAAAATACTTAAAATAATATTTATAATGATATTTAAAGGCGTTTTTTAAATTATTATTGCATGAAATGAAAAGATTATTAATAAAAATTAACTCAAAAGAGAATGTAAATAATTAGTAAACGGTGAAATTTATAAATAACTTACGAAGAGAGAAGGTGCTCCTGACGCACGCAAAGGAAATGAAGAGACAGGGGAGGAGGAGAGGGTTATTGAGGGGAAGGAGGAGAATCGTCTTCGTTCAATGCAATAACATTCTCGACGAGCTCACAGTCACTAGCTTTAAATTTTTTAGAGGCACTTTCACTTTCTTTTGGATCCTTTTTCACGAGGAAACTGTCTAGAGACATTTGTTTTTGTCTACGCTTTAAATTTTGACGAAATATTTTGCTCGTTAAGCAAAGTGTCGCTCGTTATGCAAGGTAATTTTCCCCCATTCTTTTGGCTCGTTATACGAATTTCTCGTTATACGAGGCACTCGTTAAGCGAGGTTCCACTGTATATATATATATAATATATATATGGAAGAAGAATGTGTTTCACCAAAAGACCAAGAAACGCACATTTTTTCCCCATCTTTCATTTTATCATTGTTGTAAGCAGACGTTCCGAGAATTTCCTTTTTTTTTACCATCGTCACCGGAAGTAAACACGATAATGAAAATATAAGAAATGTAAGAAAGAAATGTAATGAAATGTAAATGAAACAAAAATTTAAGATAAACAAGTCTTGTAATGGCGTTTTTTGTCACTCTTTCATCGAAGAAAAATTTCGCTTCGTTGTTTAACTAATTTCGAAATGTGTCGTAGGAAAGAAAACTTGTTCGCCATTGAAATATTATCAGATTACCTTTCCACAAGAAATGCATTCATACGAGGCATATAAATATAATCTATATTTTAGAGCTATTCTTCAATATACTGTTTGTATTCACTGAAATGAATAAGTGTGTGCTGGAAATGGTCGGGGGTAGGGGTGGGGATGTTGATTGGCTGCTTAATCTCCATCGCAACAGCAAATGCCATGTGACGGAGGGGACCTACGACTAGCTACATAATCTGGATGCGGAGAACGGTCCCCCATACAACTACAACCCAGACCCGATGTCGCTTAACTTCGCTGATCGACGGGTAGCGATGTTGTAACACTAGCCACGACCTAACCCTAAACTAAATAAGACTTTAAAAACCCGCCACAGTAGCGTAGTGGTAAAACCTGGGATGTTAATCTGAAGTTCGAGTCTCGGCCCGGAATTCAGATTTTTTCGATGAAAGTGCTTCTCTGGTTCTCTTTTGGTAGGATCGTAGTAATAATCGCGCGTAAAGCTGTAGGTTCCCTCCGTTACAACGTTAGGAATGAGACTGAACAACACTAATTATTATTATCTAACCTAAAAATTACTTAATACTTTTCAAACTTATATTTTAATGTAATACAACTCATTAATTTTCCACTCATACAATATATGGAGCAAACAATTAATATAAAAGGCAAAAGACGTTGAAAAAAAACGTTCCTTAAATATACTTTTTACGAAATAAGGACTTTTTCTTAACTCATGAATTTAATCCATATAAAATTCTCATTAACAAAGGCTTCGCACTTTCCTCGTTTTCCATAATCACGAGCCTTCAGTCAATGGTTATGAGAGGAAGAATTTTTCCACACGCTCATGTTCTGCAGGAAGTACAGTTGAAGAGACTTTTCTGCTAATGTTTGAAATTCTTGGAAAATTTATATATAAAAGGCATTAGTAAATAGAAATAGAAAATTATGCTGATGACATATATATATATATATATATATATATATATATATCAAAGCTATTGACTTCTCCTTAGGGAAACGGAGCTTACAGATGAACAGAAGGATCAACACAACGGCAAACATTTTCATTTATTTGTACTTCAGACGTTTTGACAAATCTTTTGTCATCATCAGTGAGTTAAGTCTTAAAACTTCTCCTTAGGGAAACGGAGCTTACAGATGAACAGAAGGATCAACACAACGGCAAACATTTTCATTTATTTGTACTTCAGACGTTTCGACAAATCTTTTGTCATCATCAGTGAGTTAAGTCTTAAAACCTTAAAACAAAAGTAAAAAGTGAAAAGTGAAAATTACATCAATACAATATTAAAACCATTAAAATTAAAACCTTAAAGCAACATGAAAATTGCATCAATACAAAATTAAAATCATTTAAATTTCATCACTATAAAAACTAAAATTAAATTAAATTACCTCAATAGGTAAATACACAATGTTTACATCCACCTCAGAGGATTAGAAAGGGTATGTCTGTGAGAATCGGTTGGTTAGTTAAAAGAGTTGTAATTTGTAGGATGAGCTATTATTATTAAGGGAGGGTTTGTTTCTATAGATGTACAAAGATTCTAAAATTCGGAGTTCTGTAAGGTTATTGGATCTAGTTAAAATTTCAAACTGAGTTTTGTGAAGGGGATGGTCGTTTTCATTACTATGGTTTCTAATTGCGGATTGTGGAGGGCTACTGAGGGGACGGTTGGTACGGACTTAACTTAACTCACTGATGATGACAAAAGATTTGTCGAAACGTCTGAAGTACAAATAAATGAAAATGTTTGCCGTTGTGTTGATCCTTCTGTTCATATATATATATATATATATACAGTATATATATATATATATATATATATATATATATATATATATATATATATATATATATTTATAACGTAAAGAACGACGCTTGTATAGAAGAACGTTCCGCGCAAGATGAGGAGGGAGAACGAACAAATGAAAAAATGAGGTAACCACCCGGGTGGTTACCTCATTTTTTCATTTGTTCGTTCTCCCTCCTCATCTTGCGCGGAACGTTCTTCTATACAAGCGTCGTTCTTTACGTTAATTATACTGTGTGTTGTTTGCAGTTAAAATGTATATATATATATATATATATATATATATTATATATATATATATATATGTGTGTGTGTGTGTGTGTGTGTGTGTGTGTGTGTATGAACCAGATGACCACACTGTTATGAAATTTAGTACGCCGAAGATAAAGATATGGAAAATATAATGAAAATTTTAGAAACCTCAAAGCAACTTGTAATTACTTTGAAAATGAGCAATACATACGCTATCCTTCCCATGAAGAGGCACCCATTTCTATAAAAAGCAGAAGACATTCCACCCCCCTCCCAACCCTTCACTCTCTCAGTCCTATTGATATAGGATGAAGGGTATAACTTGTAGATATTATAATTGTTTTGTGTATAGTTTCAGCCTAATTAATGCGCACATATGGTTTAGCCTTCAGAATAAATAAAGATATGCTGGCACGTTTCCTTTTATTAATAACCAAATATAATTTAGAATCTATATAGCCACGTTTTATTTCTTACCCTCTAACGAACTCATTCTCAACTCTACTTCTGAAAATTCTACGGAGAATTGAATGTATTTAATATTTAAATTATTTATATGAAGCGTTTACAAAAATCCTCTACGAAAGAGCATTGATAATTTTATCTATTAGCCTTATTATATTTTCAAATGTAAAAAATCAAAGCTACCAACATACAGCTTCAGTGAAACGTGGCAAGAACACTTCTGCAGACGAAAAATATTATGTTTTCAATTTCGAATGCTTTTGTAAAGTATTAAAAACACACAAGTTTACGCCAAACCTTAAGCTATAATAGCAATATAATGTCTCAAAGAGAAATTTATTTAAAGTACTGCGTACTGAAGCAGTCGCATATTAGTAAAAGAAAAGATGTGATAAATACTTCCAATAAACCAGTATACTGTATTACCAGGAGAGTCTACGTCCAGTATATTACCACGAGATTCTACGTCCTTTCTTATCTCTATAGTCCTTCTGCATGAGGAGCATAAGGAGCAGATATTAAAATAAATAAAAAAATCAGTTTGGTTTCAATAAATTCCATGTAAATGAAATATGTATATACTCATATATACTGTATGACGAAGAAAACCACTCTTCAGGAAGACTTAAATTTTTATTTCTTTAACACCAATACAGTTTTGGCTCATCGCGAGCCCTTGTCAATTGGTAATGACAGCATGAATAGAGAACAGAGTTTATATACACCTAGAAGTAATCCTTCCCATCCTTCCCATCCTCTTACCAGGGGATGGTTAAGTAATCCTTCCGACCCAGTTTTGACCTGATGGATGTACCTGTACTGCCTGGGGATTTTTGGATGGTAATGTTACAAAATTTTTAATTTTATTATATATAATTTTGTTAAAAGAGAATTGACCATCAAATATATTAAAATTTTGTAGAGAGCCTATAAGACTACATTCAACAATTCTACGCTTAACATAATTATTAGATTTGAAAACAAAGTTGCAATTATTGAAATCTATTACATGGTTATAGTCTCTGACATGACAGAATACAGCACTTTTTTCATTCCCCACACTCACATCTCTCATATGTTCATAAATTTTTTACTGAGTTCTCTTCCGTTTCTCTTATATATACATTATCAGGACATTCTTTACATGGTAATACATATATACACACACACCTGTATCTTTTTCATCCTTAGGTTTGTTTCTTATTAACATGTCATTTATGCAGTTATTATATTTGAATGCCACATTAGTGCCTAGTCTCTGATAAGTTTTCTTAAGTCCTTTCAAGTTTTTGTTAGGGAAAGGCAATACTTTTCTTGTAATCTTTGTTTACAGTTGACCTGCTAGTATAAAAGGATTTCTGGCTGCTGAATGAGCGTTGAAAATGAACCATTGTGGATAATACAGATTTTTATATATGTTGTTGAATTTTGTATCTCCTCATCAACATAAAAAGGGTGACAGATTCTATGTTGATGAGGAGATACAAAAAATCAACAATATACATATGAAAATCTGTATTGTCCTAAATGGTTCCTTTTTAACGCTCATTTAATAGCCAGAAATCCTTTTATACTGGCAGGCCAACTGTAAACAAGGATTACAAGAAAGGATTGTCCCTATAACAAAATCTTGAAAGGGCTTAAGAAAATTTGTCAGAGAATAGGCACTAATGTGGCATTCAAATATAATAACTGCATAAATGACATGTTAATAAGAAACAAACCTAAGAACAAAAAAAACACAGGTATGTATGTATATATTACCATGTAAAGAATGTCCTGATAACGTATATGTAGGAAAAACGGGAAGAGAACTTAGTAAAAGAATCTATGAACATAATAGAGATGAGAGGGTGGGAATGGAAAAAGTGCTGTATTCTCTCATGTCAGAGACTATAACCATGTAATAGATTTCAATAATTGCAATTTTTTTTCAAATCTAATAAAGATCGAGGGGGAACGTTGATACATTTTTCGCATATATAAAAAATTATTATGTACTAAATAAATCTTTTACCAGTTTAATTATTTCCAACTTCATTATCAACTTTGTGATAAAAGTGCTTTAGAAAAAAACTGAATTACCTAAAAATTATACTTCATATATAGATGAAGAATCTAGTGAACTGTCTATTAGCAAGGATGATACCAATATACCAAAAAAATGACAACACCGCCACTACAAAAGGTGATGGTTGATCAGACGGTGTTATATTATCTTGTGATAACAACAGTGATGCTGTTGTTAGTGATAATAAAGCTACAACTAGTGAAAGTGAAAATAATTAATCAGTCATTTGAACTAGTAATGAAGTAAGTGATTCTGAAAGAAACTGGTTAGAGGATGTCTGCTGGGAAAAAATATCTAGACATTATAGTTGGAAGTGATCTAAAGTTTTCTAAATATTTTAGAGGCTAGGAATAAAGCAAATAAAATGCTAAGTATTATTAAGGAGAATGTTAATTATAAAATTAAGTCACCTGTAGATTGGACAATTCTTTTGTTGGGCCTAACTTGGATTCTTGCATTCAAGCAGGATTCATTCACAAGCAGGTTATAGAAGTGTCTGAAGGTGTGCAACCAAATTTATCACTAGGTTGTGAAGGTTAGAATACAGTTAAAGATTAAATGAGCTGGGCATGTTTAGTTTTGAGAGACATTGTTTGAAGGGGCTATGGTACAGAGGCTCAAAATGTTTTCAGGTTTGGACGATTTTGATTTTTTTTTTTTTTTTATTAGATTCTGATGCAAGAACTTGAGAGCGTAAGAAAATTAGAAAACAGATTTGTAGTGTGGATCTACAAAAATACTTTTTGCCATAGAGTAGATTTTTGGAATCTACTGCTCTATATGATTTGGTAAATAGTACCTCTTTAGATAGTTTTAAGAAAAATTTAGATGCTTTCATGAATGAAAGAGATGGATTGTAAATTCTGGAAATTATGTATATTTTAGCTAGCTAAGACTAAAGTATAACTACAGTAGTTTTGTAAATATCATAGTTTAATGATAACTAGTCAACTTGAAATGATATTTTACAAAATTCAATCACAAATTATAGCTTTAGACCATTTATTTGACTTGAGTAATCTTGATAGGCTCCCCCACAAAGCACCTTCATATTATCCAAATGTAATGCAGGCATGTAATTAGCAAGTGAAACCAACAAAACTACTAATCCGGATAACATTTAGGCAGGAATATGAGGAAACGGTGGATAGCTTAGTTGAAGCACTAACTATTTTGTTTGCTAGATCTATTAATTATACAGAGGTATCTGATGAATGGAAAAAAGCAAATGTAGTACCCATTAAAAATGGTTAGTAAAAATGGGGTAAGAAACTATAGGTCTGTTAGTCTAACATCATTAGTACGGAAGATACTACAAAGAATTATAAAGAACAGCAAGGAAAGTATTCAGGAGCATTTGGATAATTTTAATCTTATTTCAAGTTCCCAGCATGGATTTAGATCAAAGAGACCTATGCATTGACTCAAACGCTTTGAAAGCATGTCAGTAAACGAGTTTTATGTCGCATATTGTATTTGACTATTGTATTCTAATATTCTGAATATTGTATTGTATTGTATTCATTCTCTCTTCGAATAATGAATCAACTAATTACTGTATATTTCATAACAAAAAATTATTAGGTCTACATATATGAAAACAAATTGTCCTATTATTATAATGTATTGCATGAATATCTTTATTGTGAATTTTACATTTATAAGTTATTTGCATCTAAAGGTCTAAACTCTAAAATAAATAGGTGTTGTGTGTAAAGTTATTATTCTTCGTTTAACTACGAACGAAAGTTAGCGTTCGATATACCGCATAGGCTAGAGGTCTAGCCTATGCAGTGTAGCCTAGACTCCCTAAGCATTAAATAATACACTTGCATACAGTAATATAGTTTCGTTTAAAATAATTGTGCAAATAGCTCATACAGCCAAAATTAAACAATATTTTACGTTTATTGTTTTGGTAAACTTGTTCTGACCATCTTCATCCAAAACAGATCAAATAAAACACGTTCCTTCCTACAAAAAATTACAACTATCTTTACAATCGTTCTGTAAATAAATTTTATAATATTTTTTTTTTAATATCTTCAAGCTGTCTGCTGCCATGACAAGCAGAAAACGAGATCGGTGAAGGAAATACATGGGTGATGCTGAAGAGAAAAATAAGCTAAAACATGAGGAATATGTTGAAAAGCAAAGGAATTCAATGTTAAAATTTATAAAAAAATCTGAAAAAACAAAAGAAGAGCCAACGTAATTTTGAAAACCACGAAGAAGGTAAAGCTGAAAAAGAAATTCTACTCTTGGAGACAACAATTTAGAAGCAAGAAGAAACTGAAACAAGTGAACCAGAGGTGTAACCTCCAAAACAGGAAGACAATATTTTCGAAGTCGATGTTCATAATCGAAGGATGATACGGAATCTCAAAAACCAAAACATGAAATTCATGATACAGTAAATGATCCAGACAAAACAAGTTTTGAAGTTGAAGATCCTGGTACATGGCCTAATATTATTACAGATCGAATTAGAATGCACATCGTTAAACATGGACCTGTTCAAATAAAAAATTAAGATTTTCTAAAAGAAGAAAATAATAACAATAGGTGTTTCTCCGTTAAATATTATACAAGAAAATTGGCAAACGGAGAAACTCACGAAAGGAGGTAGCTGGTGTATTCTAAAATCAGTAATACAGTATGGTTTTGCATATAAATTATTTTCTGTTTCCGATATATTATGATATAATGCACAGATGGATTCAATGATTGAGGCCACTTTAGTGAACGCCTCAGAACACATGAACGATCATTAAAACACTTGGAAGCGATGCATACCTGGCTTCAAACTGAGAAGAACCTAAAAATGGGTAATACAGTAGAAAATGAACATGAAAAGTTAATTGAAATAAAAACACAGAGATGGAAAAATGTTTACGAGCGTATAAGTGCAGCAATTTTATATTTAGCAGAACATAATTTGGCGTTCAGAGGCAGTCGTGATCGGTTATACAGTATACACCACACAATGGAAATTTTCGAAGCTTAATCGAACTTATTGCCAGATTCGATCCCGTAATGCAAGATTATCTTATTCGTACTTCAACTAACATGCTGTTACAAGTAAGAAACGACCTAATTAATACGTGTCGCAGACAATTTAAGATGAATTAATAACATGTATGGAAAATAAGACAAGGCAAACAATAATACAGTAACTATGGTAAAAGAAGCAAAGTACTACGCGATTTTAATGGATTGTAAACCTGATATTAATCATCAGGAACAACTATCGATAATTTTGCACTTCATACACATAATGGATTCGAACGAGGAAATTCGAGAACACTTCATTACCTTTGAAATAGGTGATGACGCTATAGGTAAGAGTTTATCTGAAACAGTGAAAGCTCTTTTGGATCAGGAAGCACTAAAATATCGGATTGTCGTGGCCAGGGATATGACAATAGAGCCAAAATGAAGGGTGTATATGAAGGAGTACAGGCATATATCCTTGGTGAAAATTCGAAAGCTTTTTATAGTCCATGTGGCTAACACAATATTTTTTGAGGAACTTGCAGAAAATCTACACTATGTTTACCGTTTCGACATCACGCTGGGAAATATTTAAAAACAAACATGTAAAATGCCTTTTCCCTAAGCCAGTGGTCCCTATCCCCTCGTCGCGACCCAAAATTGGGTCGCCATGCCATTTTGATTGGGTCATTAAATTGTCATTCATCATTTATTTATGTTATCATTATAGTCCGGTTGCACGGGGTGGGAACCCTGCATTGTTTGTTATAAAGCAAATCTTGACATATTTTGAAAGCTTATATCACCCCATTCAAGAATCCATCGGGTGTACACCTGACCCCCGCTTGGCTTTTTCAATATGGCCGCCATTTTCCAAGATGGGGAGAAACTGAAAAATCCCATATCCTGGTCAATACTTGATGGATTTTGATGATCTTGGTGTCATCTCTAGGGGTTTCTAGGATGATGAGTCGATCTGGAGGGGTTGCAGATACTTTGGGAGTCGTTTTGACCCACATTCGTCAATACTCAAGGTCATTGGAGGTCAAACGCCCCCCGAAATAAGGAATATCCCATTAGGGTGTGTCAATTTGGGAGGTGAAAATTAATTTTTGCCAATTCCTTCACTGAGGGGTTTTAAAAATGTTTTTGGATGTGAAGAATTCAAATCTGCTATTATTTTTGTGATTGCTCAACACTTAGCTTGGTAAATCTACGTTTGATTAAAAAGCACATAAATTGCTCTCGGAAAACAACATTTATTAATTTTAGCTTCTCAAAATGTCAGGTAATGCTATAAAAATTTTAGTTTCTCTGCATAAAACATATCCTAGTAATCATAAAACATATCCTTGTAATCATAAAACAATATTAGAAAGTAATGACATCAGTAAAAAAAAATATTTAAACAACAAGTTTCATCAAATCTTGCTTTGATTCGTTCTTGGACATCAGCCGCCGACTTGCTTCTTGGCCTCTGATATAGCCCTCACGTTTCTCATGTGTATACACCCTGCCTGCTGCCTCTGTGACTTGTTTCACACACCTCTCTATTGACTGAGCATGACAGGGCCACTGTGGAACTTGCATAGGCTTGTCAAAGAACTTCTTTACTTCCGCTGTAGTCAGTTTACATGTCAAAGGAGGTTCAAATACCCCGTCAGACCAGTCTGTCAGCTCTAACACGGAAGAAGCACTGGGGTTAATGGAAGGTGTCTTTCTGGGACTTACAGAAAGATCTCCAAGTGTGTCATCATCTCCACCCCTCATGTCAACAATCTTTTGGACACCAGCTCTCCTCTCCTCACTGTCATCTGAGCACAAGAGTGTCTGGATTATCATTTCGCTGAATGCATACCATGCTGAGCGCTTGATGGTTGGCAAAACAGCATCCACTACAGCCTTCTTTTGCAGCCTAACTAGCCGCAGCTGAAACAAGATGTGGCGTGGGCCTTCCACCCAAGAGTGTTTTACTTTGATGTTGAACCAACAGGGGTAGTACAACAGGGTTAGAAAATTTTAGTTTCTCTGCATAAAACATATCCTAGTAATCATAAAACATATCCTTGTAATCATAAAACAATATTAGAAAGTAATGACATCAGTAAAAAAAAATATTTAAACAACAAGTTTCATCAAATCTTGCTTTGATTCGTTCTTGGACATCAGCCGCCGACTTGCTTCTTGGCCTCTGATATAGCCCTCACGTTTCTCATGTGTATACACCCTGCCTGCTGCCTCTGTGACTTGTTTCACACACCTCTCTATTGACTGAGCATGACAGGGCCACTGTGGAACTTGCATAGGCTTGTCAAAGAACTTCTTTACTTCCGCTGTAGTCAGTTTACATGTCAAAGGAGGTTCAAATACCCCGTCAGACCAGTCTGTCAGCTCCAACACGGAAGAAGCACTGGGGTTAATGGAAGGTGTTTCTGGGACGTACAGAAAGATCTCCAAGTGTGTCATCATCTCCACCCCTCATGTCAACAATCTTTTGGACACCAGCTCTCCTCTCCTCACTGTCATCTGAGCACAAGAGTGTCTGGATTATCATTTCGCTGAATGCATACCATGCTGAGCGCTTGATGGTTGGCAAAACAGCATCCACTACAGCCTTCTTTTGCAGCCTAACTAGCCGCAGCTGAAACAAGATGTGGCGTGGGCCTTCCACCCAAGAGTGTTTTACTTTGATGTTGAACCAACAGGGGTAGTACACACCAACAATGTATTCCACTATCAGTCTTAAGTTGTTGAGGGTTTTGCCTTTAAGGCCATGTTTTGAAACCCATATGCGACAAAGCCTGTTTGCTGTTGTCAACCACCTTGAATGGCTCACTGGACCAATTTCAAGAAGGGCCAGATCTGTGGGAAGTTCTCCTGTCCTTATGGCCTGTGTGATCCTATACCCGTACGCTTGATCAGTAGAGAGATCCTTTACGACATTGTCACTCAGTGAAGTAAGAGGCTCTCCAATTGAGAGTTTGGTGAATGAAGGATCAATTTCAAGTTCGGTTGCAGTGTCTAGCATCTTGCCAATGTTACCTGTCCACTTGTTGTTAGACAAGGTCTTCCCATCCAGTGCTGTGATCAAGTGTCGCAGGGGTAACTCGTTAGTGTGGAGGGCACAAACCAACAAGATCAGCTTACGGCAAAGCTTGACCTCTACCCAATGCATGGAACCACCCTCCCAGCCAGTGTTAACATTTGTAGAATCACCTCCAATGGCCTGCAGGCTTTTATCAATGCCCTTCTTCTTCATGAAATCTACAAGATTATCAGGAATAACTTCAGCAGGTTTTTTTCTCGTTGAGCCTTTCTCAGGAGTGAAGTGGTAGAGATATCTTCCACCTGGCTCACTGCACACAGAATAATGCTCTTCTTTGATGATGCTGGGGAACTGACGATCTGAATTGTCTGCTTTCAGCATAACTTTAGTTGTATCTTGACGGCCGTCAAAGAAGATGCAGTCAATTTCACCCTTCTTACAAAGATCATCAAATTCCTGATCCAGGGATCTCATAACTTTTTCTTGGGCCCTCTTGACTTTATTGTGATCAACTACAAGTCTCTTGTCTTCTTCAGTGATCAAGCCAGCATCCATAAAGGCAGCAGTGGTGATGGCAGCTGTGACACGCAGGCCAACACCATATCTGATGCTATGCATAGCAACATTAGGTATTTCTAATGTGTTGTACTCTGGCTTTTTATTGGAAGTTGAAGACGTGCTTGGTATTTCTAATGTCACTTCATAACTTCCATCCTTTCCATCTTGAGCATCAGCTATTTGTTCTTCATTTTCATCATCAGAGAAAATTATTTCATTTGATGGCATTGAAACATCCTGCTTACTTGTCTGCTTATATTCAGCAAACCTTCTTCTTTCGTCTTCTTGCCGCTTCTGCTTTTTGACTTGTCTGTTGTGCTCAGGTTGATCTGGCAAGCCAATCTGATGTGGTCCAATAGAACCAGACTTGTCTCTCTGACCTTTAATGAAAACAAGTTCCTTCACAGGGATCTTCATCTCCCTAGGCCCTAGTGCATGTACAGTTAATGTGAGTTTCGTTTTTGCAACCAGCATCTGCAAGGCAGCCAAATTCAGAGCAGAGAACAATTTTACACTTGCAACTGAGGATGTCAAAAAGCTTGTCAAGTTTTGCAATGAAAGCCTCTTTGACATGTAGCTTTCCTCTCCCAAGAGATATGTTTTTGGCCTGCTCCCAGCTCTCTTGATCTTGTTTAAGATTGTGACTCGTGAATTTACAACGGGGGCTACAAAAGAACTGTTTGCTCGTTCCCACTTTTCAAGCACTTTAGGGTAAATGTCCTTTGCAAGACTGGCTGCTGGGTAGTTTCTCACATCCTCACCACTTTGTTCTCTTAGCAGTAGCCCATATTTCAGAACGTCTCGCAGAGTTGGGAGTTCAGAGGGCAACAACTCTCTACCAGTTCCAATTAGGTTGCTCATATGTGTGAATGTCCCCAGTCTTGTCCTCCTTTTAGAAGCCATTGTAGGTCAATTCCCACTGGTTAGGATGGTAGCACTGACGGACAAGTAATCTTCAGCACACTGATGAATATGTTTCAACCTGTGAAATAAGCAAAAACAGCAGTGCATTATGTATACAGCATATATAATTATTAATATAATAATTATTATAAAATTCCACAAAAAGTCAAAAAAGTCACTATTTTTGTGTAGCTTCTTACCAAGCAAAGCTAAATTATATTAAATTAACAAAAATATCTTTAGAATTCCTAAGTCATGCTGCAACTTTTTAGCACCCCTCATATTTGGAATTTGAAAGTTGAAAAATTCGACACACCCTAATATCCCATATCCCGGGCAGTCGTAGAGATATTTTGGTGATCTTACTGTCGTTTTTATGGTTTTGGGCGAGACTGAGTAGTTCTATAGGCACATGATAACAGTAGGATATCATTTTTCAACTCCTTGGGTCAAGTCAAGGTCATTTGAGGTTAAAGTTTGGCCTTGAAATATGATAATGCCACAGTTGACATCACTGTATTTGCTTTATTTCTGTGACAATTTCTACAATCTAGCTAACTGCTGAGCACTTAACATCTTTTCTGCAGCTAAAACCAGATCATAATGCTTAAATGACATAACCCACATTATATGGATATGGATATTCGGATATAAACCACAATTTATGCTGAAGTGCATGGCACATGCATTCTATGGAAGGTTGCAAAGCTACAAGATATGACCTCGTAAGCAAAACAAAGCTCACACCTAGCTGGGGGATTGGCATTGACAACTTTGATGCAGTTATTCACATTAGGTAACCATTTATTGGGGGCAAATATCAAAAGACATGGTTGTGTCAGGATCGGCAGGATCATCAGTCTGCTCTTCGTTTGCGTTTTGGGTCAATGGATTGTTGCAATCCAAGCCGCTGCCACATGCACAGAACATTGTGCAAGGGATTCCGCGTCCCATGCAGCCGCAGCGACTCCCCCTGCATGCTGATTGTGATTCACACCCACATCTGATTAGCTTCAGAACTTCATCTGGTGCCAAACACACTCCTTCACCAACTGTTTTTGGGATGAGAACTCTGTTTGTTTCGTCTCTCTCCCACCCATAATGCACAGGATCAAGTGGTGGTGGGTCACACTTTAGTGCATCGAGCCAGTTCGCCACAGTGTAGTGGGTCTGAGCACATTCTGATGGAAAGCTTCAATTGTTGGTGGTAGAGAACATAGTTTGGGGCAGCAGTTCCCGACTTCTCTGTCTTCTGAGCCCATACTCGCTGACGACACTCAGTAAGAGATGAGGATTTCTTATCCCATAGCATGCAACAATGAACGCTGTTGCCTCTTTCTCGATATGGTCAAAGCATGCATCAAGGGACCCCAGCTTGTCTAGCTTCCGACCCTTCTTGGCTGTGACAATGGCAGTGGCTTTGCCGATGCCATGTATTGCTGCAACTGTCACAACCACTCAAAGCTTGTAGTTTGAGGATTTGTGGGATGATGTCTTTGTGCTGGGTTACAGTTGCTTGGATGTCCACTGATTTTTTGCCACGCACTGGAGACTCCATAATCATGGGACAGCCTAGTTTCTTAAATTCATAGAAGTGAGTCAGCATGGCAAACATATCTGTGTCATCACAAATGATGGAGATGCGGGCATCAGAATCTTTCTCAGCTTGTGCGATAGCTTGTTGTTTTATTATCACGTCAGCCTCTTCATGAGATGATGAGAGCTCCAATGCTGCTCGACTCCTGCCTCGCACAATGGAAGTCGGTATGGTCTGCCATCCTGCAAGCACTAGCTCATGGTCTTGGATTACAGTTGCGAGATACTCACTGTCAGCAAGGATTTTCTCACAGAGCAGCCTGTTTAGTTGCTCCTTGTTCGCGGTGCACGTGAGAACAGCGTCTCTTGTAGGCAATGGGGTATTGAGGTTCAGCTTGTGAACTCTGCTGCTCTTACTTCTCATTGCCCGAGTGCTCAAAAGCTAGTACTACAGATGCATGAGAAAGATGTTTCGGTAGCCATACTTTGAAGGTTTGGATAAATGCAGCAACTGTGCCACTAGCTGTGCCACTAACATTCGTCTGCAGCTTTTGTAGAACCTGAAAAATAAGAATTTTGTTTACCCATTCTTCAGAGTACAAATCGCATTTAAATAATTTATCCTCAGCAAATGAAAACTAAACAATGCTCACCTGGTATATCTCCTATTCAGCAGTCAAAAAACAATTTTGGAATCAGCACAACCAAGACGTCATCAAACCACCAGGTGGGCAGCACCATCAGCAATTATCTCAACAACCTGAATAAAATAAGAGGAATAATTAGACATATTGGAATTCACCTTACCATGGGAAAAATAATCCTGATTTCATTTTAAACCCTATAGAACTACTCAGTCTCGCCCAAAACCATAAAAACGACAAAAGATCATCAAAATATCTCCACGACTGCCCGGGATATGGGATATTCCTTATTTCGGGGGACGTTTGACCTCCAATGACCTTGAGTATTGACGAATGTGGGTCAAAACGACTCCCAAAGTATCTGCAACCCCTCCAGGTCGACTCATCATCCCAGAAACCCCTAGAGATGACACCAATATCATCAAAATCTATCAAGTATTGACCAGGATATGGGATTTTTCAGTTTCTCCGGCCATCTTGGAAAATGGCGGCCATATTGAAAAAGCCAAGTGGGAGTCAGGTGTACACCCGATCGATTCTTGAATGGGGTGATATAAGCTTTCAAAATATGTAAACATTTGCTTTATAACAAACAATGCAGGGTTCCAGTAAAATCATGGTCTGTGCTACCGGACTATTAAACATTTTACCATTAACTATTTATTTATTATCTATTACGAGTGAAATGTTTGAAGGCATGGGTCGCCGAGCTAGCCCCGCGACCAGAATTTTGGTCGTAGCATATAAAGGTTAAGAACCATTGCCCTAAGCCGGGGACTTCGATGTACATGGAGTCGACACGCGATTTTAGGGTGGGCCAGAGGGGGCCTAGTGTTGAAAATCGAAAGATTGCAAATAAGTTAAAAAATGTGTTATAATGGACTCCTACCATGTTTTTAACCATACCTAAGAGCAAAAACAACATTCTAGCCACTCAACATTGCTTAAGGGGGTGGGGGTATCGAAATCCCCGGACACACCTACTGTATGTCAATATTATTATTTTGAACTATATTGCAAAAACGGAACATTTTAACAAAAAACAATTTAAGATCACTAATTTTAATAAAAAATGCAACTTACATTTGTAATTACATTTTATCAGATTGCAATTTAGCAATCTTTTTTACACTTGGTGATTGTTTATCATCCTTAGTAGCCGGCTTTCTTTTCCGTTCTGCATGAATTTGGCTGTTCACTTCACTAACATAATTTTTTTTCACCAATATTAAATATTGTTTGGGAAACTTTTTCAACACACTTTATGAAGTTATGACCATTATCACATTTAATATTACATAATGTTTCTGTGTTTTCATTTTCTGCCATCTTTTCAACAAACATTTTAACAAAAACTGCTCCAGGATTTTCGAATCCTAAGATTTGTGATCTCAAAGAATTATCTTTGAAGATGACCAGATAAAGCTCATAGGCATGAACTGCTGCTACAAACACTATGTCAGAAGGATTACATAAACCACCACGGTTAATTGCATTCAAGAAACTTTCTTTTTTAGTTGTATCACTTTCACTCACTCCTTCTGTTGGAATCTCACTATTTACTGTAGGAATTGTGTCATCTTTGACAAGAAGTTAACAGCAAGAAGAGCATTTTAGGTCTTTTTGATTGATCTGGCAATGTACCCAGAAATATAAAATAGAATTACATTGTCGTCAGGTGAAACACTTTCTAATTCAATTTGAAACTCAATGCTTTCAAGAAGTACCATAGCATCAGTACCTATTTGCTGTTCCTTAGCACAATTGCTCCATTCAAACACATCTTTTATTTCTGACATACTGAAGTTGGAGAAGTTTATTAAACTTTTGAGTCTTATTGTTTTTCCGCCTCAAGGAATTGTCTTACACTGGCATAATAATTAGCACCATTTAGTTGTCGGTACCAACCAAAACGTCTTTCAATGCAATCTGAATACACATATAAATACACAATACAATATAAATACACACACACACACACACAAACACACACATACACACACACACACACACACACACACACACACATATATATGTTAAACATATATCGATATGTTTATGTACCATAATTAAACATGTTTTACCCATTTTTGCAAAGTATTCACATTTTGGGCCAAACGAGGCTAGGCCTCCTCTAGCCCGCCACTCTGAGCCAAATTGTCTGCGTGCGCAGTCCATGTATATCGAAGTCCCCGCCTAAGCCATGTCTGAAACAAGGTGGGAATGTTGTGTTGAAAGTGTAAAAACTATACAATTTGAAGTCCCTGATTTTCAAGCAGCAATAAGTGACATTGGCAAAACAATATCTGAATATTAAATGTGAAATAATTTCAATTCAAGAACAACTGACTTCATTCGAATTTATATTGAGTTTAGTTATTTGGTACGATTTATTAAGCAACGTAAACACTGTTTGTAACTTATTACAAAGCGCTACCATGCACATAGATGTGGCGATCATACACCTCAAAGAACTTGTACTTTATTTTGAAGAATACAGAAATTCTAGATTTATGTCTTCTCTTATCACAGCAAAAGAAATTGCAAATAAATGAAGTATTGATCCAGTTTTTAAAAAAATATGTAGAGTGAGAAAAAAGAAGCTATTTGATTTTCAAGGTACTGATGAACTTATAGCAGATTTCAAAGAAAATTTTAGAATTAATAATTTTTTAAACGTAGTTGATAATGCAATTGTCTCTTTGAAGCATTGATTCAAGGTCTTTAAGGAACATGACTAAATGTTTGGATTTTTATATGGAATGAACAAACTGAAGAGTCTCGGTGAATTTGATCTAATTAAAAACTGGCAAGATCTTCACTTGGCAGTAGAAGGAGGGCTAGATGGAGTAGATTTATTCGAAGAAATTAAAATATTTCGAAAAATTATCCCTTCTACTTATACAAACTTAGAAGCCCTTCAGCTTACTTTCAATAATAATTCTGTCGGAAATATACCTAAACATTATAACTCCACTAAAAATATTGCTTACTACACCCGTCTCTGTGGCATCAGCTGTGAGATTACTCTCCAAGTTGAAAATAATAAAAAATTATTTAAGATCAACTCTTAGCCAAGAACGTTTTTCTTCGTTGGCAATATTAGTCAGGTTCACTATGTATTTTTGTTCAAATTTTATGGAGATTAGCAAACCAGTACATTTTTGAGAAGCTTATGGCATCAGGAATATGAAAAGTAATGTTTACATTTGCGCAGATGCGTGCTTGGCGGCCATTTTGGCGGCAGTTGCAACAGTGTTTATAAATCCTGATGCTCCAATAATTCTGCAGTATTTTTGCAGTAGTGTTGCAATATTTAATTTTATACTGTAAAAATTTATGTTAACACAACTAGTACACAATTATCTTGGTGTTGGTTAATATAGTGGTAGCTCTCTTTCTTTTCAGTGCCTGAGTCATCATGAGTGAAGACCCGGGAACCAGCAAGTTGAGTTCGGTCAAGTCGTTCATGGACACAGTAGACTGGAAGCAGTGCATTCTTTGTCAGGAGTCCACTGCCAGCAAAGGAACACTTGTTCAATATCCCAGAACAGAGTCATACCAGAAACTACTCGATGTAGTGGAAGAAAGAGCCAGCTTACAGGATGGAAAATATGTTGACATCCAAAGACGCCTCAAAGACTTTACCAAAGAAATATTGATTGAAAGGAAACGCATGTGGCATCGCAGTTGTTATTCTGATGCCACAAATCAAATATCCATACAGCGAGCGAGAGACCGCTTGCAGCATGCCATGTCTACAGGAACCTATGCTATGAAAAAACGTGGGCATAAAAGAACAAGCTCTGAAATGGAGCAATCAGCAACCCCAGGCACCTCAGCACCTTTCACTAGATCTGCGACAGAACCGTTGACTAGGGATCACTGCTTCTTATGTCAAGAAGATGATGACCAGCGTCTCTTCACCGTACGAACTGAAAACGCGGGGAAGGCACTTAGACGAGCTGTGGATATTTCCCAAGATCCAGTATTGATGACAAGACTAAGCAATGCACTCTCACCAAGTGATGCCCATGCGATAGATGTAAGATACCACAAACCATGCTGGACACGATATGTGTTCCATGTTCTGAGGGATGATGCCAGCAACCGGGCCAAGTCTACAAAGACAGACCTACGAATGCAAGTACCATGCTTGATTGAGCTGATCAATCTCATTGAATATCAAACCCAAATAAGGCTCATCTACCTATGGATGCCATCGAAAAAACCTACATATCTATGCTTGGTGGTAGTGGTGAGGCACAGAAGCACACTCCGACACTGACACGCCAGTGGCTAAATGACAAAATTCTTGCAGTTACCAAGTGTGAAGTCAGTGAGGCAGAAAGACAGAAGAAAACCATCTGTTCTTTACTGTCCTGAAGCCTGCGAAGAAGATATGGTCTACACTTCCTTGATGCAAGATGCCACAAGTGAAATGGACAAGACAATGATGATATACAAGACAGCTAAGCTAATACGCAACAGCATTGCCAATTTCGCTGAGGAGAAGGAAACACACACAATTACAGTATCCAGCACAAGAGAGGATGTCCCGACCGAGCTGTACAGCCTTATACGGTGGATTTTGGTGGGATCTGAGGAGGAGCTGCAAACGGAGATGAGGAGCAGGACAGTTGACAGGTCAGCATTGACCATAAGTCAGAATATCATGTATGCTTTCAAGACCAGGAGACAAGTGCACCACGTGCCCAAGAAAGCCACTGACACATTTCAAACACCATACACACGAGAAAACCCACAGGTTGTAGGGTTGGCACTCACTGTACATCATGACACCAGGAACAAGGCGCTGATGGACCTCCTCCATGTACAGAACTACTGCGTATCACACAGCCGTGCCTTGCTCCTAGAAACAGCAATTGCCAATGCTGTTGTGGAAAACACAAAACAATTTGATGGATTGTATGTACCACCTTTCCTCAAGAAAGGTACATTTGTCTTCTTCGCTGTTGATAATACAGATTTTGCAGAGGACACCGTAGATGGCAAAGGCACCACACATGGCACAATCACCGCAGTGTATCAGAAGGCAGATGCGCCTGGAGAATCAATCGCACCCAATTTGGAAGTTAGTGAGGCCAAAAACCTGTCAGTTGTCCCTTATCATGTACCCATCGAGCCTTGCAGTAAACCAAAACCTGGGCCAGTCAAGAGAGCAAAGGAATTCAAGGCGTGTTCCACAGGTGTTGCTGAATCCTATGAACTAACCAATCTTCGTTGGATGATTGCATCTGCTTTGTCTAGATCAACCGACAGTGAATCACAAAGCAGTATTCCAGGCTGGGCAGGCTACAAATCACTTGTGTCATCTAGTCAGTCACTGACTCAAGTCGGTGCCTTGCCTCTACTTCCAGAGGTCGCACATGAGTGGTCTACCATGCTGACTGTGATGTTGCAGGCGTCTCAGTTGAAGAGCTATGTTCTAACGCTATGTTCAAGTCATTGATGAATTACCTCCACCGGGTTGAAACCATCTTGTTCTTTGTTGAAGCATCCAGAAATGCTGATCTCGTTCTCCATCTGGAGGCTGGAGAAGCACTCAGCAAGCTGTTTTTCGCAATGGATCGAATAAAATACAAACGCCTCTGGCCAAGGTACATCGCCGACATGCACGAAATGAAGACAAGCCATCCAGCAACATGGCAAGAACTTCAAGATGGAAACATATCTGTCACCAAGAGTGAGATTCCGTTCGTCTCAATAGGTGCAGACCATGCCTGCGAACATCTCAACAAGATGATGAAGGTTCATTCTGGCCTAATTGGCATTTCCAATAATGCGAATGCTAGGCAGCGGTTCCTCTTGGCTTTTCCAGAGATGTCGTGCCTCTCAACAGAGTTTAAAGGACAGTTCGGGCTTCAAGTAAACAAGCCAGAGGAACACCATGATGTACGACCCAGTGCTGTCTGGAAAGAACATGAAGCTGTTGACAAAATCAAGGCTGCAATACTGAGCCACGGGAATCCCTTTGCTGTTGAAGATGATCAGCTATGCAATTTCATCACACATGCATATGTACGACAAGAGTATGTTCCACAAATCTTGAACATTGATGACATCGGACAGAAGCTTTATGAAGATTATGTCACTGAACGTATCAATGGAGATGTTAGTCTCTGGGTACCAGTCAAAAAGCAGAACAACAAGATGTACATGTCTGGCAGCAAGAAACAAACTTTCAAGTTCCGTGACCAGACAGTTGACCTAAAAGAGACTAACGATCTCTATGGTCGGCTGATGGTTCTCACCAGGTCGAGCAGGGACATCGATCAGAAGAATGCAGTTGGCAACTATGAGTTCACATTGAATCCGAGAGCACTATTTGCACCAGACGGCTCAATGCTGCCATGCACTGACAAGTCCAAGCTGATACACAGCCTTGAGAACAAGCTGACAAAAACAGATGAAACCCAGGAACAGACAGAAGCTCTAACGGCCAAAGAGCAGAATGATGACAGAGGTCCTGTATCATCATCTCCATCGTCGTCATCAAATCAAAAGATCGCCATTGTTAGTGGAATGGTGCTTGTCCAGAAGATGACAAAGAAATCAGGGACAATCAGCACAGTCAAAGATCTAGCCCAGTGTTTCAATGACAGGCTCGTGAGCTTGACAGCAGGGTTCAGTGAGGTCATCCTGGTCTTCGATACATACAAATCTGACTCACTAAAGGAGGAAACTAGAGAGAGGCGACGACAAGGAAAAGCTCCTATACAGTATCAGGTTGCAGATGATACGCACATCAAACACATCCTACTGGCACGGTTTCTATCGCACGAAAAAACGAAAGCAGATTTGACAGACTATCTCGCCAAAGCAACCCTTGATTACAACAAAAACTCACCTCAGTTAGTCATCACATCAGCATCAGGTCACACCAGAAGCAACAGAAACATGCTGATACTGACGTCTTAGTTCTGGCTGTGGCACACTATGACAAGCTCTGCAAAAAGACATCTATTTTGATGGTATCAGGTACAGTCGAAATAGAGCCAATCTGGAGAGCTTTGGGCAAAGAAAAGGCGCAAGCTTTACCTGTATTCCACGCATTCACTGGAGCAGACAATGTTGGAAAATTCTCAGGAATAGGCAAAACAAAATGGTTTCAGCAGTATATGAAAGCTGACATGCATTTAGTCAGAGCACTGATGAAACTACCGGAGAAAGGTGACCTAACACAGGAGGTGAAAGACGTATTGGCCAAATTTGTGTGCTCAAGCTACTGTCCCAAGGGTATTCACATTGCAAGTATCCCTGATCTAAGATGGTATCTGTTTTGCAAACATCTAGCTGAAAGCAACAACTTACCTCCTACACTCGGTGCACTTGAGGAACACATCCAGCTTGTGCGGTTACAAAGCCGAATATGGTGCCAAGCCAATGTTATGCAACAATAGCCTTTTGACCCCCTGAAATTTGGTTACTATCAGGACAAAAGTGGCCAAATACTGCCAGTCACCACAAAGGTTACGCCTGCCTCGCAAGCCATCATCGAGTTGGTCAGATGCCACTGCAAAACCAACTGTTCTACACAGAGATGTTCATGCAGAAGGAATAACTTTCTTTGCACAGAACTATGCTTGTGCGGCACAGAATGCGAAAACGATGCAGACTGTAATGTTGAATATGACACTGAGAGTGATGATGATGTGTAATGATGTGTCAAACTGAGATAGGAAATACGTCTATACTTATGCTGTTGTCACTACCAACAATTTGAGTGTGCATTTTTTCATGAAAATACAAACATAATTTCAAAAACTTCTTCTTTTCTTGGTTTTTCGGGTTCATAATCACTAATTTGACATAAGCTTTGGATTCCTTGGGCCTGGAAACATAGGATTAGAATTTAGAATGAAGTTTCTATGTCAATTACAAGCTGAGATATTCGGAAATTCTTATTTTATGGCGGCCATTTTGGAAATCCAAAATGGCGGCTATGCAGGCATCTGCGCAAATGTGAACATTGATTTTCAGATTCCTGATGCCATAAGCTTTCCAAAAATGCACTGGTTTGCTAATCCCCATAAATTTTGAACGAGTGTTTTTATTGACATAGTGAACCGGACTATATTATCCATAGAAAACGAAATTGCCAAAAATTTAGATTACAACGACATTATTTCGGGATTTTCACCGAAGAGAGCAAGAAAATTATGTTAAATACAATCTCTTTGTTCTACTGTCATTATTTTGTTATTTTTAATTCCAAAATATAAACTAATTCCTATTTTTGTACCTGAATTTGCAATAAATATTTATGTTAGACGGAAATTATTTTATACATCGATCAAAATTCTTATTTTATTGTATACGAATTCTGTTTTTAGTATTTATCATAAAATTAATTTTCTTAAAATTGTAGTGTAATTTTATCACAAGTTGTAAAAAGCCCCGAAAACTACTATTGCATCTGGCCCCGCAAATATTCAAGCCGGCCCTGGTTAGGTGGGTAATGTATTTGTCTAAGTGTTTTTATTCTTCCTGTCGATTGAGGCAAGACGCCTTGTTCTTTCCTCTACTATTTAATGTGTATATTGATGGCTTAATTGTTTCATTTAGTAAGGCAAAAGTTGGGCATCATATAGGGTAGATAATAATGAGGATAGATAACTTAGTATTTGCCAATAATATGGTAGTAATAAATCCTTCATTTAAATGTCTGGATTGTCTCCTAAAAATTTGAGAATTATATTTGGAGAACCATGATATTCTTTTTAATGCTACAAAAACTAAAGTTATGCAGTTCAATCCTGAAAGTTCTAATTAGTCAAATGATATATTAGAATTTGGAAATCAGTGTACTGGCTATTAAAAAGCCTTGGTTGCTTATTCTCAGAGTATGTTATATATATATATATATATATATATATATATATATATATATATATATATATATATATATATATATATATATATATTAGGGTGGTAGTGAAACGCAATTCTTTGTGAAATATTTATTTGCTTCACCTATAATTTGCTGTATTGGGTTCTATAGATGACATAAAGTGATATAAAAGAAAAATCAATTTTGCCTTACTAGCGCATTTTTAAGAAAAACAAAATGGCCGCAAGTCAAACATATAAATGCTTATAACTTGAAAAATATGCATCCAATTAAAAGACACTATAGAATAAAAATGATTCAAAATAAAAACATACATTAGAAAGTGCCCTCTTATAAATTATTTTCTCAATTTTAAATTTTATCAAAATTTACTTTGGTAAATGATATCACAAATAAATCACTTTTTTCTAAACAAATAAAAAATTCTTTGATGACCGAAGTATATTACTTTGATAATAGTTAATAACCTTATATAATTTTGAATATTCAAACTATAATCTATAACAACACTAATCAACGAGAGAAATTATTGACATTTTATTACTACAATTGCAGAAACATATAATCAATACACTTCCAAAAGGATCCCTTTTCTAAAATCGTGAAGTGTTTGCTTTTATGAAATTTTGGTGAATTATTTCAGTCTCTAATTAAAAGCTAATTGTCAAAAAGTGAAGTCATTTCTTTCTTGGTTTCCATACATGGCAGCAATGAACGAGACCTAATTCTTGCTCTTATAAATCCATCACTGGATTCTTGGGAATATACAGATGAGGCCCCATCGGTGACAAGTTTTATTGCCCTCTCGACACTTTGTGATTGAAGTGGATAATTGGGTAGGCACAGTTTTTTAACCCTAAGTGCATTGAGTTCAATATTTGTGAGCGCCACAGTGAGGGGAGGTTTAGTCAGCATTTCTTTTGACCAGTAAATAATATCATCCCATGCGTTTGCGTTGAAATTTATCTGAGGAACCTTAAATTCTCTGATTTTAGACACATTTTCCGTCTTTGTTCTAATGTTCATGATGAAATCAACTGCTCTGTTTCGTTTTTGTTCTGATGTATCTGATAACATTGCTATCAGAACACTTTCGCAATGAGCAAAATATGCGTTTCTAGCAATGTAAGGCTTCACTACATCCTGAACATCCTTTAGAAGATGAAATCTTTTAATTGCTCCAAATATGTGATGTGGTCTATTCCATATATATAGTCTTCTCTTGATATCGAACCTGCTTGGTCCATAATTTGTAACAATGAAGAAAATTATTGAATAAAGAGCCAATGAAGGAGTTTTCTCTGCAATGTCTAGGCGGCAGACACGATTTGCTAATGTCAGCCATCGAGAATGGTTCAGTGGTCTGGGTTTTGTATTTTCCAAATCTTTTGGGACATTCCCACTTCTTATAGCCACAATAATTTTGTACAAATACTGTTGATCTTGGCTAAGATCATCGATAACCTCTTCTGATATGTGTTAAATCAATGCCTTTTCTAATTGGTTTGAAATTGACTGCAGGCATTTTTTCACATTCTTTCAGTACTACTCCGATTTTTCCAGTGAAACATGTTGGACCTTTTGTTTTACCACCAAAATATTCAAATAAGTGTCGAAGGGGAAGTTCATTTGTATGCAGCATACAAATGCTTCATTGTAACGGTTTCTTTAGTTTTTCTTCTATGAGGTGGATGATCTCGCCCTTGGCACCTGTGTTGGTATTTGTACTGTCACATCCTACGAGACGAATGCTCTCATTAATAGCTCACTCTTGAAAGAAGGCGAACAAACTATCAGCTATATCTTGAGCTTTACCAGAAGAAGGAACTACATGGGTTAAATATTTATTTCCTGGCTCAGACACCAAAACATAGTGTTCCTCTCTAATGGAGTCTTCGTACCATTTGTTTCCTTTCTTCACCTTCACCAAAGTCTTGTCCTTTCTTCCGTCAAAAAATGTAGCAGATATGACAGGAGGATTAGCTTTACTCTCCATCACCAAACTTTTTCTCATTTTCTCTCTTCCCGTCAGATTTTGTTCTTGTCAATCAAACGCGTACTATATTCTTTAGTGATTGCTCCATAATCAACTAAAGCAGCTGAAGCCAAAGCAGCTGCTGCTCGATCTGAAATTCCAAATCTATCGGCTTCCATCGCTACAGTAAGCAATGGAAGTCTAATTTGACCTTGTATGGCAACTGACTCATAGTCTGATTCACTCTGATGTGGGTCTAATTCATATTGCGCGGAAGTGCTCTCTACATCTGAAAAACACTCTATTTCGGTTAAAATATGAGAGTCCTTCATTTCTCTTCTTCTTTTAACCATTCCCTCTTCTGTCCGCAATTTCCTATACTGCATTTTTTGAATTCTTTTTGTCATGTCTTTATCACTGCCCCCTATTTTCATTGCAAGCGTCGATCGCTGATCCTGTAAAAACAGTTTATAAATCCGCTTTAGAAGCCAGCCAATTGATATAATTAAATACCGTGTACAACCAAAAGAATTAAATAAAACACCATTACATCATGCTGTTTATTTAGGCGAATTAATAGAAATATTTAGAAAATAAATATACAATGGAATATATATGATCAAAAATAATAATAATAGCATACGTACGATGAATATATAATAAATATACAATGGAATATATACACGATCAAACAATAATAATAACATAAGAAACACGAACGGGAAATATATAATAAAAAATATACAAAACGTTGTATTATCAATATATTAGTACAGGAAATATATATATATATATATATATATATATATATATATATATATATATATATATACAGTTATATTAAATAATTAAATATATTGAAAATAATAATATACGAAACGTATAATCAAATGCATATTAGTACAGGAAATATATATCTATACACAAGTAAATAAATAAATATACTCCTTTATGTTGTACGGGGTATATTAAATAATTAAAAATGATAATATGCGAAACGTATAATCAATTGCATATTAGTACTGGAAATATATATATACAATTAAATAATTAAATATACATCCTTTATGTTCTACGGTGCAAAACGCTAAACTCACACGTAATCGAGTCTACATTCACATCGTTATTACTTCGTACTACGCGGAAAAACCGTCCAAGCAACACTTCACCGTTTAACTTATACGGATGCCTATACTCTCCATAAATGGCTTTCATATCGTTCAATACTATTTTTGTGCCCACTTTAAATTCGGTTGGCAAGTTATCTTTAAACACGGCTAGAATACAATCGAAAGCACGCACAAAGAGGTCATCGTTAACCACAACATCATTATTAAATACAAGTTTATAAACACGCCTTTCCAATCGAGTTTTTTCTTACCGTCCCGAGCTTTTCAATCGTGAACTCTTCTTCACTCTGCGTAGCGGCAATTGAAATAATCTTCCAAGTCGTAACGACAGTTACTCATTATATAGAGATACAGCTCTTCAGGGTGAACAGTCTAATAGAGGCTTCAGTTTGCGGAATCCGACGATTTCAAACATTCTGTCGAGGATGAAACGGTTTCGCGTAGGGACAAGAACGTTATTATCAGATGCATTCTTCCACATCAGTCGTATATCAATGCATGGCTGTTCGTTATTTATACACAACGTGCAAACAACGGCATATGAGGGGGCATCACTAATCTGCTCTCTTCTTGTACCTACACCTGCAGGTATTTTATAACAGTCCTCTCCCCACTTCTCAACTATCACGAAGACTCTATTCATCTCCAGTGTTTGCTTGTCTGCAAATCGTTTGAAGTACATAGTTAATGGTGCCGTTTTCACGCCTGAAGACGCGCAATGACTTCGTCACGGAGACATCGTACGAGGCGTTGAGAATGCTTCTCAAAGGAAGTTCCATCGTATTCGCACGTCCACACGGTTCAAGCTCTGAGATGACTATGAGCCACAGGTGGACGGATCGGCTCGACGGACGGAGTGAGTCACGCTGGTGAAACTTGTACGGGTTTGTTCGAACTCGTGTGTTTTGTGAGGTACACTGGTGGGCGGATCGCTGGGGTGAGCGAGTTACACCATAAACTGCTGAAGCGTGTACAAGCTTGTTCGAACACTTGTGCCCTTGGACAAACAGAATTTTCCGCTACATGAAACAATACCGGCTTTAATGTTTTATCACTCACCAGACGTTCATTTCTACAAACTAAACATCTTCACAATCCGGTGCACTATTTGAGAGAAACATATGCCCATATTTATCCTTTTTGTTTAAGAAGCGATACTTGTCTCTAAAGTCTGTTAAAAACTCAAACAGCCCATTAGCCACAACCTCACTACAAACCTCGTCATGATATATATTAATATAGTGGGAAAAATACTTAAGATTTTCCATCCATGATGACAAGATTTACAGTCTCAGCCGTAGGGTACGAGTAGTCGGTATGGTGTAACATGACATAATATCGTTTGTCATACCACTCATCAACAAGACTCACTATCCATAACCGTTGCTTATCTTCTGAATGTGTTGCTTCTTCTACTTCGCGGTATATGTGAGCCTTTATATAAGTTAGGTCTACAACATACTTTAATACATCATTTGTACTACGAAATCCTACAATGCCATCGCCAGAATACCCGTAGAGTATTTGAACATCTTGGTCCTTCGCACGGTTCAATGTAGCCTTAAAAGTATCAAAGGAGGGTGGAATAGGGAGTTCTTCAGTATCCACCAAATCTTGGCACTTTGCCGAATACCACTTTATAAACGTCGAACACGCAATATTAAAGGTAGCCATAACTATTTTTTCTACGCGGAAGAATACACGTCTGAGCTTAAGGGTATGCAGAGGTCAACTGAGCACGCAGGGATAAAGATATGCTCAGGTAGTGGCAGGACTCACGTTGCCGATATTACAGTGGGCGGAGCTTAGCTTTTTACTGTACACACACACACGCACGCACGCAAAGGAGAAAATGAAACCTTAATTGAAACAAATATACGTGACAAATAAACATATCAATACACATATATATAAATACAATCAAGGATTAAGGTAGCCAAAGGGTACGGGATCATAGGTACCAGGCACCTGGTAACGCTTCCTATAGGTGTTACGGCATACCTTCGTGTCCCTAAGTTCCTTCACACACACACCAGTTTCTACCCCCGAAAATTGTGCGTCCCCACAGTCAGTTGGGGTAGTTGGTCACCCTCATCTTCCAAGCACACTAGTTCCTTCAACGAGTCAAAGTTAACGACTCGAGCCTTCACGTTATACTTCATATCATCCCCTAACCTCACCCTTACCCCATAGGTTTTTGGCCCTGTTGACACAAACGAGTCTGCGTATGCACCATCACCATACTCATCCTTGATCTCGTCAGTTAGCTCTCCGAGGAATTCCCCAATAGCGGGCATGTATTTACCTTCCCTCACTGTGAATATCACGCTATCTGTGTCAGCGCACAACACCCTCCGTCCAAGAGAGTGCAATACGCCCCAAAGTTTCATGCAGGCTTAGGCCGTTGTGAAACTGGCTACAGGTATGTTTGTAACCCGTGAGGTATCTGTGGCCAGCTCGGTGATGTTGCACTTTATTATGTAAGTATTACCTACATTCACGATCTCCATAACCTCTTCATTGGGAGCGTTGGCATAATCCCAGACTTCACTATAACTTTGTACCAAATGGACGTTCCCTTTGCCGGTATTCTGCGCAAACTTTCCCCAAAGACTGTTTAGACACAACTTTGCACTATAGCGCTTGCCAGGATTCTTAACAATTTGGGGTCGGTCAAGCTGTATACCTTCATGGGCACGGTATCGCTGAATATACGACGTTTTTTCATCTTCGGTATCAACCCCTCGCGGATATACTGACGCCTCAACCTTATCCTTCAAAAAGCGTTTATATATGGTGTGAAAAGGTTGGGTAGCTTCTAAAACCTCCACACCTCATGTATCTTCATTATTCTACAGTATATCCATGGCGAACGGCTAGGGCCAGCTCAGGGCTTGTATATACACACCTCTGATCTTACGCTGATGGGTTGTATGGTCACAATTACCGTTGTTCTCTTCTGCGCACTTCACGCACAGGGGAAACATGAGCTTGTGATCTATAACGACAGGTAAGATCGGCATCCATAAATCGCGAGGTGGGAGCACGTCTACGAAAGAGAGTCCAAAGTAGCGCTCATTCAAGTTAGCTAAAAACTCCTCGATGGTTGGTATGGTGGGACTCACCATTTTCAGGTGCACCTACGGGGTACGGATTGTTCTTCATCACGTAGGGTATAAAGAGCAGAAGTCGTAGTAGTGGAGTTTCACGCCCTCCGTAGGCGGAAAGTATAGCTTCAAGGGATTTGTACGCCCTCCAACCAAACTGTCAGCGCATTTGAGGGGGTCCAACACCATTGAACGTTTGATGGCCCTTATTTCTTCACGGTACTGTCCATCTGTTTCCATCCGTGCATCATACTCATGCTCCCACAAGACTTTGTGACGGAACTGGGAGCCTATAAGTTGATCGCGGGTGCGGGTCCATGCGAGGCTGTCGGCGGGGGATCTTCCATAAAGGTCTCCTGTAACGGCACATTTAGCGCGCGGGCATCCATGTCACCAGCAGCCGTTAAAGGAATACACAGTCTTCCAGTGACTGGATCCTCACTTAGGCCGTCAACCCAGTAAAACACGACCATTAACCTTAGTGGGTACTTCACCCGTGTTGCGGGCATGCTTTATGTATACCCCGGTCTGCTGCTGTAGGTGTATGAGCCAGTAAACAGCCTTGTGCCCATAACTGCGGGGATTGTTTCTGTGAATAACGGCTAAGGTGTCTTTAGGCATGAAGTTATTCTTGAACACTGTAAAACTGTAAAACATAATGGGGCGATCGTGGTCGCGACTTGCAGTGGATCGCATTTCTAAGCATACTCTAAGTACTCGTACGTCATTCACGCAATAACGTTCACATTCATCGGCTATATTTTATGGATTGGCGTCATTAAAACTGTTGTAGCAACGATCAAAATCTTCACGCGCACTATCACTCATGTTGGTGTAGTTAAAGTAATGTTTGTGTGGAGGTAGTCCTACGTAATTTAAAGTCTCGTTAGTGAGGAATGTGTAAGGGAAATATCCTTTTGAAACTTCAGCGGCTACGTCCATGACCTTGGGCAGCTTTGCTAATTTACAAGGTGTGAACAGCAGGGTTTCTTTAAACTGTACATTACCTCTTATCTGCATCTGTATTAGTTTGTTGCTTTTTTCCAAATGATCACCTGTAAATATCGCAGCTCCTTATAAAGGAAATGTGTGTCAAATTTCGCCCCGTTATGGGCAAGAATATACAGAGTCATTTTTTTTAACTTGTCCTCTAATTTGACAATATAGGACACAAAGAGCTTCACAGGGCAGGGCTGTCGTATGCATTCGTTTTAAATACGTTTGTCCGTTTTCCACATTTGTGACACTCATCACACTCGAGCTCCATGCACTCATCACAGGTAGTCTGATTTACGAGTAAATGTGGGATAACCTCTTTGGTTTTAGTGTTCGTATAAGTTTTTATATCGTAGTACACGGTTATAGAAGGGCTATTTTTAGGTTTAGCATCTTTCATATAACATACATGCTTCACTCCATTCGCCTTATATTTTTCATGACATGTAGAACAGTGAATTTCATCGCATTTATGTTTGAAATTCCCCCAATTATCCATCATGTGAAACATACCGCACTTACAAATCCTCATTTTCCTGCAAGTGCCATTTGATTTATGGAGCTCAAAGCATTTATTGTTCAAAAATGTACGTCTACACACATTACACTCCCTCTTCTCGATTTCAAGTACCTGACTTTCACATTTGGGGCTTTTACACTGCTCACATACCATGTAGCATTCCTTACAATGTTTCACCATATCATCAGCAAACTCGAGACAACCCTTACACAAATCATGATGCCTTCCATATTTTCGGCTTTTATCATAACTGGTTTAGAGATCCCTTATGTTACGGATGAGGAGATACGATGTTCCTGACAATCCTATAACAAGTAGGGGTTTTGTACGATCTCTCACGCTGCTTTTAAAAACATACACAATCCTGCGACGATCACCCATTCCAAATACGACTATACGTGCATTCATTTCCTGCTCGGCCCTTCTCAGTTCTTCAGGACCCATATTACACTCAAACTCAAGCTTACAATCTGAATTCAGTTTACGGGCACGCTGCACAACCGTGGGCAACCAAATTTTTCGCGTCCAAGTATTTAGCACAGTGAACATATGAGCTAAAATTATTGCTATAAAAGCACAACCACGATCTACGTTTAAATGCGTTCTGTAAATAACCGGAGAAAATTAAGAGTAGAAGGAAACGGTGGCCAAACCCCGGCTCGCGAGCCGCATGCGGCTCTCGAGGTTGTTAACTGCAGCTCGCGAGACAATTTTGGTTTTTATTGTATTTATCATAAAAGACAAAATTCATAATACAAATATAATTTCTTTTTCACATAATTAAAACAAATATGAAAAAAAAAGGAAAAATTGAATTGACAATAAAATGCGTCATGCGTACGACAATTTCTTTTGCGTGACAGGCACTAAGCGGGATAATTACGTAATTATCACCAATCGCCACTCACCAACCAGTGTCTGTCCAGTCCCCATCGAGCTACCCTGCGGGCCGCGTGTAGTAACGAGTGAGTGTGTTTTAAAATTGTCTTCTTAGATCAAATAGTGGCTATTTTTCTCAGCTATACAAGTGAAAGTTATACAATCCCTTAGTTGATTAAAATGACTGAGCAGACAAAGTGTAAGAAACGGAAATATGAAGAAGTAAATAGAGTTTTTAAACAGGAGTGGGAGAAGAGCTTTGCCTTTACTGTTAAAGGTGGGAAACCTGTGTTTCTTATCTGCCACGTGGCACTCAATCACTTTAAAGTCAGTAACTTAAAGCGTCATCATGAAACTAACCATAACAATTTTATTATGGAATTTCCTCCCAAATCAGAATTGAGGAAGACTAAGTTAACAATGTTAAAATCTAGCTTAGTTGCCCAACAAACTGTACTTTCATCATTGTGTAAGACAGCTGACTTAACTACTGAAGCTAGTTTTGTTATGGCATGGAATATTGCTCGTGCTCAACTTCCCTACAGTAGTGGAGAATTTGTGAAGAAAAATATTGCCGATGTCACTGCAATTCTCGCTCCAGATAACACAAAGCTTCGAGAACAAATAGCAAGTATTTCTATTTCCCGCCACACTACAGAGAGACGTATTTCCCAGATCATTGCTGAAGTTACATGCTCGTTGCAGTGATTTGAAGAATTCTGTTGCATTCAGTTTGGCCCTCGATGAATCCACAGATATTAAAGGTAACCCTCAACTGGCGATATTTGTTCATTATGTTACTGGCGATGGAAATGTGAAAGAAGAACTCTTGGACTTAATGACCCTAAGAGAAACCACCAGAGGGGTTGACATAAAGAACGCACTTGACGAGGCATTATCAAATGCTCAAGTACCAATGAATAAACTTGTGAGTGTTGCAACAGATGGAGCACCAGCTATGGTAGGACAAAATGTAGGCCTAGTTGGGCTCTTGACACGCGATCCCAAGTATCCTGTGTGTCTCTTTATTCAATATATCATTCACCGTTGTCATTTGGTAAGCAAATACTTAAGGTGTGACAGTGTTATGAAATGTGTTCTAGAAATTGTGAATTTCATTCGTTCAAATGCAAAAACGCTCCGAGCGTTTAGAAATTTTATCGAGTAGCTGGATCTTCAAGATAAGCCAGATGACCTTTCATTCTACTGTATTGTAAGGTGGTTATCAACTAGTAATCTCCTGAATAGGTTTGTTGCACTGTTGGAGCCTAACATTGATTTCTTGAAAGAAAAGGAAAAGTCATACCCACAAATAGAAGATCACGAATGGGTGCAGGATCTGATGTTTTTTACTGATGTAATACAACACCCTCAAAATCTAAATTTGGCACTTCAGAGAAAGGATAAGGTCATTTCTGACCTTACACAGACAATTTTCAGTTTCCAGAATAAAATAAAGCTCTTCCAAAAAGATCTAGTAACAAAAAAATTTGACCACTTTCCCCACCTGAAAAACCGAGCAAACACTTTTCTTGATATTGGAATAAAAGATAGTAAATTGGAGGAATACAAAGGTAAATTAGAAGGACTAATTGATGATTTTCAGTACAGGTTTGATGAACTAAAGAAGCTAAAACCATGCTTCGAATTTCTTGTAAATCCTTTCCTGATTGATGTCGTCAACGATGGCTGTCCTGTTACCACACGTTTTGTTACGGAAGCTGCTTCAATACAAACAGAACTTTTGGAGCCACAGGAGGACGTGGGTTTAAAGTTGATACATAAAAGATTATCTGCAGTTGAGTTTTGGAAGCAAGTACCAGAGACAAAGTATCCTCACCTCAGGAAAAACAGTTTCCGACTTATCTCAGTTTTTGGGACAACTTATTGCTGTGAAGCACTCTTCTCGGTAATGAAGTTTGTAAAGTCAAAACATCGTGCTGCCTTCACTAACGAACACCTGACTGAGCTTCTTCATACCGCCTTAACATCACATCAACCAGACTTTAAAGCATTAACAGCCAAAATGAATACCCAAACTAAGCCTTCTACAAGCAGTAATTAAACAATTTAATAATGTGAGTATAACTATATGTATATGTATATGTTTTTAATAATAAAATTTTTAAAAAAATATTTTGCGGCTCTCGTACATCTGAAAAACGTCGTATGTGGCTCTTGGGTCCAGGAAACTTGGCCACCCCTGGTATAAGGTGTGGCACTATGACCCGCAACCCGGAATACTCTGTCAATATCTACCATGAAGTTGTCCATATTGAAGGATGTACCACTTTGAGAGGCTTGCATTATACGCCCCAAGATATAGTCTATATCTACAGCCGCCAAACGTCTGAACGGTATTACCACCCAAAATTCGTCCTCGTCATCTGACCCGAACCTGAAGTATAACCTCGTCCGGACTTCACGTTCGTCGCGGTTCTGAAGGGCAAACTCCACAATACGTTCAACTACGCGCCGCAGTCCGTTGGTATACAGAGACCCCGGGCCATCCCTGACCACGTACCGATTTCTAGTCAGGGCAGGGGTGGGGGTAGCGGTGCGCACCAACTCGAATGTTATACCATCCTCCACAGTATGAGAAGCTGTTGTAGAGGAAGTACCCGGATCTGAACAATGGAGCATATTTGAGGAAGGTACTATTGTGGGGGTTGTGTCGTAAGACGTTGAGGGTTGGGGATCTATTACTGGGGATCTAACAACCGGAGCAATCCTGGCACGCTTTATACCTGACGTGGAGGGTTCTTCATCATGCTTCCGTTTTGAACTGTCGCATGCTACAGCTGTCGCTGGTGAGGGCTCGTCGGCGGGGAAGGGTTCTGTAGCTGCACGGTCAATGGGTTCGTCTGTGATATTTTGTAAATGACCCACTTAGGGGTGTAACGTATTAGAGATGGAATCTGTAGAAAAATTCAGGTTCACAAGCCCCTCCACATGTATTATATCTGGCCCTACAGGATGTGGAAAAACTGTATTTATGCTTAAAATCATTAAATATAAGGGGGAGATGTTCTCAAAATTTGTGTATAAAGTAATATGGTGCTATTCGACGTATCAGCCAGTGTTTAACGAGTACCAAGATGAAATTTTGTTCCACAAGGGGGTCTATGACGTTAATTCGTTAAAAGGTTATAAGCATACAGTTATTGTAATTGACGATCTCATGTTGGAAATGGATGAAACGTTTGCCGAGACATTTACAGTGTTCTCCCACCATCTTAACATAAGCGTATTGTTCATCAACCAGAATCTATTTTTCAAAAATAGATACATGCGCGATGTGTCGCTAAATACACAATATCTTGTCTTATTCGCACAACGTAGAGATGTATCACAAATTGGGGTATTTTCTACTTTTTATGGGTGGCTCCCCCAACCCCACTTTCAGTCCCTCATCCCCCACTCCCCGATTTCCCCTCATTTTGGACTCATACTACTGTAGGTTGACAGAAATTCGACTATTTATTGTTGTTTGTTGGATATGAGCAAAGTGTATGACAGAGCGAATCACAATATATCATAGTATTTAATAAATGACAAAGCAGGAATGCTCTACTGTATGCATTAAATACATTGAAATTTTGCTATACTCACCAAACTTTTGCGATTAGATAGGGCAATGTATTATTGTTCGAATGTTTGGGTTCCTTATATGAAGTTAGACAAGGCTCTTTGCTCTCTCCTTTGCTGTTTAATGTGTATATTGATGGATTAATTACCTCTGTTAATGATGAAAGAGTGGGATGTTGTTTATATATCACGAGAATAAATAACTTAATCCATGCCGATAATATGGCATTAATTAGCTCTTTCAGTTAAAGGTGTGGATCATCAAGAACAAGAACAAGAATAACAAGAAGTGCAAAGCATTCAGAACTCATGCAATCCCATTGTCGAAGCTATTCATCAGTTCAACTTTATATTTTCTAAGCTATGAGATTCATGGTACGAAAGTGTTTGTCTATAGCTCCACTTAACATCGTTATTGGTATTTTAATTACTTGTATTTTTTTATTTTTAGTTTTATTTTCTCTTTAAGGTTCAATTAAAACTTCTGTTATTACATTTCTTACTGTTATTTTTTAATTTTTAGTCCTACATATTTCTTTTATTATTTTACACATTCCATACATGACATATTATTGCATGCATCATATACACTCCTGCCTTTATAGGTCCGGATGCATCATTCTTCAAGAGCAAGATACACCGCGAGTTTGTGTTTCATCCCCAAGGCAACACAAATGGATCCGCTCCAATCACAAGTAAATTCATATCTCCTCAGGCTTCCAACCCAATCTAATTGGAAGCAGAATTTAATCTTTCATTTCTTTAATGCCTCAAAAACTCTGTTCCTTCATCTGTTTATTCATCATAATTTTCCACACGACTATCCCCTTACCTTCAACAACACACAACTCAATCCTTCCTCTTCTCTTAACATTCTTGGTGTTTCCTTTTCTCGTGATCTTTCCTGGAAAGATCACATAAACTCTCTTTCTAAAACAGCTGCTTAGAGGTTAGGTGTGCTGTACCGGTTACACAGTTTCTTCATCCCACTCAGTTGCTGTCTCTGTACAGGGGTCTTGTCCACCCCTGTATGGAGTATGCTTCTCATGTGTGAGGTTGGTCAACCCACACAGCTTTACTTGACCGGATGGAATCAAAGGGTTTTTCGTCTCCTCAGTTCCCCGCTTCCTACTGATTGTCTTTAATGCCTCTCTCTTCGCCGCAATGTTGCCTCATTTTCCCTTTACTATTGCTATTATAACGAACACTGCTCTTCTGAACTCTCTAACTGCATGCCTCCTCCTTTAACCAAACTTTTGACACATTCTCATTCCTTTTCTGTTCAACTCTGGAACGCAAGAGTTTATTGGCATTTTCAGTTTTTTATCAAATCAACCGGTCAACTCTGGAACAGTCTTCCTCAGTCCATATTTTCCCCTGTCTATGACCTCCAATTTCTCAAATGCAGAGTGTCAAGGCATCTCGAAAACTTGAACCTTTAGTTTGCCTCACTTCTTCTTCTATGGTGGTGGTGGTGGTGGTGGTGGTGGGGGGGGGGGGGGGGGGGACATTTTTGCGGGCATTCGCCCTTGGTCCTTTCTTTCTGCATATAAATCCCTAACTAAATTTAATTCCATCCAGTGTAACCTAACCGCGCACTATCCCAGAGAAATGTATTTTGACTGCAGACGTTATCCTAATAAGTTTGTTTTGACAAACATTTAAACATTTTCAGACTTACTCTAATTCTATTTACTAACCTATATGCAAGTTTAAATAAATCGTGAAAAGGAATTTTTTCTTACCGTTCTTATATTTAGTTGTGGAGATCTTGGTCTATTTAAACACACACACACACACACACACACACACACACACACACACACACACACACGTCGTTCTCTAGCTGTCATTCAAAACAATATATATATTAGGGTGCTTTGAAAAAATGAAATTTCGGAATTCAAATCGCCGATCCTAATCGTGTGCAATTTTTTTTGATACGACAGTATTTAGGGGTTGCGCAAGCGTACTAATTATTCACCATTTACTTCCTATTTGGTATTATTGAGGAATATACAGATGGACTAACGGAAGTACGTTAGTACACGTTTCAGACACGAGGTGGCATACCGTTCAGCACAGAGAGCTTTTCTTTCAGTTGGGCGGTGCCATTTTGGTAGTGCACAACCTATTTTGATTCTCTCGTGTTTTGTGATATGACACTTTACATTAATTTTCCCTTTTCAGGTTATAAATAATAATGGCGAAAGTATTAATTGCGCGATCAAAAACTAAACTGTAGCTTGTGGGACAGCCAAGCTCGGAACTCTCCAGAAACAAGCTTCCCTCAAAAGGCAAAAGCCTTTCTTTTTGTTTCATCACCACATTGAGGAGAAAAAAATTGGTTCTTTTGCATTATCCTCCCAACACTAATTTTTTTATATAATGTTGGTTTGGTTTTGGTTATGGTACTTTATTTTCCTTCCATTATAAAAAAAAGTGTTGGGATTAGGTTAGGTTAGGTTAAAAACAGCCCGCCGTAGGCGTTAGCCGTAGTTAGCCGGCTTCAAGTTAGGTTAGGTTAGGTTAGGTTAGGTTAAGCGATTAAAAATGAAAAGTGTTTTGCTAACGTACTTTATTTTCCTTCCATTAAAAAAAAGTGTTGGGATTAGGTTAGGTTAGGTTAAAAATAGCCAGCCGTAGGCGTTAGCCGTAGTTAGCCGGCTTCAAGTTAGGTTAGGTTAGGTTAAGCGATTAAAAATGAAAAGTGTTTTGCTAACGTACTTTATTTTCCTTCCATTATAAAAAAAAATTAGTGTTGGGAGGATAATGCAAAAGTACCAAAAAATTGCTGAAGGAAAGTACAGTATTGCTATAACGACAAGCGAGATCCCGAACGTTTGGGAAAAAGCCAGGATTCCCACGTCTTACGAGCGAGACATCATCATGAAGCTTGGGAAACTCCACTCTTAGTGGCAAGGACCTAAGAAGAGCATCAGCCGAAAATCAGCCTCGACAATCAAACGACGAGAGGAGTTCCAAGCTGAGCTCTACAACCCCTTCGACGTCGCTCACCAACAAGCTTTGAGTTAGGGCCCTGCGAAGCTTCGAGATTCGATTTGATTTCGAATCGGAAGAGAGAATTCGATTTGATTCGTTAGCTTGGGCTCCTATTCGATATTTTCGAATCTCCATTAAGTCCGGTAAACAACATCAGTGATGTTGTTTTGAAGAACACTTTCGTAAATAAACACTTTTCTTTTTACTTACTGTAGATTATATAATTCAGTCTATATACTGAGACCAATCTCTTGTGCAATAACATTTTTATCATACTTCAATACCATTGTTCCTCCTCACGATCAAATACTTAATACATTCTTTATAGAAGGATTTACTTTGTCCTTTGCTCTCAAGATTTAATTAATTTTATGCTTATTACTAATTGTGTGTAGAAACACTAATCTATATGTGTACAGTTGATTCGACCCGAGATTCGATTCGATTTGAATTGTTTGGGTTGATTTGATTCGAGATTCGATTCAAAATAAAAATTGTGATTCGCAGGGCCCTACTCTGAGTCTAATAAAGATTCAAAAGGACAAACACTTCCTTATAGCGCAACTGGAGGCGGGGCGCAACGACGGATGGTGGGATTGGTCAAGTAGCTAGCAAGGAGCAGGGACGTAGCCGGGAATGGTCCCAAGTGGGGTGCGAACTTGAGCTACATTCGTCAGGTTCCGCGGTGAATCGGGCGAGCCCATACAGTTAGGGGGTATGGGGGAGAGTTTGAAGTTCCCTCAGCGGGGTCCGGGGCGGAGCCCCGTAAGCTAGCGGATTATAAGCTTATTTTGTGTAAAAACTGTCTGAAAATGTCAGTGCAACTGCCATTTTTGAACAATCACTATACTGCCATGCACATGAAATATGTATCCTTTCCAACAAAAGTTTGGATAGGACTGTCACATTGGTGCAATCTAAGCTATATTATGATGTAATTACTTTTATTTTCTGAAATTTGAAATTAGATATTGATCCTATAGTTTTCATATTTAACAAAGAAAGTAACTATTTTATTCACACATTTATTGATTTCATGCATACAATTATTTAATGTATACACGTTTAACAGTATAACAAATCTATGAATAACGAAATCATTAGAAGAGATCCAAATGAAACTCTCACGTATAAGGCAAGTCAAACGGATGCAGAAACAGCTAGATCAGTTGAGACAATATATATGAGACACTCACACACAGAGACATACATATATATATATATATATATATATAGACACTCCTTCCATTATATATAAATACCAAATTGTTAAATGTTATAGTTTGGCGGTAAACCTTGGTTGTAATTACCACAGATTTTTTCCTGGACTTTCCAGGGGAGAGGGGGCGACCGCCTCCGTCGACCCCCATTGGCTACGTCCCTGGCAAGGAGGTAGGAATGGCAAGCGGCCCCAGCTGAAAGCGAGGCTGCTAGACGAGAGAGGACAAAAAAGGAGACAGAAGAAGCCGAGGAGACTGTTCAACTGGAATACTCTAATAGCAGCAGCTTCACCAGCGTTGCAAAGACGGAGAACGAATGACCTGTTGTAGCTAAAACCTCGCCTCCCTCTTCCAAGCGAAAGAAAGGCAAAATTGCCATTCCTCTAGAGGTGGCATCTGCCCTAGCCCAGACCCGGACTAGCTACAGAAAGGCAGCACATATCCTGATCCCCTTCGCGCAGCAGCTGGGGGTTGACGTCGAAGAGCTCTCTGTGAGTCCAAGCGCCATAAGGGCTCATAGGATCAGACACCGACGAGCTCTTGCGGAGGAAATCCAGCGTTCTTTCTCCCCTGACGTTCCCTTCTTTTGCAATGGGACGGGAAAATGATGTCAGACCTCACTGACCGCAAGCAGGTTGATCGTCTCCCCATTTTGGTGTCCGGGGAAAACAGCCAAAAGCTGCTTGTCGTCCACAAACTACCGAATTCCAAAGAAGAAGAAACGGTACGCAAGCTCCTGGAAACAGTTGAGTGGAATCTTCCTGGACGAGCGAAAGGGCTTTGTTTCGATATCACTGCTGCAAATACGGGACTCCGCGGTAGTGCATGTGCTCTGGTAGAACAAGGGTTGAACAACGACGTGCTTCACATACACACGCCTGTCAACACCATATTCACGAGTTAATCCTCCATAAAGTCTTTACTACGGTTTTACGAGATGTTTCCAGAAGCCCCAACATCGCGATCTTCGACAGCTTCAGCGACTACTGGCCAAATATTCATCAAGATGACTTTAAGACGGGAGTGGGCGATGAGGTCACGCGAATATGAGCGTATAGTCATCAAGGGATGACTGCAAGGAGTTCCTGGAACTAGTCATCATCTCTTTCAGTGATGTACTCCCTCACGGTTACCGGTTTGGTACGCCAGGATCAGTTCATCGCGCACACTGGATGGCAAGGGCTTCGTACTCGCTGAAAATATGAATGTTTCGAGAATGGCTCCAGCTGGAGCAGCCACAATGTCTTCGTTTGGCAAGCATCTTTGGTACCTACAGTGTTTTCATGGTCAGCTGCACAAATTGCCAGGGTCGGAACTAAAAACTTATAGTTTTGAAAATTTCACCCAAATATACTGTACGTGTATGTATGTTATGCGTAATCAGTGAAATTGCGTACTTCATGAAATAAACAATAACGTTGCTTACTTCATGAAATTGGCAGTTCATTTGCCAAATTCATAAAATAAGACACGTTATTGTTTATTTCATGAAATATGTAATTTCGCTCTGCTATTTCATGAAATAGGCAGAGGAAAAACTGCAAGTTCAATTATGAGTTCCAAACTATATTTAAAGCAAAATATACTTGAAGTAAAATATACAGAGGAGGACTTAATTTATTTTGATGCGTTTTTGTACGTATGGCTGGGTGGCACGAGCTGTTACAAAGGTCTCCAGCTTTTAGACAAAAGCATCTTTTGGTCAGACAGCTGGTTCGGCAGTTAGATTAGGTTAGGTTAGATTAGGTTATGAAATGCTTAAGCAGCGCCGTGCGCATATAGCTACTCCCTTCTATTAAAGATTCACAACAGTGCGTGTGCGCCTAAAAAGTTTGCTAATTTTTATCAGAGACACAAAAATATTTATCATTTAGATGTTGTTCTGTCCTTGAGGAGGCTCACAATGGAGTTTTTGCCATTTTATTATATTTAAACTTAAATATCATCGCAAAATTTCGAGCATTTCATAACCTATCCTAACCTAACCTAACTGCTGAACCGGCTGTCTGACCAAAAGATGCTCCTGTCTAAAAGCTGGAAACCTTTGTATCAGCTCGTCCCATCCAAGCCATACGTGCAAAAACGCATGAAAATAGGTTAGGTACTTGCCTGTATATTTTGCTTTAAGTATACAGTATTTTGCTTTAAATATAGTTTGCAACTGACATTTTTGGGTAGTTTGCTTTAAATACAGTATAGTTTGGAACTGATAGTTGAACTCTCAGTTTTTCCTCTGCCTATTTCATGAAATAGGCAGAGCGAAATTGCATATTTCATGAAATAAGCAATAACTTTGCTTATTTCATAAATTTGACAAATGTACTGCCAATTTTATGAAATAAGCAATATTTTGCTTATTTCATGAAATACGCAATTTCACCGATTACACGTAACATGTATATAATTTTTTTTCAGCTTAATATGCGACCGACCGATTAAGTTTAAAAAGCGAAGATGAACTTATCAATAAATAGGGCGGGAAACGATTGGGGACAGCATGTTGGGTTAGTAGATTTTATGAAAATGTTACAGTTCGTAGAACGGTAATATCCAATATTCTTTTTTTTTATGTTGCGTATGCTTCTTAAGGAACAGTACACACTCCTGTATTTCACCCACGAACACACACACCCACGAACACACACACACACACACACACACGCACACACGCACACGCACACACACACACACAGACACACACACACATATATAATATATATATATATATATAATATATATATGTTTATATATGTAAAGAACAACGAAAGGGTGATTTATTTTTAATAATTTCTGTTAAGAGCGATTATTATATAATTTATATAAACATTTATCAGTAAAGGCACCGCGGTGTTTCTCCTGCAAATGCGAAAGTGGAATTACGTTTCTTGTATTGTATTAACTAAATAATAATAATAATAAATAATAATAATAACAACAACAATATTAATAATATAAAAAATGGCTTGCATACATTACATTTTGTGTAACATAGGTAGCGTTTTGTTCAATTTTTTACATTATCCTTTAATGAATAAGTGGATGCAGGAGATAAATAGTGTGTACATAGTGTAAAACATACTGCAAAATACAGTACGCTTTCCTTAAATTTCTCTAATTCTTGTCTTTATATATATATATATATATATATATATATATATATATATATATATATATATATATATAATTCTCTATAACAAGTGTAAAATACGATGGAAATAATCATTAAAACAGAGAATACCGAAGTTGACAATCTTCTCAGGTTGTATGAAAGTACGTGCTTTGCAATTTTTATAATTCTAATTTTGGTAAAGGAATATGCATCCGGTATATTCTCGTTGTCAGTGTCTAGCTGAAATATAGTTTCTATCTGCGTTACTATATTATCATAAAACAAAAGGAATATAATAGTTGGTGCAATTTATTTTTCACTGAAAATATCCGTGAAATATAAATAGTCTATACTGTAGATACACCGTCTGCCAAAAAAAAGGATTCATTCTAAAAACAGCCATGAAATCAACATTTATTAAGCAATCATAATGAAACTCATACAGAGTAAAACTATGTAAACAGTATATATGTACACCAATTTTCAGAATATTATATTCAAAATTAAAGATTTAAGGAGGATTGTTTATTTTCAACACATTTTGTTGGTGAACATCGCTCCAGTTTTGAGTTCTGGGAGTCCACAAAAGCGGTAAAACTTTGGTAATAAAATTTTTATCCTCATTTTAATTATAAAATACATCATAAGAGTTACAAAATATAGGAAATGCTTCCATTAAAAAACCATGAAAATTAAAAAAGGATTTTGAATTTCGAAACAGAACTTAAATCCTAATTTTACAAAAGAAATCAAATTAACATTTTATTCTTTTGGAGTTCCTGTTAAAAAAATTGTTCAATGTGTTTCCCTTCTGTTTCAACAATTTTCTTCCATCATGGACGAAATTCATCAATGTTCGATCGATCTGCTCCCGTGGTATCTCTTCCCACTTCCACACAAGAAGCTGACGCAAATGATCAACATTTCTCACCCTGCTCCTGTAAACTCTCGGTGCCAAATTTTCCTAGATTCCACAGTCAACAGGGTTCAAGTCAGGACCGTTAGGTGGTCAATTTTGGGGTTCAAGTCAGGACTGTTAGGTGGCCAATGTTGGGGTTCAAGTAATTCTGGGACATTATTTTTTAATTATTCCACAGTTGCTATTGCTGTATGGGACGTTGCTCCGTCTTGCTGAAAAAGATAATAAACACGTTGGCCAGATTTTGCATTTCGGGAAGCATGTTTCGCAGCAGAGTATTTCGATAGTACTCGGCATTGACTTTTACACCAGGCTCAATAAAATGAATGGATGTTTTTCCTAACTTTGATATGCCAACTGACACCATGACACTAGCTGAGAAAGACTTCTGGTTGCAAAAAGTCTGCTATCAGGTATTTCATTCTTACATTGGAGGTGCAAGTAAACTCTGTCATTTTGACTCTTTCGAGGGGGCTCCACAGTGAATCTCTTTTCATCAGTGAAAAAAGCCTTGAAAGTTTATCACATGTTACTCGCCGTAAGATTTGTTTTGATCTTTAAACTCGTTTCTGCTCATCAGTTTGAGTAATCTTTGCCGTGCACTCTTTTGAAAGGTTTTAGTTGAAGATTTGTTTAATTATGCGTCTCACACTACTTTCTGATAATTGTAACTCTTCTGATATGCGAGTTGGTGTCATATGGGTTCGTGGCTGGTTTTCATGACTTAATATACGTTCTTCGACGTCGTCAATATTGGCTTGTATGTGAACAGTTTTTGGTCGCCCACTTCCCTCTCTTCTTTTGATATCCCCAGTGTCGTCAATTTTCTTTAGAAGCTTTCCTAAACCACCAAGAGTCCATCCTTTGTTGGGGAATTCGGAGAGTAGTTTCGTTCGTCCATATCCCTTTTCTAGTCTATAATGCTTAATTATAATCTTAACTTCCTCTGAAAATGGCATATTCATTATATTTTATAACCCTGCTAAAAAAAATCGTATATTAGAATTTACAAAAGTGAAAATGGAAAAAAGGATTTTTGATTAGTTTGTCGACCATCAGTTGTAGTGCTATTATAGAAATATTTAATAAATCGTTATTTATGATGGCTTCGAACTGAAATTTTATTTACAGGTAGATGTTTTATGTATCTTTCACGTATATAATTTTCATACTGATTGTTTGAAAAATGTTGATTCCGTGGATGTTTTTAGTGTGAACCCTTTTTTTTGGCAGACGATGTGTATGTGTGTATAAGGAAGAGCAAAAGGAGGGGAGATGAGATGGAGAAAGCAAATGGGGCAGAAAGCAAATGGGGGGAAAAAGCAGTGGAGAAATAACAACCGAATATCAGAATTTCAGGGATAGAAAAGGTAAAATAAAGAACAAGGTCTCCATAAATTACCTTTACAAATTCAACTGAAATGGAATTGCACTTGTAAAGATAATTTATTGACATCATATATATATATATATATATATATATGCAGGCTGGTGCAAAAGTCACGCACCATAGGAATTTTCAGTGTTGACTATAATATATTATCTTCTTTTCTTTTAGATAGGGGATGGCCGCGAAATTAACAATAGACGAGAGGGTGAGTTTGGTTTTAATGTATGGAATGCCAGGTACTACAAATCGATCAATCGGTAGAGAATTCATTTCTGTACCGATTGATCGATTTATAGTACCTGGTATTCCATACATTAAAACGAAGGTCACCCTCTCGTCTATTGTTAATTTCGCAGCCATCCCTTATCTAAAAGAAAAGAAAATAATATATTACAGTCAACACTGAAAATTCCTATGGTGCGCGACTTTTGCGCCACCATATATATATATATATATATATATATATATATATATATATATATATATATATATATATAGTTAACTGAATAATACCAAAAATTAGAAATAAAATTAATCTATATATATATATATATATATATATATATATGATACAACTCAGAATGGTCCCCTGAGAAACTTTTATGTTAAACAAAGACCGGTCATGGACATGCATGGTCTGTGTGTAACATATATATATATATATATATATATATATATATATATATATACACACACACGAGTATATATTTCAAAATATGGAAACATTTTCATATCACGTAAAATTATAATCACCGCATGGGAGTTTATAAATCTGATATAATACATTAGGAAAAACATTACTAAAAAGTATACCAAAACAGACTCATTATTTCTTACATTAACCTAAGCGCGGTGGTATTGAAGATAAAAAATGCCCCATATAGTCTCCACAGTTAACTCACTTTCTTCAATTAAGTTAGTAAATTTTAACTTTAATACTATTCATAATTATTTCAATGTTATTTGATCATGTTACATCTCGTATGTAACGTATCGTATGTAACGACTCGTATATAACGTCTGCTTATCGTATTAAGCCCGGAATGTTCATTCTTTTAGCTATCACTGGTTTTGTCCAAAATATTTTGTCATAAATTCATGTCACTGAAATGGAGTGGGTCTTCTCTCCCCATTTTTCAATTTCTTCTTTCCCTTTTACTGCTTTGATCTTCACATGTTTTTCAAAGGCAAATTTATTTCCTCATATTCAATTTATATATATATATATATACTGTGTATATATATATATATATATATATATATATACATATATATATATATATATATATAATATATATATACAGTATATGTAGATAGATAGATATATATTAAGAGCTGATTTCCAAAAGTCGCTGAATCCATAAAACCAGTTTCTAAGATATTGGCACATTTTATATTTTTTTACTATAATCTCTCCTTAAAGTAGTTTTTTTCACATTAATGTTCGGAGTGAATGCCATTAAGCAAAAAAGATGTCTGAATAAAATCTAGTACACAAAGTTTTTGTAAATACGTTTTTTATTTGTAATTGGTGGTGGACTTAGCACCTTTTGGAACACAATCAAAGACATGCTGTCGACAAGACTTCTGGATTACATCGAAACAAGCACAAAAAAAAGCCGTACAAAACCAGCATGATTTACTTCAATATCTCTACCAGTTCAATTAATCATATCAAATTATATCAAGCAAAAAATCATTCTGACGATGAGCCACCCACCACTGTTCAACCCATGCCATGCCATGCGTGTTTTGGACTCAGCATGCGTAGTAGGTGTGTCAATTTTGGGGGTGAAATGACTAATTGAAAATCATGTGATTTGGTAGCAATTTAATGTAATCATTTGGCATACAAAACAATATCCTTGCTTCAAAAACAATAAAAAATAACTCCTACCTACATCAATTTTAATTCAAAAATTCCAGTTTTCCGTAAATTCGTAACAAAATAACAAATGTGCGCAAACATCCTATCAACATTTAAAGTGGCAATAAGATATCATTCAGAGTCTTTATTTGAAAGTAACCAATGTGGTCATGTCCTTTTTGCTGCGGTTCCTTGACATCAGCATTCGGCTTGCTACTTGCGCTTTGATGTAGCCTTCTCGCCTCTCGTGACTGTAAACTTGACTAGCTGCTTCTGTGACCATTTTCACACATCTCTCCACACTCTGAGTGTGAGAAGGCCACTTTGGCACATGCATTGGGGCCTCTTTAAGTTGTGTTAAAGCTTTGTTTGTTATACATGTTGTCAGTGGTGGCTCCAAAACTTCCGAACTCAAGTTAACTAATTCTGACAATTTCGTGGCATTGACGTTTATCGGAGGTACCTTTCTTGTCTGAACAGAGCAGTCTCCCAGCTGGTCATCATCTAGTGATGTTCCTCTAAGCTTTAGAATGATTTCCACAGCCTCAGTTCGCTCTTTGGTACATTGGCTGCAGAGTATTGCTTGCAAAACTGCCTCTGGCCTAGCATACCCAAGCGGACCTTCTCACCACAGGTAACACGATGTCCACCACTACTTTCCTTTAGGTTCTCAGTAGCTGTAATTGAAACAAGATGTGGTTGGGCCCCTCCATCCACATTGGATTAAGTTTTACATTGAACCAGTGAGGAAGATAAAACCCAATAATAAATTCAACAATCAACATCAAATTATGTGGCATTTTGCCCTTCAGTGCATGTTTGGAAACCCAAATCCTGCAGAAACGAATCGCTGTAGTTAACCAACGACTTGTGACTTACGGGTCCAATCTCCAAGAGAGCCAGATTTTGAGGCAACTCTCCTGATCTGATTGCTTGAACAATACGATAAGCGTAAGATTGATCCGTGCTGAGGTCTTTGATAACTTCTTCAGACAACACTGGAAGGGGAGGCCTACTTCGACCTTTGGAAATTTTGTATTTATTTCTAATTCCGTTGCTTCATCTAGCATGTTGCCAAGGGGGCCTGACCACTTGTTGTTGCTCTTTGTAGGACCATCAAGTTCCTGGATGAGACGACGAAGCGGTAGTTCCCCTGTGTGCAAATCACATACAATCCAAACAAGCCTTCTTCCAAGTTTTTTCTCTAAATGCGTCATAACACCGCCCTGCCATCCAGTATTCACCACAGTTGAGTCCCCACCAACGGCCTGCAGTGAACTGTCAAGTCTTCTTTCTTGAAGCCAACATATTATTTGATCAGCAATTGCCTCTGCATGTTTCTTGCCTTCTACTGCTGCTTCAGGAACAAAGTGAAACAAATAGCGGCCACCAGGTTCGGAACACATAGAGTAGTGTTCTTCTTTGATGAGACCGGGAAACTTTCTGTCCATTCCCCCTACCTCTAGGAGAACTTTTGTGTCATCTCTTCTTCCATCAAACAAAAGGCAAGAGAGACCTTCCTCCTTTAAATCTTTTTCACGCTGATCAGATATTTCCTTCATTATTTTTTCTTGTGCTCTTCTTATCTTATTATGATCTATCACTAAGGATGTATCCTCTCGGCTGATGAGGCCTGCATCTATCCAAGCGGCAGTGGCAATCTCTGCAGTCTCTCGTAGCCCCGTATGGTGGAGAATACTGGCAAGGGCAATGTTTGAGATGTCTTTAGTGTTGTATTTCATTCTCTTCGGCGAAGGTTCAGATGGCATTTTGGAGCTATCATCTGATGTTGCTTCTTTCTGTTCATCTGAAGAGCTTTCAAAGAAGTGAGAAACCTCTTGATAGAGTTCTTCATCTCTTTGGGTTGCTTCTTCACTCTTCTTTTTCTTCCTTTCTTCCCTCTCTCGGATTTTCTCTTTTTCCTTAGCAATAACAATCTGTTTTGTGGTTTCTGAATAATCTGCCGAACCAATCTGCATACTTCCTTGGCCTCCTGCCTTTGTTCTCTGCGCCTTTATGAAAGCCAGCTCCAAAACAGGGATCTTCTTCTCACGAGGACAGCGACAATCAATGTGAGGTTCAGATGGCATTTTGGAGCTATCATCTGATGTTGCTTCTTTCTGTTCATCTGAAGAGCTTTCAAAGAAGTGAGAAACCTCTTGATAGAGCTCTTCATCTCTTTGGGTTGCTTCTTCACTCTTCTTTTTCTTCCTTTCTTCCCTCTCTCGGATTTTCTCTTTTTCTTAGCAATAACAATCTGTTTTGTGGTTTCTGAATAATCTGCCGAACCATCTGCATACTTCCTTGGCCTCCTGCCTTTGTTCTCTGCGCCTTTATGAAAGCCAGCTCCAAAACAGGGATCTTCTTCTCACGAGGACAGCGACAATCAATGTGAGGGTGAGGTTCTCTTCTGCATGAGGGAGAACAATTGGCTTCAGAACACAACTCTATGGGACACTGGCAGTTAAAAATGTCAACATAATTAGACAGAAGAATATGATAATAATAAATAATTGTAATAATCAATAATCCATACTTACAGTTAAACTGTAGTATTCGTCTAGTAGAATAACTATGAAGTAGGTACAAGAGCAATAACAGCAAACCACCGTCTATGACATCTAAGAGGCAACTGAGGACTGAGAGTAAGGGACAGTTCTATTCATGTTGTGACTTGTACATTGTACAACAACTATATGACCTTGAAAACACTCCATATGCGATCAGTAGGATAATTCTGTGACAGATGAATAGTTAATAAATTTATGTCCTATTATTTAGTAAAAGAGTCAATTTCTGAAACTTTAAGGTAAAATTGATGTAGGTAAGGGTTATTTTATTTCATTTTGGTTGGCCAATTTCAAGTTTTGACATGAAAAGACTATATTTTCACTACCAAAATTGATTTGAAAAAAGTTGACAAAATTGACACACCCTAATGCGTAGTGTTCACCACACATCCTCATTTATCTCTCACTGTAGATGTAGGTACATACAATGACACTAACATTGTAGTTTATAAAGACCGCTGTTGGTGAATTTATAGATTTAGACCCTTTTGGAAACAAAGTGAATTGGACTTTGCACCTTTTGGAAACAAAGCAATATTATTATGTCGTTATGAAAGGGATATAATACCTTTTGAAACTAATCGACAACACACCTTGATGCACATGGGCATGAACTATTTTTTAGTGGTGCAAACTCAACTTTGACCAAAAATGGACTTAGCACCTTTTGGAAATCAGCTCCCCATATATGAAATAACAGACATGAGCACGTGTGGTTTTTGGATGATGGTACTTTCAACTGCTAGTCAGAAGTTCCGGGGTTCGAATCCTGGTGGCAATATCATATATATATAACTGCGAACATTGTATTGCTAAGAAAGAGATAAATATAGAGGGCTTCAACTTACTAAGAGCGGATAGAACAACGAGACGTAAGGGTGGCTGTGCTACATATGTACATGAAGGTCATATGACAGAGACGATAATAAGTAAATCAAAGAGCTTTGTGGAACTCCTAGCAGTGAAAATAGAAAAACTAAACGTGATACTAATAGTCATCTATAGACCTCCAAACACCCCAACCGAAAAATTCTCGGAGGCCATTGATGACATCAGAAAGCTAATAAAGGCCATAAACCTTCCATCCCCAATATAATGATCTGCGAGACTTTAACTTCCCATTTATAAAATACAAAAAGGTGGATAGGAATATATATATATATATATACATATATACTAGGGTGTTTCATAAATTAAAAGTTTGGAAAAATTTTAATCCACATGGATCCCCTTGTTCCATTTGCTGAGGAGACTGATAAACCGAAGTATTAATTCAATAGTTTAAAGTTTACGGGTCCCCAGTTTGATGCTCTGGCAGATCATAAACGGAAAAAATTAAACAAAAATCTGTCAATGAATTTTTATTCAACAAACGAGTACCATTTCACTACACATTTTCACAAAGATACAAAAAACATAACCACTTCTTGCGAATCATTTGTCCATGAAATCCTTCTTGGTTTTATTCGGGTATTTCGCCCTATGCTGCTGCATCACAGTTTTGAGCAAATACTGCTTCTGCTCTTCGTTCTTCGTCAGAGAACAGTTGAACTCTTTGGTGAGCGCGATGGCTCTTTCGGCCCGATCGTTGACGACAGAGATTTTGTTAACAGTTGCCGCTGCTTGCTTGCAGAAATGGACAGTTCATCCAAGTCAAAACCTAGTGATTTAGCCGCTGCAGCGTACGACATAGCTGAATCGCGGTACGAAATATTCAGCCGATCGTAGGTAGTCGTCACATCCTGTGAGATCAGATTCCTGCGTCGCTTCTTGGTATTTCCCTTGGAGGAGGATGGAAAAACTTCCACGGTTGGGTCAACGACATCTGAGTCAGTCTCTGACGAAGTTGAAATCACTAAAGCCACTGTATCTTCTGCAGCTCCTTGTTCCTTCCTGGCCTTCTCCTGTTGTTCCTTAATCTTGTCCAGCCTCTTCCTTTTCCTAATCTCCTTATAGTGAAGCTTCATGTCAACAGGGCCCATGCTGCAGGAATTTGGATCTTCACGCTGCATGTCGAGAAAGTGGATGTCCTCCTGATTCTTCATCATTTCCTTAGCCTGTGAATGAGCGATGTCCATGATCTCCTTCGCTATTGCCTCCTTGAACATCGCCTCCTTCACTCGGAAGGACTCTGCTTTATGTGACTTGTGCTTCACAAGCCGATCGTATTCCTTGAGAAGGGATTCCATCTTCCTCAAGGCCGAATCTCGACGCATCATGGGGATTCTCGCTCTCTCCCAAAATATGAGACAGGCATCCAGGCACAGGTTCAGGCATTTAGTACGTCCAAATTTTTGCTCCTTTTGGTGGTAAAAGTACTTTTTGAGTACTTGCAACTGAGTTGGAAGGCCACTTGATGTGATGTTCGCATCCGTCTGGCCAATAAGAAACACTTCTGTTTTCGCTCTGGTAGACACCTGGAAAAGAAAACAAACTAAATAATTCCACAGAAATAATTTCACATCGTAATTAATTTCATTAATTAAATAAAGAAAAGCAGTAACTGGGACTCGAACCAGTGTCATAGCCGTTTGGCGGCATCGCTCAAGTCGGCGTACACAGCACGCTATCCACTACACCATCTAGGGAGTGGATAGCGTGCTGTGTACGCCGACTTGAGCGATGCCGCCAAACGGCTATGACACTGGTTCGAGTCCCAGTTACTGCTTTTCTTTATTTATAAAACTGATACGTGTACACTACGTTCTCTTTGACAATTCATTAATTAAATAAATTTCAATACCGCAGTAAAATTACATTAATTAGTATCATAAATAATTACCAGCTTAGTTGTCCAATATGCAACAGACTAATTAATTTCATGTAATATTAATAATAAATATCACTACCACAGTAAAATGACAGAAATTAAATAATAATAAATTTCAATACCACAGTAAAATGAGATAATTAGTAGCATATATAATTACCTCCATAGTTGTCCAATAGGCTATACAACACGAACCGCTCAAGTGACGAAGAAAACCGTCTTCACTGCAGGCAGGCAAGAAATGAACTGACAAAAAGTTGTCAAAGTTGGGGACCTCTAAATGCAGCGCGATCTGGTTCAAACTTGCACAAACGTGTTTTCTTGTTCTTTCGAATACGGAGAAACGTGTGGATTAAAACTCCAAGCTCATTTTTATTTTACCCTATAGGTATGAAACACCCTAATATATACACAGGACAAGGGGGGCACAAGAGAAGACCAGGAGCAAACAAAAATGTTGATGGCTCTCACAAATGAATTTATGCTGACACAGGAGACAACAGAAAATACCAGAAAAAATAACTGCCGAGATCTGGTATCCACGAATAACACGAACTTGATTGCTGATATAAAAATAACCCCAACCATTATCTCAGCCAACAATATAATCGAGATATCAACAAATATGACGACAACATTAAAAGACAATACACATATTGAGGAAAGAAGCAAATTTAGGGCCTTTAACTTAAACTCCAAGACTATAAATTAGTAAGCATTCAGATCGCACATGGCCCAAATAGAGTGGAGAACAGTTTTAGAACATAAAACAAATGAAAAAATGCTAACAACCTTGGAAAAAAAAACGCTAAGAATTTTAGAAAAATATGTTCCGAAATCACAGCCAAAAGGAAAGAGAGTGGAGGCGAAGTTAGCCAACTGCGGAGACAATGCCAGGAAAGTAATACAAGAAAAACTGGAGGGTATCGATAGGGAAATACAAGCCTTGATTAAGGACCATACAGAGAGGGAAGAGGAAAAGGCGGTAGAAGCAATAAAGGGAAATCCAAAATACTTCTATAGCTATGCAAAAAGGAAAACAAAATGCGCGCCGCTATGGGGCTCTTAAAGAAGAGTAATAATGAACTAACCGACGATCCAAAAGAAATATCTGAAACATTGAGAGCCCAGTATGAATCAGTGTTTAGTATCCCAAAAAGTGACAAAGCGATACCTGACATAGATGCATTCTTTGAAGAGAAATTGCAAGGAGAGTGTATAACAGACTTTGATTTTACCCCAGAAGGTGTAGCGAGAGCTATAGGACAAATGAAACCACATACAGCTGCAGGTCCGGACAATTGGAATGCATTATTGATTAAAAACTACAAAAATGAAATAGCTACACCTTTATACTGGATATGGAGGAGATCCCAAGACACTGGGGAAATACCGAGCATCTTGGAAAGAGCAAACATTGTCCCTCTGTATAAAGGCGGGGACAGATCTCAAGCAAAGAACTACAGACCAGTCATTGACGTCCCACCTCAACAGAGTTTTTGAAAGAATAGTTAGAGGAAAAATTTATGATTTCTTGGAGACACTGGAAAGATTTAACGAAAATCAGCACGGATTCCGATCAGGTAGATCATGCCTATCACAACTAATAGGACACTACAGCAATATCCTGGATGCACTGGAAGGGAATGACAACTATGATGTCATATACACGGATTTTGCTAAAGCTTTCGACAAATGTGATCACGGTATAATAGCACATAAAATGAAATATATGGGAATAACAGGCAATGTGGGAAAATGGATCTACAACTTCCTCAGAAAACGACTACAGGTGGTCATAATTCAAGGTGTATCATCATCTGAATCGGAAGTACACAGCTCAGTACTACAATGGACAGTACTGGCCCCACTCCTGTTCATTATCATGCTAACAGACATAGACACTGGAGTAAACAGCAACAGTATAGTAACATCCTTTGCAGACGATACAAAGATCAGCAGAAAAATTAGCGATGTAAATGAAGTGGAGGCCTTGCAGAGGGACACGAACAAAATATACAAATGGTCGGGAGACAACATGACATTTAACACCGAGAAATTTCAGCTCTTGAGATATGGTAGAAAAGAGGAACTTAAACAGACTGCATATTATGCTCCAGATCGAAAACGATCGATCTGGGGATAATAATGACCGATGATGCGAAATTCGAAACGCAAAATCAGATTGCGATAAATAAAGCATAAAGAGTCACGGGACAGGCACTAAGAATGTTCAAAAGAAGGGACAGGATAGAAGCAATAAAGGGAAATCCAAAATACTTCTATAGCTATGCAAAAAGGAAAACAAAAATGCGCGCCGCTATGGGGCTCTTAAAGAAGAGTAATAATGAACTAACCGACGATCCAAAAGAAATATCTGAAACATTGGTAGAAAAGAGGAACTTAAACAGACTGCATATTATGCTCCAGATCGAAAACGATCGATCTGGGGATAATAATGACCGATGATGCGAAATTCGAAACGCAAAATCAGATAGCGATAAATAAAGCATAAAGAGTCACGGGACAGGCACTAAGAATGTTCAAAAGGGACAGGATAGTAATGATTCCCCTGCTAAAAACACCGATTATATCAAAACTTGAATACTGCTTATCTTTGACGTCCCCATATAAAGAGGAAGAAGCTAATAAACTAGAAGAAAAGCAGAGACATTTCACAGCCAAGATTGATGGCTGCAAAGAACTCAACTACTGGGAAAGACTATGTAAACTAAATCTGTATTCCCTGGAAAGAAGAAGAGAGAGGTACACCATAATCTACATAATTATGGAAAATGATCGAAAAACTAGTATCAAACCTAAAACTAAACCCAATTACGATTCAAACAACACTGGAAAATAAGAAAGGGAGAATGTGTAGTGTTCTCAAATTAAAGGCCCGGCAAGGGACCTCCGCAACACTGAAGGAAAATAGCTTGGTTGTCAGGGGGCCAAGACTTTTTAACCAGCTTCCAAAGGACCTCAGAAACGTTACAGGGGTCAAAATTGAAGTCTTCAAGAGAAGATTAGATGCCTGGCTCAGGACGGTACCAGATGAGCCGGGTGTATCTGGCTATGTACGGTGGAGAGCGGAAGAAAGCAACTCCTCGCTCCTCCACCAAGCCAGACCTAGAGACGGGGCCACCAGCTTGACCTTCGTGTGAAGAGAGACCAACAGCAACAAGGTTAACAAGGTGTGTGTATATATATATATATATATATATATATACACGGTGAACCAAAAGTAGGTGGACAGTAGGTTGAATACGGTTTGTGTTATATTATATTATAACTATGGTGTTCATTATAACTATGGTGTTTGTGTTATATTATATTAAATATTATAACTAAATTTATTTAAATTTTATTTTGTATTATAGTATACAAAAAAATTAAATATGTATTCTCAAAATAAACGTTATCATTTACTGTCCACCTACATTTGGTTCACCCTATATATATATATATATATACACACACACACAAACTCAGAATGGTCCCCTGAGAAACTTGTATGCTAAACACAGACCAGGCATGGAACAAGGAACTTTTCTGGGAAATTACATCTACTATACAGTAGTTCGAATAAGTAATGATAAATGACAAATACTATAGTTTTTTTCTTTTTCATGATGGAAAACCCAATGTGGGCACCGGGTTACTCGCAAAGAGGCTCCAAAATATAGCTTCCCTCACCACCTATCTGCAAAGCAGATACGATCCAGCTTTGGGACAGGATCTACGGTTTACAGCTTACACCTAGCCTACTACATTCAGAACCTCAATATACGCAAGAAACTCGTTGCATTCACGTCGGATTGAATACATCAAAGAAAAAGGGGTAACTCTTGTATTTTTAGCCAAAAAACAAAATTTAAACCTCAACCGGGACATTGAGCGTCCACTTTTCAAGGGACATAACACGTCCGCTTAATATACACAAACCCACAATGGTCCCCAGAGAAACTTTCTTTGATGTATTCAATCTGACGTGAATGCAACGAGTTTTATTTTTACTGAAGGTAAACTGCGCACGCTCACCGTATATTAAAATAATCTAGGGAGTAATTCATATCTAATAATAATAAGTTAAACCATGAAATATAAATATGACGTTAGAACTAATTTAATTATTAATTTATTTAATTAAGAATAGTCAACATATTTTATACGTAAAATGAAATATCTTTTAATATACTGTATATGAGTAATTAAGTCCCTGATTACTTTTAAAACTATGTTTTGAATTCAGAATTGCATTTAACTGGATTCCATGTTTAATGAATTTAGAATGTTGTTTACTTTTTTAAAATAACATTAAATATAATAATATTATGTAATGTTTATATTAAATAACATAACATTAGATACAAAAATATGTGATGTTTATATTAAATAAAAATCTAAAATAGTTTTCACATGAGGAATTGCGATTCCTGCGGTTTCTGTAGCAATACGGCAATGCGAGCAAAGGTCACAGTGCCGCCGAAGCATTATTTTTTTAAATGAATTAAATAAATCCCAAAAGTTAAAATAATTTCAGTAAGCTTCTTTTTATCTTTTAATTAATACTTTAAATTATTTTTTTTTTATTACAAATTTTATTATATGATTTTAAAATAATTTTTAATACAAGATTTTAATCTTTCTCTCTCGTAAACGTAACTTCTTCTTTGATGAATATTTAATTAAAGCAGTTTTCGACAATAACAGACTCAAGAAGGAGAGGTTCTATTCCATATAAAATGTTTGTTTCAATATTTTACATTTTATCTTTAAGTTTGTAAGTTTGTAATTAATTTTAAATTCATATTTTTAATTTTAATTTTCATTAGTTTAACTCCAGAAGTCATAGAAAGGATTAAAAGAGATATAGAATATGTTCCCAAGCTCTACGAGAGAGACCTTGAAATCTTTGGCAAAAAGGTATATTTTAAATTAAATTTTCACTCACCTTCTTAAACTTTTATTATCATTGATTTTTAATTTTATCTTGCAGAATTTGGAATTTAAATTCATTAAAACTGCAAGTCAAAATCGAAAGTCAAAATGAAAATCAGTCAAACTCGATATCAAATTTCAGACACGAACGTTAAAATTAAAGCCTAAATTTGAAGTAAAAAATTTGGCACGACCAGAGACCTTTATTTACATCTGACATAAAGCTTGAAAAGCGAAAATAGATCTTTAATTTTTGAGAATTGCGCATCATTAATGTTTTCATTATATGCAAAAATTTGGAATGGTATGTTTTAAAAGGCACGCTCTGAAACTATTTTCAAAATTCTAATTAAGTACACACACCTACACCCACCCACCCACACACACACACACACATATATATATATATAATAATTATATATATATATATATATATGTGTGTGTAATTCCTCCGTCTATGGCCTTGGCGGTTCGAGGTTGACGGGGGTTCTGGTTAGATGACAGCAACGGATTTCTCACTCTGGCGTAGCTGGCACCGTGCAGGGATTCGCAGTAGTTTCTCTTATACTACACTCCGATTTCTTCTTGTAGTGGATCGGAGGATTCTGTGAAACTTGCTAAATTATCTAATGGTTCCCCGATTCTTCTTGTAGCGTATCCAGGAAATTATTCTTTTTCTATTTTAAGACTTCTCAAAGGAGAAGACAAAGATATTCTCTTACTGTAGTTTACTGCTTCTAAAATGTTACAGCTTCTCGGTCAGATCAGAATAATCAGAATAATCAGAATAAAAATTTGAAAAATTATACGACTTTATATACACAAATTTTGGTGACATCATTATTATTTAATGTTGACCTGTTTGTTTTTTTCTCAATAGGCTGAAATATTTGGCAAAATATTTGAAGATAAAGGTAAATTTTTGGCTGTAACAGCGTTATGACAGACAAGCAAGATATTTGAAGATGAAGTCATATTTTTCTTTTAAACAGCATATTGACAGATTATGATTTGCCGAGTTAACTAAAAATGGAAATTGAAATGTGCATTTTATTATGGATTAAAATTAACATACATATGGGCCAAAATTAAATGTTTAAAATTTAAAATTAAGTGTTAAGCAAGGCATGACTTCATTTTTTACAACTAAAAGAGAATGTATAAAGAAAATGAATATTGCAAAATTTAACACGATTACATGATTAAGCTAAATCTAAAAAATGATTAAGTAATTTAAAAAAGAAAATATAATTCATCAATTATTCAGCAAAAATAAAATAGAAAGAAAATAATTTTCTTTTCCAAAACTTGCGTTTTATATACAGTTAGAGTGTCATGCGAGTTTGGACTTTGTATGTATAAATGAATATAAGAATTATTCATTATTCATTTTACAAAAATTAATATAAGAATTATTTATTATTTATTTTGACACACACATATATATATATATATATATATATATATATATATATATATATATTATATAGATATATATATATATATATATGTGTGTGTGTGTGTGTGTGTGTGTGTGTGTGTGAATGAAAATGAAGATGAAAACGTTTATTGGCAGACCATAGTTCATATGACAAATATTAACAATACAATGACAATTCGCATACTAAGGATAGAAAAACATAATTAAAGAAGAATAATACAGTACAGTAATTGCGAAGTTAAGTGGAGCTACAGACAGACGTTTTCATACCGTGAATTCCATAGCTTAGAAGACATACGGCAGGACTGATGAATAGCTTGGCTGATCGGGTTGGTTGATTTGTTAATTCTTTGCATTAGACTGTATTGAGCACGTCTTGTTACCTCCGGGAAACTCGGGACATTGCGGGTAGCAAATATTTGCGAAGCTGAGCATCTCCAGAGATGCTGTTCATATATATTACTGCAGAAAGTACGAAAGAGTGTCTTTAGCTTCACTTGTACAGAACCGGAAGTTCCTTATAGTTATATTCGTTTTAGCACAAAGGCTTCGAGATTGTTTTCTTATATCTGAGTCATCACTCACAGTTTGACCCAAATACTTAAATTCTTGTACTTCCTCAACTACTTCACCTCTCATTTCAAACCTAATATCAGCTGGCTGATCAGAGCTTTTAGGATGAAGTTTTATAACCTTAGTTTTTGTAACATTAAAAAGAATATCATGTTTCTGCGAATATAATTCGCAGACTTTTAGTAGCAGGTCCAGACCTTTAACAGAGGGACTTATTAACTCCATATCATCGGCATAAACTAAGTTATTTATCTTTGTGTTATCTATACAACATCCAACTGTTGCCTCATTAAGTGAAGCAATTAATTCATCACTATACATTAAACAGCAGAGGAGAGAGCAAGGAGCCTTGCCTCACCCCGCAAGAGGAACCAAAACATTCGGATAAATGATACATTGCCCATCTAACAGTGAAACATTGGTGGGAATACCAAAATTTGAATAAATTTAATATGTACTTGGTAACTTTCCCGTCTTCTAGTTTTTTAAATAAATTATTGTGGTTCACTAGTACATATATCATATGCCTTACTTATATCTAGGAAACAGCTATAAATCGCTGAATTAATATATATATATATATATATATATATATATATATATATATATATTACTTATATGTTACTTATTCGGACTATAGTGGATTTAATTTTCCCAGAAGTGTTCCTTGTTCCATGCACAGTCTGTGTGTATCATAAAAAACCTCAGGGGACTATTCTGAGTTCAATCCCATATATATATATATATATATATATATATATATATATATAAAATTACAAATGATCTTCTCGATGTTAAACATTTATTATGAAATAATGAATAAAGCTACAGCAAAAAGCAAGATATATGTATAAAAAAGAACTCAAAAAGTTTTATTTACAAGCTATTAAAGTTCAACATGAGCTCTTTTTGTGGCTCTGCAGACATCAAAGTCGTATTCTGTTTCCCTCCATACCTTTTGTGGCATATCATACTGAACTTTGCTAACAGCCTCACTTACCCTTTCCTTCAAATGTTCCAAAATTGTTGCCATTGTTGGAACAAAAACTTCACTTTTGACATAGCCCCAGAGGAAGAAGTCAAAGGGAGGGTTAGATCGGGCGAACGAGCCGGCCAAAGAATGGGTCCCCCACGCTCGATCCAACGATCAGGCAATTGTTCATCCAGGAGTATTGTAACCTCAAAAGGAGCCACAACAGGAGCTCATACTGAACTTCAATAGCTTGTAAATAAAACTTTTTGAGTTCTTGTTTATTTATATATCTTGCTTTTCGTTGTTGCTTTGTTAATTTTTTCATAATAAATTTTTAAAAACGGGAAGATCATTTAAAATCTTCAGATCTATATATATATATATATATATATATATATATATATATATATATATATATATATAAGTGGTGGACCGGATATCCGCATACGCATCTGCAGATATCCGCATCATTTTTAACATCCGCATCCGTACTTCTGACTGTGGATGTTATGCGGATATTACTCTAATAAATTATGCAATTTACAATTAAATTAGCTTATAAGGCCCAGTCATGCACATTTCATGTAAAGTATTAATTACACTGTACAACAGTGAAAAAAAAACGGAAATGAGATCGTCATTTCTATGGCTAATTACATGCGTAGATTGCGAAAATAACTAATTTATTTGTATCACCCACCGATTTTATGAAAATGACCCTATTTCATTGTATCATTTTGAGAACCGCTGGTTCTCTGAACGCATCTTTTATATTTTGTTCAGTCATGCATATGCTGTGGTGGTGGTGTTCGGCTCTGTGTTTCCACTTTGATTTTATGAAAAAATTCTTTCATTAATCATTTAAAACAAAATTGTCAGTCATATTTTATCATAAATCGGTGCTATAAGTGAGTATTATTTAATAACAGCTATCAAATTATGTATATTTCACCGACAACGTCTATATTGTGTGAAATTGCAAATTGATCTATCATTTTTTTATTTTACAGGTTTTTATTGATGTTTTGCTACAATGCCTAGAGAGTGCAAAAATTCGCCAGACAGTTTTTGTTATATTTGTGGGACATTAACGTTAAAACAGTATAAAAGGAAGTTGGCTTCTTATGTGAAAAAGCTTTATGAATTATACTTCGCATGCAAAGTTGGTGATGAGGACAAGCACTGGGCGCCTCATATCTGCTGTGTGAGACGTACAAGCTCGTTATCTGCATGGTTCAAAGGCACCGGTCCTGGTCTGGGATTCGGTGTCCCAATGGTATGGAGAGAGCCGCTGGACCATTCAAGTGATTGCTATTTCTGCTTAACGGACATTACAGGTTTGAATCTTTTATTTTTCTGAATATACTTCAAATTTGGTGTTTTTAGCACATTTTAGCATATCCTGCTCTGCATAAAGCATTACACAATTATGCTATCTTAAGTAGTCAACAATGTCTATTGTCTCACATTAGAGGTTGCAACAGAAAAGAGAAAAAGGCTATAGTCTACCCAAATCTTCGTTCTGCTATGCGTCCTGTGGAACATTCTACAGATATACCCATCCCTCGTCCTCCAGCTGAAATGCCGACCGATAACATAGACTCTGACAAATTGGAATCAGACGGCGAATGCTATGAAGCTCAAGTCGAGTCCGAGAAAGATCAACATATCATCACGCAGCCTGAACTCAATGATTTGGTCCGTGATTTAATACTTACCAAGCAACAAAGTGAACTGCTGACCTCACGTCTACAAGAATGGAATCTACTGGCGGAAGACGTACGAATTACAACATTCCGAAAGCGCTCCTTGGATTTGCAGGAATATTTCACGATGAAGAACAATCTTTGTTATTGCATTGATATACATGATCTGTTCGATGCTCTGGGTTTGTGCTATGAACCGAATCAGTGGAGATTGTTCATTGATGCATCTCTTTACAGTGTTAAGGGTGTACTGCTACACAAAGGGAACACAATGCCTTCTGTTCCGATCGCTCATTCAGTCGTTTCGAGAGGTACAAGAAGCAGCGTGTTGAATGGGCGCGTCAGTACGTGAAAACAGATTTTAATACTGTATTGTTAACCGATGAATGAAGAGCAACCCTTGAGGGTCTGATGGTTGGTCAAGAAGATGGATTGCTAAGGGTCAATCTCTACCATGGAATGAGGTTTTCTTTTAGAAAGTTTGTGTAAGACTGGGCATTCATTTTTACACCATCAGGCACTCTGTATGGGACAGCTACTTCATTGCCTATCAATCCTGTCCAAAACAAGACACTACCTCCACCTTGTTGGCGTCTTAATCTCGATGGTAGAAATTGGCTCTCAGCAATCCATCTTCTTGACCAAACATCAAGTCCCTCAAGGGTTGCTTTTCATTCATCGGTGAACAATACAGTATTAAAATCTGTTTTCATGTACTGACGCGCCCATTCAACACGCTGCTCTTGTACCTGGGTGTTAATGGTGACTGAATCGTAGGTTTACACGTCTTGCCAATTGTTTGGAGGATTCCACAGCGAGATGTTCTCGGTACATTATGTATGCCAGCCTGCTCAAAAACCTCTTTACTTAAGGACAATGGATGCTTTGCAGTTTGCGCTTCATTACAGATATCTGCCGCCTTGTCACTTTTCTTATAGCTCCTTTATCACTTCGCTGCCTCAGTTTGGTACCCTCCGCTACAAACTTGTTTACAGTTCGATAAGCTCTGCCAAACTGCTTCGCAATTTCAATAGATTTTATATTTTCAGCGAGTAACTTGACTATTTTTCTTTTCTCAGTTAATGTTAAATCCTTCTTCTTACCCATTTTCACCATTTAGATCTGTAAATAGAATACTTGCTTAATAATTCGGAACACAATATTTTACATATTTTTCAATAAAATGAGATAATTATTTTAATTATCAAAATATTTTATCGAAATGAATACCATCAATGCTGCTATGTATAGTGATTATTTGCTACAAATTTCATTGAAATAGGGGAAAAACTTTTGAAAACATTGGAGAAAATGTAATCTGCTTAATAAGCGCGAACGCAGTGTATATTCTTATTTTTTGGTATGAAGATTTTAAGCAGTCATTACAAAAAACGTGACGTGATAGAAAAAAACTATTTTCAGATTTGGAATCGGCACACTCGAAATATTAAGAACGACCGAATGTTATTCCCATTTTTTCTCTGGACCGAAAATTTGTTGTGGTGTTATTAATAAACAAACAAATATATAAACCTCAAAATATAAATACCTGGTAACACAGAAAATTGAATGAAACTTGTTTCATTGAATTTTCTGTGGCTGAAACTCTTGAGAAAGTTATTATTTTTATCATTATGAAAATATTATGAAAATGAAAATGAAAAGGTTTATTGGCAGACTATAGTCCATATGACAAATATTATTAATACAATGACAGTTCATATACTAAGGATAGAAATATATACAATTGATTAGAAATAATACTGCACTGTCGAAGTTAAGTGGAGCTACCGACAGACGTTTTCGTACCAAGAAGTCCATAGCTTAGAGGATAAATGGCAGGACTCATGGATAGCTTGGATGATCGGGTTGGTTGATTTTTTAATTCTTTGCATTAGACTGTGTTGAGCACGTCTTGTTACCTCCGGGAAGCTCGGGACATTGCGGGTAGCAAACATTTGCGAAGCTGAGCATCTCGGGGGTAATTTATGTAAGAGTCTAAAAGACCTGTTGTACAGCAAACTTAGGATTCTGCCAGAACCTTTTTTATAATTCACCCAGAGTTGCTGACCGTATATATTACTGCAGAAAGTACGAAAGAGTGTGTCTTCAGCTTCACTTGTACAGAAACGAAAGTTCCTTATGGTCATATTCGCTTTAGCACAGACGCTTCGAGATTGTTTTCTTATATCCGAGTCATCACTCAAGGAGCTGGTAATAGTTTGACCAAAATACTTAAACTCTTGTACTTCCTCAATTACTTCACCATTCATTTTAAACCTTATATCAGCTGGCTGATTACAGCTTTTAGGATGAAATTGCATAACCTTAGTTTTTTGTAAAAAGAATATCATGTTTCTGCGAATACACTTCTCAGGCATTTAGTAGCCGATCCAGACCTTTAACAGAGGGACTTATTAACACCATATCATCGGCATAAACTAAGTTATTTATCCTTGTGTTATCTATACAACATCCCACTGTTGCCTCATTAAGTGAAGCAATTAATCCGTCAATATACACATTAAACAGTATAGGGGAGAGCAAGGAGCCTTGTCTCACCCCGCAAGAGGAGCCAAAACACTCGGATAGTACATTGCCCCACCTAACAGTGAAAGATTGGTGGGAATACCAAAATTTTAATAAATTTAATATGTGCATGGGAACCTTCCTGTCTTCTAGTTTTGCAAATAAAATATTGTGGTTAATTATTATTAATTAATATTAATTTTAATTCTTATGCATTGTCTGCCATAATAGTAATATCATGAAATTTGAAAAATTATGTCATATATTCATAATTCTATATTATATTGATAGATTAACTAAATATCCGCATCCGCGGATATTGAAATAAAAAATCCGCATCCGCATCCGCAGATGTTGAAAAACTGACATCCGGTCCACCACTAATATATATATATATATATATATATATAAATATATAATGTTGCATAAAAGTTTTTTGTTCGCTTTTTTTTTTTTTGTAAAAAAAGTGTTATATTTGTGTTTCTTTCATTTATTTGGTATTGAATAGAAAATCCATTTACATAGAAAATAATTGTATCTTTTCAATAAATTACTTTTTATATACTGTAAAAATATATAAAACATATATTTTAAATATGTACTGTAAAACTGACTTTCTTTTAATTAAACTTAGACCTACAGTCTATAGCATAGACGTAATAACTTTTTTGTTTCTTTTATATTTCAAATGAAAAATATAGATAAATATATAACAAATAAAATAAATATTAAATGTTATAAAAACAAAGAAAAATATGTAGCGTACGTGTAAAAATCATAAAAGATTTTATATTAATTAATGTTAAGCCTTTTGGTCCAAGAGCGGTGCTTCTCAACCTTCTTTGTACTTGTGACCCCATTTTGACAAAAACATTCGTGACCGCACTTCCCTAAGTGATGTTTCAGCATACATTTCATCCATAAAAATGGCTCCCGAATTATTTCCCTCGTGACGATGCTTCGAAGGCTTAGTAAGAGGTAGATACTTAATCCGTTCGATGAAATGGTGGTAGAGGCTGCCAAACCTATACGATAAACTGATTGAACATTCCTCTGACAAGACCTTACAGTTGTTATTCCCGTCACAAGACTCGCGTACATTTTGGACAGCACGGATAAATGAGTATCCAGAACTGGTGTCTCACAAATTGAAAGCTTTAATTCAACTTCTAACCTCTTACTTACGCGAACTGGACTTCTCATGAATGGTTGCAATTAAAACAAAACAATGAAATTGACTGTCTGTGTGTTACTTTGTGTTTAGTCTACAGTATATTCAACCGAATATAATAAGATAACCAAATGCAAAGTAGACATAGACCAACAGTTGTGGATATTACGACTAACGGGAAATAATTTCAACTGTAAAACTGTAACTACACGAGTTTTTTACTTATAAAATAGTATGTTTGGTTTCACATATTTTGTTATTTTCGTTGGAAAAATAAACTTCGATTTTCCATGTAGGCTGATTTTTTTTTTGCTTAGCACCAGGTGCCCCATGAGCACTTCCAGCAACTCGCAGGTTGAGAAGCACTGCCCTGAAGACATCTGATACAGTATTTTGAACTTTTTATTTTTATTGGTTAGTAGCAATCAGGGACAGGGAAGTACAGGATGCCATATTCAAAATCCCAAGCATACCATGATGGGTTATATTAAAGTACTTACTGAAAATGTCTGGAGGGAAATTAATTGTATATTGTACTATATATACACGTAATACGCAACTGTAATTACTGTACTTAGCTTTTTACTATTCGTAAAGTACTAATTTGTTTTGTAGTATGAGATAAAGTATGTATCTTTAGCAGTAAGAGCTAACATGATCTTAAGATGTCAAAAGAAGGTTTTTACATTATATGATCACTTTTAGGTTTATATTTTAAAAAATAAAATTACTTTTTAGCAACATTAAAAAAATCATAGAAAACTTCTAGAACAAACGAATTGTACCCCACCCTCTAAAAATACACATCACTATATATATATAATGTGTATATTCCTAGCTCAGGACGGTACCAGATGAGCCAGATGAGCCGGGTGTGGCTGGCTATGTGAGATGGATGGATGGATCGCAAGAAAGCAACTCGCTTCTCCATCAGGTGACCTAGAGGTGGGGCCACCAGATTGCCCTTCGTGTGAAGAGAGATGAACGTACTGAACTTTTACTAGGTTTACTAAGTATATATATATATATACACACACACACATATATATATATATATATATATATATATATACATATATATATATATAACACACACACACACACTAGGTTTACCAAGTATGTATATATATACTGTATATATATATAGTATTTATATTTCAAAGTAAATTTTTATATTATGCATCGTTTCAATTATTCTGTCTAATGATTTATTGATTGGTGGCTCTTTTGGAGATGAAAATTTGCGAAATGTTTGTTAAATGTAAATGATGTTAATAGTAGAAATAAATATAAAATGGAAAAGTATTTTATTTTAGATTATTATATACGCTATACCGTCGGTATTAATAACGACTAATGTATTGATCATCTGTATAAAATTAAAGCTTACAGTAACGAACCTGAATTCTAGATTCTATAAACAGGCAAGTTAATGAGGACAAAAATTCAGAATGTTTTATTGAATCAATCATCCTGGTTGGTTCTGCGTAACCTGATTTGTAATATTAAGGTAGGTATAGATTGCGGGTGTATAATTTTGTGATGTTGCTGATGTCATTCAGTGAAATGAATTGAATTAAATTGAATTGAATAACCTTTATTGATAAAATAAATACAGCAATTTTACAATTTACAATAACAAATAATTGTGAAACTGGATTATGTTTTATTTAATTTGACCCTCTCGCTTCAGGCTTTACTGGGCTCTTAATTAAAAATATAACATGGTTATTATTATTGTTAATAATACATAAATCATGAATAAAATTATTAATTAGGATATGTGTTGATCTTAAATTATTATTATTAATATAAAACAAATACAAAGTCATTAATGATGGTATGATACCATTAGATACGAAGAAATCAATTATGACGTGAGAGATAAGAGATGGACAATAACAAGTCATGTACATTTAATCCTAGATTGCACACAAGAGATGAATAAACAATAGTAATGTACGTTTAATCCTAGATTTTTATTAGTATTCCATTATTAATCGGGATTTCAATTTTATAAGCTTAGTATTTATTAAATATAGTCAAACGTACCTAAGCGGCCACCTCTTCAAAACGGTCACCTGCTCTAAGTGGTCACCTAAAATTCTCTCCGAACAAAAAACATGTGTATAATATTTTACAGAGCAGCCACCTGCTCAACGCGATCAGCGGCTATCGAAATTAGCTCTGTTAGCCCATCGCTACTGCACACAAAGATCATTATTTCCCTGAAGTACACAAATGTTCGCTGAAATTGCATGTTCGACGATCTCAACTTTCTCATTTTTCCTTGTAAACTTACAGAAATCTGTTTGTTTATAAAAGCGTTTTTAATCCAACACAAAAGAATTGAGACAAATTTGAACAGGATTAAGTGACACTGAATGATGCCTACATGTATTGATAAGACTTACAATATACAGTATATTCGATTAAAATGAAAACAAAGTGGCTGGTACATAACCTGTATAGAAAAGCCACCTTCTATAAAGGCCATGATCCCTTGGTGGATGGCCTTTGTACACAGGTTTGACTATAACTTAAATAACTAAACTGAAAATATACAGTTCACCAAAGAAAACGTTTATGAAAACGATTGTGAAAATTTCAAAAGACCTGCACTAAATTATCGTAATTTATAATTGGACGAAAAACAACCTCAGGCAATACATGCTTTCCCTCTTTTACGAGTGGGTAATGAATAAGCTGTTCCTCTTTTTACAAAAAATATGAAGCATTTTCAATTCTTAATGATGCATGATGAAGGAGGAATAACATATATATATATATATATATATATATATATATATATATATATACAGGGTGGGCCGAAAGTCTGGATCCATAGGAAAATATTTATTTTAATACATAAATTACAACAAATGGTAAATACTTAAAATGAATATCAACTTTAACTCGTAAATGCGTATCCGTGATACTGTACAGTGGTTCGTACTCCAGTATAAACAACAAATTATAACAAATGCTCAAATTGGCGGCCTCTGACATCGAGACACTTAGGGATGGAATTTATGATTTTTAATAATTCTTCGAATTGACGTTCTCGAGGTGCGTGTTTCATTTGATAATCTTCTTGTTGACTTTACTGGGCTATTCGTTAAAGTTTCACATACCATTGCAGAGGTATTTTCATCAGTTGCAGTTTTTGGACGACCAGAACGCCGTCGATCATGTACACTTCCTGTTTCTTTGAAACGTTTAAACAACTTGCCAACAGTCGCATGTGTTACTGGATGCTTATCAGGATGATTTCTATTGAATTCGGTAGCAACTTCTCTGTGTGTAGCGCCCTGTCTTGCGTACATGAGCACAAGTTCTACCCGGTCTTCTGTTGTTAGATTCGAAGCCATTTCTGGGCTGAAATAAAAAAAGTATTTGAGTATTTATACTGGAGTACGAACTACTGTACAGTATCACGGATACGCATTTACGAGTTAAAGTTGATATTCATTTTAAGTATTTACCATTTGTTGTAATTTATGTATTAAAATAAATATTTTCCTATGGATCCAGACTTTCGGCCCACCCTGTATATGTGTGTGTGTGTGTGTGTGTGTGTGTGTGTGTGATAAGTACATTAACCGTACTATACTGTTTGAATGTTATTGTTTCAGCATCATGAGAATGCAGTTATGCTCTAATTTTTTGGATCAGATAAGTGCAGTATATGCCTCCACAGTTCCTTTTCAGGGACAAGTAGTGCCATGTTGCAACGCCGCTTCCAGTTAGATTAGTGAGGTTGAGCAACGCTGGTCTGTTCAGTAGATGGATGAGTAACCGTTCCTCTACGTTCGGATGATGTACAGACCCATAGTTCGAATCGCACGTAAAGTTGCAGGTCCCCTCCGTTACATGACCTTTGCGTTACGAATAAGGTTAAACATCGCCGAACTAGTATTATTTATTTTTAAATAATAAAAATAACAGATACCCGTTATGCTTAATCTTCCTCCCCTTCCTGCTGAACCCTTTCCCACCATCTTAAGTAGTGAACTTATTTCTACTCTAATATATTTGATAAATAACCCATGTTATAATATTGCATATCGCATTAAGGCTGTGATGTTCATCCTTATATTTATCATCTTATTCCTATTATTCCCTTTCCCTCCTCCTTTGGGATGCTATCTCTTCTTCATATATGTTAAGAAACCAGATATATATATATATATATATATATATATAGAAGATACTCCCAAACCCGCTACTCTGTAATCCGCCTCCTCTACAACCTACGCATCACGCTGGTGCTGCCTCATTCTCGCCGTGTCTAATAAATGTACCGATAAATGATGCCAAAAAATCCGTCTTTTATGATCTCTAAAGTTCTGAAACCGTGCTGTGCTATATGTAGCATTCTATTATGACGTATTAAATGTACTGCAATAATAAACCATGTCAAAAAGTAATATTTAATCATCAATTAAGGGATCAAATGTAGAATTCGGACCCCAGCCTTCTTTAGTTAGCTTTATAAGGCTAACTAACGAAATATCATGACCTAACCTAACCAATCGTCAAGGGCGTACAGTTAACCTAACGATTGGTTAGGTAGGTCGTGATATTTTCGTTTCGTTAGCCTTATAAAGCTAACTAAAGAAGGCTGGGGTCCGAATTCTACATTTGATCCCAATTAAGTTCTCTCCATAACCCGCTCTTTTCCCCAAACCCCGCCACCCCTGCACACCAATCGTGCCAGTTTGGGAGTATCTAATATATATATTATATATATCGTTAAGTGTAAAATAATATTTAGAGATAAATTTGCATTTAATTTGGTATGTATTTTATTCCCACTCTTTAAAAATAATTAGGACCTTTTCCAGTTTGTGTACCGTTTTTATATAATTTATTTTTGAGAATATTTTTGTTAAAACTAACGAAAATATCACGACTTAACCTAACCAATTATCAAAGGCGTACAGTTGATCTATTATTAATTATAACATTGTTTGTTTCTGGAATAGTATTTACTATTTACTAATAGATCAACTGTACGCTCTTGATAATTGGTTGGTTAAGTCGTGATATTTTCGTTAGTTTTAACAAAAATATTCTCAAAAATAAATTATATGAAAAAACGGTACACAAACTGGAAAAGGTCCAATAATTACCATAAAGATTTGTTGACACTCGGCTGTTGTTGTTGTACCTAAAACATATGGGCAGTTATCCGTTAACATTTACTTTTCACTTTACAGTAACCTATCGAGCGCCCGTGGCTCAGTGGATAACACGTAACGAGTTTTTCTCTAAACGAAGCGAAGAATCTGAGGTCAGAGATTCGATTCCCGATGTTGCTGGTTAATAATATTCCAGGAATTAACGCAATGGGTCGAGTTTGTCCGACTTCATCGCTCTGCCAGTTTTTACTTTATTATTATTTATTATTATTATTATTATTATTATTAATACAGTAACCTAATATATAGTTTATATGTAGCTTATCCTGCTGTTTACCAACTTAAAATCCGATAATGAGTCGTTCACTTTTCACACTCTCAGTCTTACCCAATTTATTCCCCCACCCCACCCCCACACCTCTCTGCCTGTTACTATACGGCTTCAACATATTTGCATTACAGAAATGATTACAATATCAGACGTTTGTTTCGAGTGAATGAAGTCTTCTGTTTCACAATACTAATATCTTGGCATATGAATACAATAATTGAACTGCAAATTATGACAGGAAAAAATACATATTCGTATTGCTTCATTATTAGCATTATAAACTGGGCTAAATATGATTCCACGCATCACTGAACTGAATACGGATGGGGTAAAGTAACTTTCAAGAGAAACAACTGCTGAATTGAATTAAATCTATTGAAGAAGACCCTTCTACAAGCGCTGTTGCAATAAAGGAGAATCTACATGCCAAACTGCAAATTGGTCTATTACCATACATTGCATATGACATGGCCACGTCTCGCTTCTTTAAAGATGTTTCTCGGGAATACTTTGTGTTATTTCTTCTCGAACAATATACTCTTTCGTGGTTAGTTGAGGTAAAAATTACAATGACATTCATGCATAATGTCTGTTGTCGCATAAGCATTTGTAGAAGAATTTACTTCAACAGATTTAATTAATTTAAGTTGTTACTTTCTTGCAACACCTCTTATCCAATCATACTCTATATATATATATATATATATAGAGAGAGAGAGAGAGAGAGAGAGAGAGAGGAGGGGCGACAGGTGAGAAGAGGGGGGACAGGCTTGACCTTCGTGAAATGAGAAATTATTGCACGGAACATTTGAAAGGTTGAAAGGTATACAATATTTAAACATCAGACACTTTAAAAGGTTTATCTTTTTATTAACTGAAATAAAACCATGATTCTTTTACAATACAATCTCTATACATGGAGAATTAGTCCCCTAGTACAAAAACATGCGTCATGTGATGTCCTTTCAGCTCACGATATTTACACGATACTTTCGTCGGAAGAGTCCTGTCCAACAAATTTCCTGCGGTTTGTGATAAAGGAATATCACGGCTACCAACATCACCAGATCTAAACTACTGTAATGTTTATCTGTGGGGTTATTTAAAACATGGAATGTTTAAACAAAAGAAGGGAAAGTATCAAATGAACAAGAAACTTCTCAGATTTCAAGAGATACTCTGTCCAGAGTACAGCAAAATTTTGTTGTTTGTGTGCAAAATGTTAATGAGCTACACTACATATAGCATGTTTTGCACTAGGAAACTAATTCCCTATGTGTAGAGAAGGCACAGTAAAAATGTTATTCTTTCATTTCACTTAAAAAAAATACAAACCTCTTAAAGTGTCACATGTTTAAAAAATTACCCAATACATCTATAATGTAAATGTGTTGTAGACACATGCAAGATAATGAAATACCAGGAGCATCGATGTTTCGCACCCAATTTCTGATGCGAAACGTCACTGCTCCTTCTGTTTTATATCCAATGTATTTCATTACATTTACGAATAATTTCAAAATAAAAACACTTAATTTAAGTAATTCCTTTATAAAACTGTAAAATAGTTTACATTTATGGTATTCTATATCGATGGGATGTCGGGGAGGATGAGATTGCAAAGCTGTGGGAAAACCACTACGCAAACATTCTTAATAGTGTGAGTAGGGATAATCTTAAGATAGACTACAGCGAAACACCTGTGAGAGGAACAGGGGAAAATACTTTGATGTCAGTTCCTGAAGTAAAGAGATTAATTAAAGAGTTAAAGACTGGTTCTGCGTCAGGGGTAGATGACCTATCGAATGAGCACTTAAAATATGCCAATGACGTGATATGTCTGCAGATACCATTGCTCTTATCAGCAGGGCCGTAGCTAATTGTAATCTCCAGGGGAAGCTACTGGTAATATAGGGGAGGCTACATACTACCGATAATATAAGGAAGTCTTTGTAAAAATAAAACACGTTAAAGTTAAAATTTTATATATACACATTTATTTGACCAGGTGAATTAGACAATACGAAACTGAATTATAATTCTAAACTACTCGGTAAACAACGTGTTAGAATTTAGAAAGTTTAAACAAACGAAACATTATACAGATACAAAATACAAAATACAAATTGGTAATAATTATAAAATAGTATAATACATTGCGGTAATTTTTCTGTTATTCGAATCTAATAGTTATTGAAAAATAAACAACAACAGAAACATTGCTTCCAAATTTAAAAACAAAATACAGTACTTGAGTACACTAATAAAAAAATTAAAATTACTTCAAAACAGTTACAACTTTCTGTTTTTCTTATCATTAAATTTTCTTAAAAGAATATCCATATTGATTGCTTTCGTGCGTTCTTTCTCAAATGCCAGTAGAACTAAATTTGCCATTCATTGGTGACACATTGCCAGTCTTTGGGGACGATTTATCCTGGTTAAAACTGAAAAAGTGGATTCATATGTCGCAGGGCTGCATCCAAATATTTTAGCAGCTGCCAGTAAATTATAAGTGTTTTGAAAAGCAATCCTTTGTTCAAAAATTTCATCGAAAACCACCACGTCTGCATTCTTTCCTAATTGTTTTTTAAGAAAATTTCTAACAACAGATATTTCTTCTTACGATGGAATTTTGATGTTGAGGGGGAGGCTCAAAATTTTCCATGGGAGGCTCAGCCGCCCCTGGCGGCCCCCAAGCTACGGCCCTGCTTATCAGCCATGCTTGCTCATAGCTATATCGCTGCAGAGCTCATGAGGGTATATATCTTGACCCTGGTCAAAAATAAATATGGAGACATTCTGTCCAGCAATAATTACAGGCCGATTGCTGTCGTCGCCTCCTGCTTCTCGAAACTACTAGAAAAACTCTCGTTACTCCAATTAAATGATTACTTATGGACATCTCCTAATCAATTTGGTTTTAAAAGGTCCCAGTTAACTGACCTGTGTATCTATATACTTTAGGAAATTATATCTAAATACACTGACAGTAATTCAACTATTTATAGCTGTTGCCTCGATATAAGTAGCGCATTAAGAGAGTGAACCATAATATTTTATTTAAAAAAATAGAAGACAGAGAAATTCCCATGTACATATTAAATTTATTGAAATTTTGGTATTCCCACCAATATTTTACTGTGAGGTGGGGCAATGTACTATCCGAATGTTTTGGCTCCTCTTGCGGAGTGAGGCAAGACTCGTTACTCTCTCCTGTGTTGTTTAATGTGTATATTGACGGATTAATTGCTTCACTTAATGAGGCAACAGTGGGATGTATGTCGATGTATGTCGATGATATGGTGTTAATAAGTCGCTCAAAATTTTAAAGGTCTGGATCGGCTACTAAAAGTGCGCCAGGTGTATTCGCAGAAACATGATATTCTTTTTAATGTTACAAAAACGAAGGTAATGGAATTCCATCCTAAAAGCTCTGATCAGCCAGCAGATATTAGGTTTAAAATGAGAGGTGAAGTAATTGAGGAAGTACAAGAGTTTAAGTATTTCGGTCTAACTATCACCAGCTCCTTCAGTGATGACTCAGATATAAGAAAACAATCTTGAAGCCATTGTGCTGAAGCGAATATGACTATAAGGAACTTTCGGTTCTGTACAAGTGAAGCTAAAGACATTCTCTTTCGTACTTTCTGCAGTAATATATACTGACAGCAACTCTGGCTGAACTATAAAAAAGGTTCTGGCAGAACCCCAAATTTGTGATGCAACAGATCTTTTAGACTCCTACATAAATTACTCCCGAGATGCTCAGCTTCGCAAATGTTTTCTACCCGCATTGTCCCGAGCTTCCTGGAGGTAACTAGACGTGCTTAACACAGCCTAATGCAAAGAATTAAAAAAATCAACCAACCCGATTATCCAAGCTATCCATGAGTCCTGCCGTTTGTCTTTAAAGCTATGGAATTCATGGTACGAAAACGTTTGTCTGTAGCTCCACTTAACTCCGACATTACGGTATTATTTCTAATCAGTTGTATATATTTCTTTCCTTAGTATGTGAACTGTCATTGTATTATTAATACTGTCATATTTACTATGGTCTGCCAATAAACCTTTTCATTTTGATTTTCATTTTCATAAGTAATAAAATTATAACCAATAAAATTATGACTGGCTAAGAGCCAGCTCCGAAACTCAGAGCTGGAGTGGAACCGAGTAACTTTCTTAAATGTGCATTGAAGTGGTTACCGGAGCGCTCCGGAGTTCCTTCACCCGGCAGATCATATAAAAAGAAAAACTACACACGCACCTGAATGTAAACAGCTAAGTATCAATATTTTCCACCTTAATTTAGTTAATGTGGTTATTACACCTTGACCTTCATAGAGGGTGGTCCAAAAGTCCCTATCTATTTTCCTGAAATAACCATATTTCTATTTTTTTTTTACAAGCCATAGACGATGATTAGGGTGGAGTTAAAAAAACTTTTTTCAGAATTCAGTTTTGTAGGGGCACCCAAAAGTTAGTCTGTGGGACCAATAAGAAATCTGTAAAATATTAGCTTCCTGCGACATGAACTTCACCGGCCCCAAGGAGGTAAAAAATTTGCCTTTCAGGTGTCCCAAAAAATTAAGGAAAAATGCAAAGATTTAAGTGTATCTTCCGTTGTGTTTAAGCTCGGAAGATCATTTTTGTTTCATTTGATTTGTCTGTTTATGTTCTTTAACTTCACTCTTATACACTTTTTTTCCATTCCTCACGGAAATTTTGAAAATTTGGTATTTCATGAAAATACTAACAAAAAATAGGAGTTTTTATCGATTGATTGATGTTAACCGTCATTCAGTGATTCATTTTTCTTTTAGAAGCTCATAAAATAGCTGCATGGCTTTAAATATATTGGTTTATTGGAGCAGCTCCCCACTAATTTAAGCTAGATACGAGCCATGCATATCTCGGCTTAAATTACCCAGAACTCGCCACGTGGAGGTGGCTGCTGTTTGAATTACACCCTAACCTACCCACCACAATAATTTAGAAAGCTTCTTATTCAGTTTTGTAGTCTTGGCTTCAAATGATTTCATTATTGCTTGAAATGCAATTTTGGTTTTAACGTAGCTATCTCTCCTCTCATTTCCATAAACTACTCTTGCCGCTTCTGTTACAAGTTTGATACTCCTTTCTACTGCTTTTGTATGACAAGGGAATTGAAAGAGTTTTAATTTTTCTTCGCTAGTGTTCTCAGCCAATGATGTCAACTCCTCTTTGGTTAAGTGTTTTTTCAATGGTGCCTCAAGCCTGATGGGACTATCTGTCCAAAATATAATATCAGTGTAGTCAAGTGCACCGAAATTTAGCTTCGGTACACTGAACTCGCGAATGCTTTTCATTTTTTCAGCTTGAGATCTTGCTACTTCGATCCTTCGTATTGCCAAGTTTTTAATGTTTAGCCGGTTATCATTATAACTTTATAACTTTATCAACAATATCTGTAAGCTCCTTCGTTGGATATCTTGAATAACTACTATCTGCCACAGGTGACGAGGTCCATCATAGCACCAAGGTTTTGTCTTGATCGTGAACCACATTGGAGCATAAACTTTGATGATGTATTCTACCAGCACTTTTAAGCTATCCGTCGTATTTTCACATCCCATGTAGAAATGCAAGATGCGGTTAGCAGTAGTCAACCATCTGGATTGGACCATTGGCCCAGGCTGAAGATTTGATAAGTCATTTGCTGCAACACCCAGAAGTAATAGCCTGAGAAGCTTTATAGAAGTACGATTGATCTGTACTCAGATCATCAGAATCAGTAATTGGAAAAAGATTTCCTTCCACGGCTTCAAACTTAAGTATTGGTTGGTCGACAGATTTTAATGCTTTTCCAATTCGTCCTGACATTTCTTGTGGACCATGGAAGGGCCCTTCGAGGTGTTCTAACAAATGCCTCAATTGTAACTCATTAAAATGAAAGAGACAAATAAACCAGTGAAAAGGTTTGTTTAAGTTCTGCTCCAAATTTTTTAATATGCCTCCTTTTATTCCAGTATTGACTGCAGTACCATCACAGCCAATGGCAACAATATTTGTAGCACTGATATTTTTGCATCCCAAGAACTCCAAAATGCCTTTATGAATGCTTTTTGCTGTGCTCACTTCTGGAGATATGTGGCCTAAGTAAGTTGAGCCTGGTTCTTTCAAAAGGACAATATGCTCTTCCATAGTAATCCTAAAATGATACTTACTGCCTTTCATTATTAACGTTTGTTCGAACTTTTCTTCCTTCAAAGTAGAGACCCATAACATGATCACTTGAACTGAAAGTTGAGGCATCTTCAGAGAGATCTTTTCTAATGTTGCTCCTTTCTCGTCTTATCTTGCTTCTGTCGATCACTGAAGAAGTATCTTCACTACTAATTAATTTTAAATCTTGAAAAACAGCAGTTTCAAGAGCTGCCCCAGCACGGTCAGATATTCCTCTTCGATCGCATTCTCTACCCACTGTTTGCAACCGCATTCTCATTTGTGAAGGTCCGGATTAATTAATGGCTTTGTCGTGAGTTTAAACTGCTCACTGCTTTCGTCCATTTCGCTGGAACTTGACGAAACAGTTGCAGCAGTATCAAATTCTTTCATTCCTTTCGAGATCCGTACTGTATATTCCTTATACTTTTGTGAAGCCTTTTTCTTTTTTTCCATCTTGTTTTGGTGACCACTTTATCTACAGATCCAATCGTCATTTTTCAAAACGTTCGTTGGTCATTCAGGAAATATCTTTCCAGAACAGGAACTTTTCGGTCTTTCTTACAACGACATGTCAAGAAGTCTTCACATTTACAAGAAGCTATGTCAAAGAGCTTCAGTGAGTCAAGTTTAAATTTCTGAAGCAATGTTTGATAGGATGCTTGGTCTTTCCGCGCTTTGAAATGTCTCAAGACATTTTGATTTTTCGTACAAACCTTGGATGCGCTGCGTTATGGTCTTATGATGGCTAGTTGAAATAGAAACACGATCCCATACAGTCTTTACTTTTTGGGCAACGATTGTAGCAACATCATAAATTTTGGATCAGCTTCTCCTGACTTCATTCTTTCCTGTGTAACATAAAGGAAACACTGATCATCATCGTCAGCCCGACTCTGTACTGAACGGACGCATTTCCTGAGCTCTCTGATATTGCTCCTACTTTTGTATGTTGCTAATAATTTTACTTTTGTAAAGTTTTGAATTTTATATACTTGTGTTTATATTCACATTGTTATAGTTAAGTAATTGAATATTAGTGGTTTTTAGCGATTTAGAAGTTTTCATAGTGTGCCGGCTTAATTTAACTTAAACTTGTGACGGTTATAACTAATTTTAACTGCGCGATGCCGTCGCAGAAAGCGTCGTGTGTTAGGTGTGGGGTAAACCGGTGGTATACGGATTTTAAAGATTATAACGGCGGTCCTATGGCGATTACCGAGAGATCAGTTTGTTTCTTTTGAGATTTAAGGGAGGAAATAGTTGACATAAAACGCAGTGTACGTGAGGTAACGGAAAGACTTGCAACACTTGATGAGGGCAGGGGGTAGGGCTACGGTTGAAGAAAGCCGAACCAATACTAACGTTGAAGACGTTAGTAATTTGAAGGGTGAGGTGCGTAACCAAGTTTCTAGTTTAGGTAGCTTATCGGGAAGATTGGATAGAGTTGAGGAAGGGGTTAAGGTTGGTCCGAGATTAGTAGATGGGGAGGGATTTAGAGAGGTTAAGGGTGGAGCTAGGCCGCGTACGTTAGGTGATAGGAATCCCCCCCTATCGAGGTTTCGAACCCTTTCGCCCATTTGGAAAGGGACGTGAATGAGAGGGGGAAACTTTTAATTGGGGACTCTTTAGTGCGCCATATGGACACAGAGTTCGTTGAACGGCATCCAACCAAGAGGAGGAGGGTCTGTCTCCCAGGAGCCAGGGTTGACAGAGTTAGAGACGAAGTGGATAGGATTGACGTTGCCTCTCGTCACTCGATGTTGGTGACGATGGTAGGGGGGCAACGACTCGTATAGGTCCGATACGAGCGTGCCTGAACTTTTGGAGAGATATAGGGGGTTAATTAGGTCCCTAAAGGCGAGGTCAGATAGGTCTTTAGTTCTAGGTATTACCCCTTGGCACGGTTTGGGTTTTAGGATTACGTCTAAAACGATATTTTTGAATACTAAATTAGAAGAGATTTGTGCTGGGAAAATGTACCCTTCGTAAAGCTGTTGTCAGAATTCAGTGATCCTAGCCTTTTTATAAAAGATGGGGGTGCATTTTAATGAAATAGGTAATGCTAGGCTAGGTAGGTTAATTGACGAAAACGTACGAAAGCTGTATAGGTCGAAGCCTTCTTTAAACGTTGTGGGTCGGGGGAAAGCGGGCCCGACGTGAAAAATAGTTTAAAACGCGGGCCCGTGGTAAAAAATAACTTAAACGTCTTTTATTGTAACGCGCGTAGTATTAGAAATAAATTAAACGAATTTAAGGCGATAATTTATTCCGACAACTACGATAGAGTTGCTATCACTGAAACGTGGTTAAATACTGTGACTCGGGACTTGTTGGGGGAATTTGATATACCCGGTTTTAAACTCCTTACTAATGATAGGTTACATAGGATTGCTTGCGGCGTTTTGCTGTACATTCGTAATTCCCTTAGGGCTATCGAAGTTAAGATAGATTTTCCGGCAGCAATTAATGCGATATGCGTTGAAGTTAGGGCGCGTAGTATTAGTTTTAATTTTGTTGTTGTTTAGAGACCTCCCGTTCAAACCTTCGACAGTGATATTAGATTTTACTCGCTTCTTGGTAACTTTATTGACAATCGGAATAGTATAATTGTCGGAGACTTTAACTGCCTCAATGTTAAATACGAGACTTTTACTGGTAATGAGGAGGGTTTGAGATTGATTGAGTTCATGGAAGTTAATTTTTTTGACAGATGGTTACCGAACCAACGCGCGGTGACAATAATTTAGATTTGGTGATGACGAACGGCGAAAATATAGTCGAAGGTTTAGAAGTAGGCGAGAGTTTAGGATGTAGTGATCATCAAATTTATTAGGTTTAAGTTATGGATAGAAAACACTAAGGATAGTAACGCAATAGAAGTCCCTAATTTTCGTAGGACAATTTTGATAGTTTTGCGGATAGGATGAATATTGAAAGGGAGTTTATTCCTCGTAGGCCCAAACGCGCTAGAAATCATGGTAAGCCCAAGTGGTGGACTAGGAAAATAGGTGAGTTCATAAACGAGCGTAACAGAGCGTATAGACTTAATAAGCGCAATGGCACGGCAGCTAACTTTAATAGATATATCGAGATTAGACGTCAGGTTAAAAGATCAGTTAGGAATGCTAAGCGTAATTTAGAGATACTTATAGCTGCGGATAGTAAACATAATCCAAAAAAGGGTGCTACTGTAGTATGCGGTCTACCGTTAAGTTTCTACTGTAGTATGCAGTCTACCGTTCAAAATATTTAAAAGGAATTGAAAATGAATTGAAAGGAATTATAATTTAATTTACACAATTAAGGAATTATTAAAGAAGTTAAACATACTACTACCGCATACTTAACGGTGTAGACCGCATACTACAGTACGCCCTTGATGATTGGTTAGGTTAAGTCGTGATATTTTCGATAGTTTTAACGAAAATATCACGACTTAACCTAACCAATCGTCAAGGGCGTACAATTAACCTAATAATAAAATAATAAGAAGATAAGAAGCTATAATTAAAAGGTAGACCGCCGAATCGTAGGTAGACCGCATACTACAGTAGCACCCAAAAACGTTTTTTGAATACGTCAATAATCGTAAGCCGATAAAAGATAACATAGGCCCTCTAGTGGATGTTAACAGCGCTTTGGTTTCTGACGCTCAGGCGATGGGGGTTATTTTCAATAACTTTTTGCGACAGTTTTTACCGTAGAAGACGTAAATAATGTCCCCGACGTGGACGATATCGTTCCATTTAGTAGCGAGACTATTTTGGATGAAATAACTGTTTACGAGGGTGAGATTGCGCATTATATCGATAGGCTAAAAGTTAGCAAGGCTCCAGGCCCTGACGCTTTTTATCCCAGACATTTGAAAGATTTGAAAGACGTTATTGTAGGCCCCTTAACGAAGATTTTTGATCAGTCACTCGAAACGGGGATTGTTCCTGAAGACTTCAAATTAGCTAACGTCACGCCCATTTTAAAAAACGGTGACCGCAGAGTAGCTAGCAATTATAGGCCCATTAGCTTAACGTCAATTGTCGGTAAACTATTTGAATCCATAGTTAGGGATCGTATCATCGATCACTTAGAAAGTCGAGATTTGATTAATAGTAGTCAGCATGGGTTTCGACGTCATATATCTTGTTTAACTAATTTGTTAGAATTTTATAACGAAATAGTGTGCGAATTCGATAGGCATAGAGCGGCTGACATTATTTATTTAGATTTTAAAAAAGCGTTCGATACAGTTCCGCATAGAAGATTAATTGCGAAGGTTAAAGCGCACGGTATACGCGGTCAGGTAGCTAACTGGTTAGAGGAATGGCTTCGTGCTAGGAGACAGAGGGTCGTTGTTAATGGTAGTGAATCGGGGTGGTTGGATGTAGGTAGTGGTGTCCCACAGGGTTCAGTGTTAGGCCCATTGCTATTCGTAATTTACATTAACGACATAGATGTAGGATTGACTAGTAACGTGTCAAAATTCGCGGACGATACTAAAATAGGCGGTAAGTTGTTAACGAGGACGATAGAAATAGGCTCCAAGACGATGTAAATAGGATTATGGAGTGGACGGATAAGTGGCAGATGCAATTTAACTTAGACAAATGCAAAGTTTTGCATATAGGTTCTCGTAACAATTACACGTACACGATGGATGATAGTTAGCGAGCGTTGATGAGGAAGTAGATTTAGGCGTACGCGTATCTAAGGATTTAAAAGTTAGGAACCAGTGCCTGGAGTCTTGCGCAAAAGCTAATAGGATGTTAGGCTTCATAGCGCGTAATTTCGAATTTAAATCGAAGGATATTATATTGCCCCTTTACAAGTCCCCAGTCAGGCCTCATTTAGAATATGCCGTTCAGTTTTGGTGCCCGTATTTGCGTGTGGATATTGATAGGTTAGAAAGGGTTCAGCTTCGTGCCACGAAACTAATTCCGTCATTGCGCAACAAGCCTTATGAAGATAAGATTAAAGAGTTAGACTTGCATTCACTCGAAACTAGGAGATTAAAGGGGAGCTTATTGAAGTTTTCAAAATCGTTAATAACATTCATAACGTAAATTTTGACAAACTGTTCACTTTCGATAATAGCAATACTCGTAATAACGGATTTAAGTTGCGTGGCAGACGTTTCATTACTAATATCGCTAAAAACGTCTTTACGTTTAAAGTATGATAATTCTTAAATGGAATAATCTTCCCGCGCCCGTCGTAAACTCTACCAGCGTTAATGTGTTTAAAAACCGTCTAGATAGGCATTTTAAAAATATTAACGTTGTTTAAAATAAAAAAACAATTGGCAACAGGAGCTCTAGGAGTGGTAATCGGAGATGAGTCTGTTGACGTCTAATGCCAGCGTGTGACATGCCAGCGTGTGATATGTCAGCCAAAAAAAAAAAAAAAATGAGACTAACACGGACTTAGTTGCAGCTTGTTCAGTAAATTAACCCACTTTTTGTAATTCTTTATACTTTTTCCTTCTTCTCTCCTTATTTGCATGTCTGTAACTCTCTTTATTGCATGTATGTAGTTTGCATGGTATGATAGTGTTTGAGTTAAGAATGTGTTGCATGGTTTGTAATGCGTTCTTATTTTACTTCTTTTCATCTTTCACGCCTTTCCATCCTAGTGGGCTGCATCCTCTACCTCCCTATGGAGTGGAGGATCGGTCTGCAACAGCTGGAAGAATGTGTTGCTTTGAGTTAAGAATGTGTTGTTCTTGAGTTAAGAATGTATTGCATGGTTTGTAAGCGTTCTTATTTTACTTCTTTTCATCTTTCACCCCTTTCCTGCAGAGTGGGCTCTACCTCCCTATGGAGTAGAGGACCGTTCTGCAATCTTTCCTATTCTCTCCGACTATTTTTCTGACTTGTCGGCAGTGGCCGGCGGATGATGATGGTGAGTCTTTTTTCTCTTTTTCTGAATGAATGTTAACCCACGAGTGATAGGTGTTGCTACTTACTTAACCCCTTATTCTCTTCTTTTAACCCCCTACTCTTTCCTTTCTCTCGGGCTAGCTTTAGAGTTGATCTTAGGGTCTTTGTTAGCCTTAGCTTCTGTAGATCTGTAGATCTGTAGATCTTCGGACGAAGGCAAATAAATCAGTGAGAGATCCTTTGGTGGTCCAAACATTGGATTCAGCTGTTGAGTATTTCTTGTCTTCCTTTTTGCTGATTCATTCGCGGCCATTGAAGCCATTCCTAATTTTGCTTTGTGCATCGGAAGAGAATTAGATTATATTAGTGACTGTAAATATTTTTAGCGAATCAGATTCAATATATAAATTTATCAAAGCAATCAAATAACCTGAAAAAGATATATAAATTATAATGTAATATAGTATAAATAACAAACTCTAAATAATATAATTATGAAATAATTTAAATCTGTGAAAATCTAAACAAATGGAAACCTTAAAATGGTGCTAAAACATCTCTAAAGTTGAGAAACTCAACGAAAGATATAAAAATTTCTATTTTTTGTTAGTATTTTTCATGAAATACCAAATTTTCAAAATTTCTGTGAGCAATGGCAGAAAAGTGTATAATGGAAAAGTTAAAGAACATAAAGAGACAAATGAAATGAAACAAAAATGATCTTCCGAGCATAAACACAACGGAAGATACGCTTAAATCTTTGAATTTTTCCTTAATTTTGGGGGGATCAGAAAGACAAAATCTTTGACCTCCTTGGGGCTGGTGAAGTTGATGTTGCAGGTAGCTAATATTTAACAGATTTCTTATTGGTACCACAGACTAACTTTTGGGTGCCCCTACAAAAATTAATTCTAAAAAACGTTTTTTTTCATTCCACCCTGATGATGATGGATGTAGAAGAACGTGTGATGATCGTAACACTACGTATCAAAGGGAAGAAGTGCAAAGAAATTCGAGAAAAATTCGAAAGAAGATTTCACAAACCAGGACCGACAGACAAAGCAATTCGCGAGCTGGTCAATAAATTTAAAAGAACAGGATCTGCTCATGATGAAACAAGAGCTGTACTCCAGGTACCTCTTCAAAAAATGTCGAATTGGTAAGAGATGCCTTTGAAACAAATCCTAGAATGTCAACTCGCATAGCATCACGTAGACTGAGCATACCATAAACGACTGTGTTAAGGATTTTAAAATCAACATTAAAAAAGAAAAGTTACCATATTCAAGTGTTACACGAGTTTTTTTTAATTGAATTGAATGACTTTTATTAATTAATAATAAAATAACTACAGTGGTCTTACAATTTAAAATGAGATAATTGTGAAGTTGGACATTTATTTAATTTAATTTGGCCCTTAAGCTTTAGGCTTTACTGGACTCTTATTAACAATAAAACATGTACAGTAGTTATTATTAATTAATAGTACATCAATTATGAATAAGTATTATTAATTAAGGTATGTATTAATCTTAAATTATCGATAATACAAATGCAAGGTCATTATTGAAGGTATTATACCAATACCATACAAAGAAATCAATATTATACATGAGAGATAAGAACTGAATAATCACAAGTAATGTCTTTAATCCTAGATTACGTACGAGAAATGAATAAACAACAGTAACGTATCATACATTAATCCTAGATTTTTACTAGTATGTCATTATTAATCGAGATTTCAACTTAAACAAATTTACACTCACTATTTTTTATATCAGCATTTAAATTATTCCATAGTTTAAATCCAAAGAAAAGGGTAATTTTTGAGATGAAGACAATCTAAATTGAGGCATAACATACTTTGATCTACAGTATTTCTGGTCTGATATGAGTGGATTATTGAGTTACAAAATATCTATTTGCCCATTGTAAGTTAATGATTTTGTTCTTACACTTGTAAATAAAAATAAAATGTACCAAGTTTGATTACATCATCGAGCTTTAGTAGTTTTAGCTCTTTAAATAATGCACTCAAGTGATCAAGGAAATCAGCATCAGATAATATTATTGGGTGCTCTTCCAATATGTGCTCTACCTTAAAATTTACATTCCAATACGTGATCTACCTTAGATTATTCGGATTAGCAGCAGGTACGTTAGTTAGCCTTATAAGGCTAACTAACGAAAATATCACGACTTAACCTAACCAATCGTCAAGGGCGTATAGTTGACCTAACGATTGGTTAGGTTAAGTCATGATATTTTCGTTAGTTAGCCTTATAAGGCTAGTTTCACGGTAGAGCACGTATTGGAATATGGTAGATCACAGTTTCGCGGTAGAGCACATATTGGAAAAGCACCTATTATTGCTCTTTTTTGGATGACAAAGATACTGTTTAAAGTATTGTTAGCGGAGTTTCCCCAAACAAGGGTCGTGCAGTATGTTATATAAGGAAGAACAAGAGTATGATATAGAGTTAATAAAACCTGTTTAGGGGCTACATTTCTAAGTTTAAACACTATGAGTGTAGGACAAAAGCCCCCTAGGTCAAAAGCCTCCTAGGACAAAAGCTCCCTAGGACAAATAATAATAAGAATTTTTTAATCATTATTTTTATTCTTTTCTTATTTACAGTTTATGTTTATAGTTTATGTATTTTGGCTCTCGTCATTTTCGTTTAAACTAACGAAAATATCACAACTTAACCTAACCAATCATCAAGGGCGTACAGTTGACCTAACCGGGCATTCAGTTGACCTAACCGTGCATTCACTTAACATAACAGGTTAATATTGGTTATTTCACCTAAATATCTTCTGATCTTTCAGATTAGATGTGACACCTGACTTGCCCTACCCAGCAATTTGTCCTAGTGGACTTTTGTCCTAGTGGGCTTTTGTCCTATGGGGCTTTTGTCCTAGGGGGCTTTTGTCAGGACCCGAAACATTATAGCAACACTCCTTGAAATCTTTTTTGTGATATAATTTATATGAACTCCATTGTAAATTTTTATCTAACATTACACAAAGAAATTTTGTTACAGTACACACCTTTACAGCAATTTCATCAACATTATTTATTAGTAAAAATCATGAAATTTGTTTTACTGGTACTGTATTTAGGAAGAGTTTAATTGGTGGTCAACCATTTCATTACACTAATAAATTCTGATTTAAATATATTCTTAGCCGAATTAACATCTTCGCAAGAAAGAGAGAGAGAGTTGTATCATATGCAAAATCAGCTACTTCATTCTTCAGTGTTGATCAATTTAAACACAAAGAGGATTATCTAAGACGAGCCTCCTTGTGAACAGAATTGATTGATGGTGCTCACGTTGAATCTTAGACCTAAGTTTGATAAACAAATATACATCTAATAATTATGATACACCATTCTGAATTCTATCCCATCTAATAATTATGTTACTACATTTTTATCCTAAAATACTATGATTTCAGCAAAATAGATAGGGGCTTTTGAACCACCCTGTATTAATTAAATAAAACAAAACTCATCTCTGAGATCATACTACAGTATATAGTGTCACAAATGTAAACACTGAGCAGTTTTTATGGTTTTCAGAACTGGAGTTGAAGATAGAGTTACATAAAAATAGTCGGAGCTAGAGCTGAAACCAGAGTTACATAAAAATAGTTCGGAGCTAGAGCTGAAGCCAGAGTTACATGAAAATAGTCGGAGCTGGAGCGATGATGACGAGCTACTTCGGAGCAGCTTTGGAGTCGGAGGTAGCCTGAAGCTGGAGCTCGGAGCCTTTAACAGCTTTGAAGCAAGACTGGAATCAGATTTGAATCAGCCAAAGCCACTGAACTTGGAGCATTGCCAACCAGACCGTCAGAGGCGTATAGTTAAGACAAAGACGTGAATCGCAGATAATGTGAGCTCAGTCATGTGTGGAATCGCATATAACAAGCATTCATTGACCGACACTGGTATTTGGGATATACCAAACACCAGTGTGGCCCAATGGATGCCTGATGTAGAGGGTGTAACTCTGGCAAATTTTTACATCTCCGAAATTTTACATTTAGTAATGGGGCTACGCTAATTCACTTAATGTCAATGTTGGTCGTTCTGTAGGGGAAACTGACTTCTCTTATTTGATGGCATGGTGTTGGTCAGCCGATTCGTTAAAGGGACTCGCAGAGAATCTTACTTTTATCACTTCATAGAAAATCATTTCGTTAACCACATACGATTTTTTTAAGTAGAATTTTCCATCCGAGTTATTTCAAAGACTATCGGAATTTCATCAGTCTGTAGAAGTAATTCATCTTTCTTTTGCCAACTGGTTTCGTTCATTTGAAATTTAAGTTAAACATAAATAAGCTTATTTTGGAGTTAGTCACGTTCAAATTTACCGCATGAAGTCTACTTGAATTTTCTAAAATTTTATTTTTATACTAAAATTTATTTAGTTAACTCTAACTTAATTACCATATATTTAGTCATGCACATTATAAGCACACCGGACAAAAAATTAGTCACCCCTCTCAGAATGTACCTAATAACGTGTGACGGCGCCTCTGGCCTTGATAACCGCACGAATCCGGCGAGTTTAGTATGCGGAGGTACGCCTGCTGGTTCAATTTCATCGTCACTGGAACGAGAGGGCCCATTTCGTGGTACGAAAAACATCCCCAGAACATCACGGAACCACCTCCAGCCTGAACAACACCTTCGACGCATTCAGGATTAAAGGCTTCATTGGACCTGCGATGTACTCGTCGCCTCCCATCATTGGAGAACAAACAAAAACGGGACTCATCGGACCAAATTACACGTTTCCAATCTGCCGCAGTCCAGTTTTTGTGCCTCTGAGCCCATTTATAACGTGCCAAGTTGTGACTTGCTGTTAACAGCGGCCTCTTCCGTGGTACCCTGCTCCAGATGTCCATCGCATGCAGTTCTCGTCGCAATGTCCGTTCGGAAATTGGTCGCTGGAGAACCTCATTGGTTTCTTGGAGCAATTGTTCTCTGGTTTGAAAACGATTTGCAGTTACTAGACGAGAAACATGGCGGCGGCCCCTATTGTCGAGAATTGTTTTCCGGCCAAAGTTACGCCGTCGATTTTCAGTTGATTGCGAACTACACCACTCTTTGTAAACTCGCTGGACAGTACGCGTTGACACACCAACAAATTGGGCTACTTCAGACATTTTGTGTCCGTGGGCTCTGCCAAACACGATGGCTCCTTTTTGCCACTGAGTAACGTCTGCCTCACGACCCATTTTGCAGACTATATCCAACACACACTTTGTTCTTCACCACCTCACGAAACAGATCTGATCCTGTGTGCTACGTCACCGCTACTTGTCACTTACCAATGCTACATCAGCGCCCTCTGTGTGACCTTGAACTTCCTACTATCGGTGCTAGTAGGGGTGACTAATTTTTTGTCCGGTGTGCTTATATAAAGAAAGAAATATGTACAATTTATTTACTCCGACCAGATTCGAAACACTCTCCTTGAGATCCTTCACGCAACGTACAGAGTCTTCTTCTCGTTATGCCATTTGCAATATTTCTATTCTAAACAAATTAGAGAACACACTGCACATTTAAGTTCACTGGTGCTTACATTAATCAGTCAGTGCAATTTAATACATCGAGTTCAGCGTTCATCTACTCCCCTTGTTCAACCGTGATTTAATTTTATCAAAATATGGACTAAACTGGCGTGAGTTCACTTTCTTTAAATTAACTTCCAAGTACAGTTAAAAGTAGTCTTCTGTTTACATGCTTCTGTTTACTTTTTCATATAATTAACTTTGGCCATCATCTGAAACCTTTTACTTAATTTGATGTCTTAAATTTAATAATTTTCTTCATTTGAAGTTCGGATTATATGTATTTATTGCTTCTTCCCGTCGATCAGCGAAATTAAGCGACATTAGGTCTGGGTTGCAGTTGGGTGGGGGATCGCTCTCTGCTTCCAGATTATGTAGTGACCCGTAATTCGGGTCCCATGCAAAGCTGTAGGTTCCCTCCGTCATATTACTTTAGATGTTGCGACGGAAGTTAAAAAACTCCAAAAAATTTATAGCTGAGGAAGAGAACTTTGACACTAATAGGACAGAGTCCCAAACGAGACCAGGCTCAAAGTACAGTCTACTGCAGCTTGTAATTGTTTATAAAAGAAGCAATTTCTAATGCATTCGACAAATGTGATCATGGTATAATAGCACAAAATGAAACATCTGGAAATAACATGCAAAATAGGAAATGGATCTACGACTTCCTCAGAGAACGGAAGTTGTTTCAGTCCAAGGTATATCACCATCAGAATCGGTGGTATATAACTCACTACCACAAGGAAACAGTATTAGCCCCATTCCTCTTCATTATCATGATAACAAACATGGACAACGAAGTATCCAACAATAGTACAGCAACATCCTTTGTTGATGATACAAAAATTAGCAAAAAAATTAGGAACTCAAATGTAGAACCTTTACAAAGGAACACAAACATAATATACAGATGGTCAGAAATAAAAAAAAATTAAGGAACTAAAACTGAAAGACTACTATGTCTCAAACAGACAGGAAATTCAGAAAAAACAAAAACAAAAGATTTAGGAGTAATAATGACCGATGATATAAAATTTGAAACACAGAATGAGACAGCGATAAACAAAGCAAAAAGAGTTATGGGACAGCTATTGAGAACCTTCAAAAGAAGAAACAAGAAGGTAATAATTCCCCTCCTGAAAACACCGATCATACTAAAACTTGAATACTACTCAGTCTTGACATCTCCATAAAAAAATAAAATTAATAGACTAGAAGAAGTCTAAAGAAATTTCACAGCCAAGATTGATGGGTGCAAAGAACTCAGCTACTGGGGAAAACTACGTAAATTATATTTGTATTCGCTGGAAAGAAGAGAGAGATACACTATAATTTACGTATGAAAAATGATAGAAAAACTGGGATACCTAACCTCAAACTCAACCCAATTAACATCCAAATAACACTGGAAAATAGGAAAGGTAGTATGTAGTATTCCCAAAAAAAGGTTCGACAAGGAACACCCTCAACACTGAAGAATAGCTATGTTGTCAGGGGGTGAGGGGGCAAGACTTTTAACCAGCTACCAAAGGGCCTCAGGAACGCCACAGATGAAATCTTCAAAAGAAGGCTAGATGCCTGGATGAGGACGGTACCAGATGAGCCGGGTGTGCCTGACTATGTGCGATGGAAATCGCAAGAAAGCAACTCGCTCCTCCATCAGGCCAGGTCTAGAGGCGGGGCCATCAGCTTGACCTTCGTGTGAAGAAAGACCGACGCACAGAACTTTTACCAGGTTATCAGGTGTATATATATATATATATATATATATATATATACTATAAATGAGTTGTTGGTCGTATGTCTTGATTATATATAAGGAAGCATCCACTGGGAATAACAAATTGCATCTGAGAAGGTCAATCCCACAGCTTCCTCTTTGAAGACTGTGCATTATTAAGAACTAAACTTACTTAGTAAAATCTGCAACATCAGTTTAAATTTGCTTTAAATTAAATAACAGAATGCCTTTGATTGAATTTGAAAATTACAGTAATGATAAAAGATTTACTCACAAATTTTTGGAGTGTGTCCTTTGTGAATCACAATTTTATATTCAACAGGTTTTAAAGTTAAAAAATAACACTCGTTATCAAATGTACTTTGCCTTATATATTGAAACACATGAAAATAAAATGCAACATATTACAGGTTTTCATCGTCACAGTGAATGATAAAAACCAAAATTCAAGGCTACAAGTTGATTTGAAAAAAAATTTAGGTATTATTCTGCATTTCTTGGGGGTTTTAAATAATAAAATCAAATATAAAGCTTATATACTTCATCCTGTATAGAATTCAGTTTTTTATGGAATATTATCTATTATTTTCATTTATTTATTAAATTTATTTACATTTTTTTCAAAATATATGTACCTAAATAACGACTATTTATTTTATTTGGCCCTTAAGCTTTAGGCTTTACTGGGCTCTTAAAATAACGATTTTAATGTTAATTTTGCTAGTTTAATAGCAGAAAAGTATGTAAATTCGTAATTATTTCTTTAGCTTGTGTTCATTACGTAATAAATTCCTAATTTGCACAGGCTATGAATAGGCAGAAAAGTGGAAAGTTCCTTATGGGATCGAGTTCAGTTGGAGTATACGAACAAAAGATGGCTACAGTCAAAGATAGATACCTCGCAATTTCAAATATTTCAGTTAGTAGAATGTTAGATAAAAAAGTGGATTTTCGAGGATGGAGAGTAAATGCCACAAAAAAGAACAAAAAAGAAAAAAATGGCCATGAATATCGACTCAAAGCACTGATAATGCGATCAGAAGGAAGGCAAAGGTCAGCTGTTTCATCACTTTTGCCCTGATGCAAAAGGCGCTCCCTACTCTAGTTAGTGGAAGAACTATTCGACGGAGGCTCCAGAATGAGAATAATTTAGTCGCAAGAAGACCAAACCTCCGAGGAAGGAAAATCCCCACTAAAATGTAGAAAAAGAACTTCTACATTTTTCAAAGGAATATGCTGATTGGACTGCTGAACAATGGGCCAAGATTTTATCAAGACTAAAGTTAGATCATGCAATTTGAGCAGGATCATCTGTAAGTCAGGCGTCCACCCAATCAGCGACAAAATTTTGAATATTGTGCTATCATGAAGTGTCTAAAATGCCATATTTTGGCGATGTTTTGACGCCGAGAACACAAGGGAACTCTAATGATTACTTTCCACTTAGTATCATTTCCATTCCCATCCGTGGTCTGTAAATGAAAATGCATAAAGTTGAAAATACACATTTGAGAAAGAGTCTCTTGATTTGGGAAACAATGTCACTCCATTCCCAATCACGGCAAAGGCGCCAAATGGAAATAGCTAATACTTCTCAACCTAACTTAATTTAACCTAACCTAACTTAACCTAATCTAACATTAGCCTAACCTAACCTAACTTAACCTAATCTAACATTAGCCTAACCTAACCTAACTTAACTTAACTGGACCAAAGTGGGAAAGCCGTGGATGAGAATGATAATGGCATTAATTGGAAATAGACCGAATTGAAAATGCCACTTTCAATATTCTCACTCTCAGCTCTCCCACTCTTGGGCGCGGAATGAAATGGGAATGACATTGATTGGAATGATACCACTCTGGTTTGGTCAAAAGATATGGTCTTGAATTCCGACGTCTAATTAAACAACAATGCTGGAGGATGAATACTACTGGTTCCAGCAGGATAGGGCACTTTGCCATACAGCTAAAATTGTGAAAAATCCACATTCCAGTTTTGTAATGGCCAGGCAACTCTCCTCACATCATTTTGATTGAGAACCTGTTGAAACTTCTAAAAGTAAAACTCTGAAAAGAAGCCAGGATCCCACGAAACTCTTTGTTCTGCTATAAAAACAATTACTGCCTACTCAATATCATTCCCATTTGCATTCGTGGTCCACAAGTGAGATATACAAAAGTGAAAACATCCACATTTGAGAAAGCGTTTCTTGATTTGGGAACCAATGTCACTACATTCCCACTCGCGGCAAACGGAGCTGAATGTGAATGTTTAATATTTCCTAACCTAACTTATTTTAACCAATCAAAACTTAACCTAACATTAGCCTAACCAATCACAACCTAACATAACCAATCGTAACCTAACCCGGACCAAAGTGGGAAAGGCCTTGGATGAGAATAAGAATGACATGAACTGGGAAAAGACTCATTTGAAAATGCCTCGTTTCAGAGTCTCACTTTCTCACTTTCCCATTCTTGGGTGCGAAATCCAATGGGAATGACGGTGAGTGAAGGTAAACTATAAAAACAGTTTGACAGTCCGAAATGGCTTTAGAATTGTACCAATACAGTAACTTATCATATCCATGTCCAACCCAACAGAACAAAAGAATCATTGCTGTGAATGGAGGACTCACTAAATATCGAGCCCACAATAAAAATGTAATTGTTTAAGGCTTTGTTTGATTCCAAACTTTTGACCATGACACTAGGTAACCAACTAAACCATTTAAGAAATAATATGCATTAATTCCCGTTAAAACATAATTTTACTTATAAATATCACATGCAAACAGATAAACAACAGCAAGAGGCCATTTGTAAGTTTCTGAGAGTAATAAATTAATAAAGAAAATAAATTAATAAAGAAACCCTTGTTATGAAGTTAATTACTTGATATAGAAATACAGTAATTATCTGTAACATTGTAATAATTCAGTCACTTTATTTGTCGCTGAAAAATCACGGAAGTAAAATAATCACCCTTTTTATACGTTTATATAGCATAATCAGCTGACTGCCATAACTCAATTGGTCATGAGCATGACTGGTTAAACTGAGTTAAAATTAATCATATGTACAAGACTTTGTCATTATACTCTTAACTTCAAAATATTTTCGTAGTCTAATAACTCAACAACTTTAGTGAGTCGAATGCTAGTTATTTGACTCGTTATCTCAATAAGATTCTAGTCAAAAGGTTAATTTAAATAAAATATTCCTACTGTCGAAAGACTATATGATTATAATTTCTACAGTTCAGTTAAATTATTCACACCCTCCAAAAGTTTTGTTAATATAAAGACTACCATCTCAATAATTGAGTGCTTCGTTATTTGACTATAGGTGTCTCACTAAGGCACTTGTCAAAGTAAAATCTATCTACAATCGGTTAGGCAAAAACTGCAAACTAAGGGGTTAGAAGAGGGATCGGTGAAAAAATAATAAGAAATTTTTCGCCACAGTTGGAACACTTGCGTAGGTTACGGGCCATATCTAAAAAATTTAACTTAATTTCCCAATTTAATGCGTACTCAGAAGAGTTTGGGAAGAATTATAGACTAGTGACCTGAAAAGAGGAAACAAACAAGAGTAGGGAAATACCAAAAGAAGGAATTTCTACACACGCAAACGAGAAGCACGTGTTAACCGGAAACGGAATGCAGACAGAACTCGTGGTAATGGTTCCAAATTGGTGGGGAAACATTTTAATTCTAATGAAGCTAAACATTTTTTCTTCAATTGTATAGTTAATTTGTGGAATAGATTGCCAGCCAGCGTAGTTGAAAGTAATTCGAATGAATCCTTTAAAAATAAAGTAGATGCTTATCTTGCCTTAAACCTCCACTTGGAAGCATATTTTAGCCCATAGAAATATTGTAGAATTTTCACTTGGATTCCCTCCTCTGTACTTTAAAATTTTCACTTCATCTTTAAATTCTTTCCTACCTCTCAACCTCTTTTCTCTGATTTGCTTTGAAACTTTCACTTGTCTTTAAATTTTGTTCCTTCTTTCAACTCTCCTTCTTAAACAGACAGCCGTGTAGGGACTAGCCTGTCTGTTGTTTGATGTCCTTTGTATTCCTTTGTAATACGTGGTAGAATAGTTGAGCATTTAAAAAGTTATAATCTGATTAGAAACAGTCAACTTGATTTCCGTAGACAGTGCTCATGTCTAACCACTTTAATGGAATTCTTTCATATTATAAATATATACGATCAACACAGAGCAGTGGATGTTGTGTATTTATATTTTGCGAAGGTGTTCAACACGGTTCCGCATAAACGATTACTTGAAAAAATTAAGGCGCATGAGTAGTATGTGCCTAGCAAGTAAGAGTGCAATGTAGTTGCATATAACATTGCAACATTACATGCAATGTTGCATGAAACAGTGCATGCAACATTGCAATGGTGGGAGAAAAGGGTCATAGCCAGGATGCTTAGGGGTGCTACAATCCCCCAAAAGTAGAAAATTTAAAGGATAATGGGGATTATCCCACCTCAGATATAGCCCACCTAGGGATGATTCTCCATTATCCTTTCATTTTTCTACTTTTGAAGAAGTGGGGCACCCCCTAAACCTCTTGGCTATGACCCTTCCCCCCACCCCTTGCAATGTTGTAATGCTGCATGTAATGCGGCATGCAATGTTACATGCAACTGTTGTTACTCTATGCACACATACTACTAGATGGTATGAGAGTAACGTATTAAAATGGATTGAGAACTGGTTAACAGACCGAAAACATAGAGTTGTAATAAGTGGATCTGCATCGGAGTGGGCAAGGGTAACTAGCGGGGTCACTCACGGGTCTGTTACGGCCAATCTTGGTTATTGTATACGTAAATAGCCCCGATATTAATTTGATTAGTAAAATTTTGAAATTCGCGGAGGATACAAAACTCGGCGATAAAGCGTAGAGTACAGTAGACTTGATAGAGCTACGTTGCAAAGTTACCTCAATAAAGTCATTGATTGGTCGGATAAATGGTAGATTAAACTTAATGTCGATAAATACAAAGTAATGCACATCGGCTTCCGAAACAGCGAATTTAGTTATTGTATGGCAAGTAAAGACCCTATTTCAGCAACAGAGAAGAAAGATTTTGGTGTTATAGTTAGGAAAGACTTAAAGTTTTCAGAGTAATGCCTCGAAGCCTGTAAGAAAACTAATAAAGTGCTGTGTTTTATAACCCGAGATTTTTAGTACAAATTTAAAAACATCATATTACCATTATATAAGTCCTTAGTTCGACCACATTTATAGTACGACGTACAGTTTTAGTCTCCAAAAATAAGGAAAGATGTAGAAACACTTGAATGAATTCAGAGAAGAGTGACCAAGCTTATAAAAGCCAGGCACAAATAGTAGCAGAACTTGATTTGTATTCACTAGAAAAGAGAAGGCAGAGAGGCGAACTTATTGAAGTTTTTAAGATATTAAATAGATATGATAGTGCAAATTTCGAGAACTTACAGTATTTAAATTAGATAATGAGAACGTAACCAGCATTAAGAGATATAAACTTAAAGGTAGCGCAAAAAATAAATTCTTATAATATCGTTAATTTTTGGAACAGTCTTCCGCCGCAGGTTGTAGCTAGCATATCAATTAACATGGTTAAGAATAAATTAGAGTTATTTTCTGCAAATCGAGTTCTAATCCATAGTTGGACTTGAAGTGAGTAGGGAGAGAGCAGATGTGGAAGGACGATTAAGTGATGTTTCATTGAAATGATACTCCCATGAAACGATACTTCTTATACTTAATAAACGAAAAAAATCCATGAAAAAAAATTCCGCATGATGTAGATTAGATCATGTAGTTTACTGTTTTGCGCTATCCTTTTTTGTCTTTTTCTACTTCTTACTACCTCAAATTTTCATGTGTTTGGGTACACGAGGGAATGTGTATGCATGGCGTGAAAATCACTGTTTCTGAGTGGAGATTTGCACTTGGATGAATTTGAGCTTGGTGTGATACTTTTACTTGGACTTCTATGACTGTCCATTTCTTTATCTTTCCTATTTTAGCTCCTTCTTTAGCTACCCTAGAGTGGATCATCTGGTATTTGGTAGGCTGTAGCTACTGAAATACTTTTGTAATTATAACATAGTTGACATCAGTTGACTATCATATTTAATTGTTTTTATATCAAATAACTATTGAAATTGAGTTTAAAAGAAATTAAATAATAAAAATAAATAAAATATGGCTGTCAGTAATTAAAGTGGATATGCCGCTACAGTTTTATTATTATTTTTCAATAAATATTCATGTATATGTGTGAGAATTTGACAAAAAATTTAAACTTAAATTTAAAAGCCAAATGGATAGAAAAAAATTTATAATGAAATAAATATTGAGAGAATTTACTCTAGAAAATAAAGTGAAAAGAGAAACTTGAAAAAAGCTGAGTAAAAAACAAGCAAAATGGATCCAAGGAAAAAAAAGGTTAATCTATTTAATTGACCTCCCTCTTTTCATGTCCATTATCGCTATAAAATATTTTCCAGATTAATTTTGCATCACAATAGGTAAAATAATAAAAAGTAAAAAGTTACTCTCCAAAATATTAATTTCTTTATCGACGATGAGATTAAGGTAATTAATGTGCCGGACCTTCCATATATCTTCTTATTTTTCACATCGGTTGTTCTGTATCAATGAGCCATCCTAAAGGTTATTAAACTGAACGAGTAAAGAACCAACCTAATTCAGTAAAGCGAGAAATATATTGAGCGAGTATCGATACAAATACAGCAGCCTCCAAAATTTGTCTGTGTCCAAATAATTTCCATTATTAGGTCAGGAGTTAAATTAATTTGTGGTATTAAGCGCGTCGTTCGGTCGTCGGAACTGCTGCCAGTAATGAAACAAAGGCGCTTATTTCTAATACAATCAACAAAGTTTACATAATTAATCCAGTGGAATTTTAATTACTAAAAGTTTCCAACATATTGTCAAATGTTTTACCATTTGTGGTTGTTGACTGTCCTTTGCTAAATTTGTGGTTAAGAATAGAACTATAGTTTGTCTTTCTTTCAGGATATCATAAAGACTATTATTACACTGTATGCTGTACTACTACTACTACGACTACGACTACTACGACTCACAATAATAACACTGGGGAACAAATTTTAACTTTTTTTTTGTTTCTTGGACGTGAACAGGTCGGTCTTATAGGATTTTTTCCGCTGATTCCGAATATAGCCGTAGAATTTCTCTACCACCCAAGGTTACTGAGAAATTTGTATTTTAATATTTATTCAAAAAGTGTATAGAAGTTAGTAAAAATACTTCATAAAAATTATATTAGTGGCAGATTGGCATTTAAAATATTCGGTAATTATTCGTTTTTTGACCCAGTCTCTTTTTATAATGAGAGCAAACGTTTCTGGTCAATTTGGAGGTGCTCTGCACGAATCTGCCATCCGTTTCCTGTGCAAATGCGTAGTTTTCGAGATATCGTCATCTCGAAAACTACGCATTTGCACAGGAAACGGATGGCAGATTCATGCAAAACACCTCAAAATCGACCAGAAAAGTTTGCATTCGTGCTAAACCTAACCTAACTTAATCTAACCTAACTTAGCCTAACCTAACTTAGCCTAACCACCTAACCTAACCAGTCACCTTATTTTGGAGGATATAGTTCTGCAATTGCAGTAAGGAAGTGATGCAGAACTGTAGAATCGTCAGGATGTTCTGCCAGGAACAAGTATCGTGCGAAATATTTCCGGTAATGAGGTTTTCTATTCCCAGCACGTAAAACCCACGATTTCACATCCTTCCATTTTTTTTACGGCACCTAAACACCTTCGAGTCTTGTCTTAAAATACAGGCAGTATTACATTTAGGGCAAATCACGGATTAGGTCTTCGAAATCAAGTTCACAAGATTGACACGTCATACCAGTAGAACGAAAATTACCACACTAACCAGAAACAGAAAGAAGTAACCAAAGCAAGAAAAAGTAGCCAAAAAAAGCCAAGTAGCCAAAAAAAGCCAAGAAAAATCTCCAAAAAAAGTCCAAAAAAGGTAGCCCAAATAAACAAACCAACCGAAATTTATATACATACATATTAGAAAGTAGAAAATATATTTTTTTAAAAAGTACATTTTATACAAATTTGCACAAGATAATATATATATTTTCTTATTCAGCTTTCATTGGTTATTCAATATATATTGCTGTTATAGCTGGGTGTGACTGGGTCAAAAAACGAATATTAACCAAATATTCTTCTTAAAACTTCTTTGTCACTGATTTTCTCTTGTAGTTTTCATTAGGAGCTTCTCGCATCAATGTCCAGCAGTAATCAGCTAACATTGCCGGATCCTACCTCCCTTGGTAGCGTTTCTTCATAGTAGCTATATCTTGGTGGAACCTTTCTCCATGCTCATCGCTTACGTCGCCGAGGTTTTCAGGGAAGAAATCTAAATGGGAGTGCAAGAAATGGATTTTTAGTGACATTACATCCCAATAACCTATATGCTTCAATCATGTCCTGCACTATTTTTTCATAGTTAGAGGCTTTGATGTTCCCTAGAAAATTTGTGACAACATTCTTCATGGCCTCCCATGCCACTTTTTCTTTTCCTCTCAAGGCATCATCAAACTTTTGATCTTTCATGAGTTCTCTGATTTGGGGACCAACAAAGATCCCTTCTTTTATCTTTGCATCGCTAAGTCGTGAAAACTTTTTCTTCAAATATTTGAATGCCTCATCTTCCTTGTTCATTGCTTTGACAAAATTTTTCAGGATGCCAAGTTTGATGTGAAGTGGCGGTAAGTATATTTTCTTGGGGTCAACTAAGGGTTCATGAGACACATTCTTCAGTCCTGGGATACATTTTTGATGAGGTGGCCAATCCTTTACAAAATAATGCGAATCTCTGGCTCTGCTGTCCCATTCACAAAGGAAGCAGCAGAACTTCGTATAACCGAGCTGCATTCCCAGAAGAAGCGCGACGACTTTTAAATCCCCACATATATACCAACGAAACTGGTCATAATTAATCTGCTGAAGGATGAGTTTCATATTTTCGTAAGATTCCTTCATGTGGACAGCGTGCCCTACAGGAATAGAAGGGTATTTATTTCCATTGTGAAGTAGTACAACCTTGAGGCTTAGCTTCGAAGAGTCAATAAATAAACGCCAATCTTCAGATTTGTGCTCATGACCGAGAGCTAACAGCAGTCCATTTACATTATTACAGTAGCATAAACCACCTGACGAGGAGAAATACTGCATCAGATCTTTTTGGCGAGTGCGGAACGCCGATATGCTTGTATCTTTTGCCAGCAAATTCCATTCACGTAACCTGGAGCCCAATAATTCCGCTTTCTTTTTCGGAAGGTCCAAATCTCCTACGAGATCATTCAGCATAACCTGCGTTATCATACGTGGTTTATTTGATTCAGGTTGCTGAAAGTCTGTATCTTTAGTGTCATCAATTTCCATTGGTTCAACTTCAGACTCTTCATCCAGTGTCCATGACTTTGGGGGAGTTGGAATTGGGTTATCATCGTCATGTAGTACTGGTCTCATGGCAGATGCAAGATTTGGGTATTGAATTTTATGTTTATTTTTGGCAGAGAATCCTGAAACGTTAGTCATACAAAAATAGCAATCCGTTAGGTGATCCTTGGGCTCTCTCCAAATCATTGGTATGGCAAATGGCATAGATTTGCGGGTACCTTTAATCCAACCCCTAAGAGTGACGGCACAGGAAATGCATGAGATATGAGGTGCCCAGGATTTGTCTTAGTCGCCTACCTTACATCCAAAATAAAGTTCGTAAGCCTTCTTCACGAGTGGGGTCATCATCTTCCTCTGTGCCATTATGGTCAGTTCTCCACATACGTAGCAAAATGTATCTCTGGGATTAATACAGTTTCGATTCATGCTGGCGGAAAATTATTGAAATCACGGAAAACTTTTTGGAATGAAAAACCAATTTTTTCTACTATGAAAAATTTTAAAATTTAAGCAAAACTTGAAAAAAATTTCTTTCTTTTTATTAAAAATCTGTTTGTTTAAATAGCTATGTTTTTTAATGCAAAAAATACTTTTAAATATAGTTAACCTGGAAAAAAAAGAAAGTAAAATTAAATTAGTACACTTAATTTTAACTAATATTTTGGGAAAACGCTGAGTAAATGGAAATATTATTTTCTCGGAAAGTATGGGTGATAGAAACATTCTGAAACCATATTTGGAATCGGCATCAAAAGTTCTATAAGAATAGTTTTCAAATAGTTTTCAAGAAACAAAAATGTTGTTCCCTAGTGTAATTGAATGAGTAAACAAATAAATGAACAACAATAGTAACTGAACCTGGCTTGTACATTAGGGTGGATCGATTTTACATTTTTTCGATTTCCATATTCTAATAGAGACAAAACCTTGCGCATGCATCAGAAAATAGCCTCTGCAAAATCTTAGCTTAATAGGTAATCATCTTCTGCCCCCGGCAGAGCGATGAAAATCATATTTTAGTAGTCAAAAACATATTTTTAAACCCTAGCCTAGAGTCATAAAATTTTGCGTGTGTGTTATTTCATGCCTAAGCAACGATATAAATGCTATGGGAAATATATAAATGCATTATTTAAGACAAAGAGCCGATCTGAAAATATGTATATTATACATATTTTCAGATCGGCTGTTTGTCTTAAATAATGCATTTATATATTTCCCATAGCATTTATATCGTTGCTTAGGCATGAAATAACACACGCAAAATTTTATGACTCTAGGCTAGGGTTTAAAAATATGTTTTTGACTACTAAAATATGATTTTCATCGCTCTGCCGGGGGCAGAAGATGATTACCTATTAAGCTAAGAATTTGCAGAGGCTATTTCTCATGCATGCGCAAGTTTTTGTCTCTATTAGAATATGGAAATCGAAAAAAATGTAAAATCGATCCACCCTATTGTACATATAATTTATTTTGTCTAATTCGTGCTAACAAAAGGATTCTTGGGAGCAAGTGTAGTTTACGTTCCCCTACATTATCCTAGTGTAGTTTACGTTCCCCTACATTATCCTAGTGTAGTTTACGTTCCCCTACATTATCCTAATGTAGTTTACGTTCCCCTACATTATCCTAATGTAGTTTACGTTCCCCTACATTATCCTAGTGTAGTTTACGTTCCCCTACATTATCCTGGTGTAGTTTACGTTCCCCTACATTATCCTAGTGTAGTTTGCGTTCCCCAACTTTGTCCGCGTATACCTAATCAAATAAAATGTTAAAACTAACGAAAATATTACGACTTAACTTGGTTAATATATTTTAAATGACATGGGCTTGACCTGTAAATCAAAATAACTTTTTATGAGTAGTTTAGTCGCTTTATTCAAATTTGTTACTCATTTTTTGTGCAAATGCATATTAATGGTGAAAATTATGATACTAATATATATATATATATATATATATATATATATATATACACAAACTCAGAATGGTCCCCTGAGAAATTTATATGTTAAACACAGACCGTGCATGGAACAAGGAACTCTTCTGGGAAAATTAAATCCACTATAGTCCGAATAAGTAATGGTAAATGACAAATACCATTACTTATTCGGACTATAGTGGATTTAATTTTCCCAGAAGAGTTCCTTGTTCCATGCACGGTCTGTGTTTAACATATAAATTTCTCAGGGGACCATTCTGAGTTTGTGTATATTAAACGGACGTGTTACGTGCCTTGAAAAGTGGACGCTCAATGTCCCGGTTGAGGTTTAAGTTTTGTTTTTTTTTGACTAAAAATACAATAGTTACCCCTTTTTCTTTGTTTATTCAATCCGACGTGAATGCAACGAGTCTTTTACTTATATAGAGGTTCTGAATGTAGGGACTAGGCTTGCTTTAAACCCTAGGTCCATGTCCCAAAGCTGGATCCTGTCTGCTTTGCAGATAGCTGGTGAGGGAAGCTATATTTATGGGATCTCTCTGCGAGAGACCCGTTGCCCACGTCGGGCTAGCATCATGAAAAAGAAAAACTATGGTATTTGTCATTTACCATTACTTATTCGGACTATAGTGGATTTAATTTTCCCAGAAGAGTTCCTTGTTCCATGCACGGTCTGTGTTTAACATATATATATATATATAAATAAATACACTCATTTTTGGTCAGAAGAGTATAATTTTGGGCTATTTTTTCGCTACTCTGCGACTTAATTAGTTTGTTGGTTTCTGTTCTGGCTATTTTTTTTCTAATTAGATTGTTTGATGGTGTTTGTGATAGAATTATGACGTGCTGTTCGTGTGGTTTCCACTTTGAGAACTTGATTCGTCATGTGCCCTAGATGAAGACAGCATTGGATGTTTCATCAATTACGGCGTTATTCTCTCATCCTTAACTTGCCCGAAATGTGACAGTGAGTGCCTAATACGAAAAGATCAGAAGATATTTAGGTGAAATAACCAATATTAATCTGTTAGGTCAACTGAATGCCCGGTTATGTCAACTGAATGCCCTTGATGATTGGTTAGATTAAGTTGTGATATTTCGTTAGTTTAAACGAAATGACGTTTGGTAGTCCCGATAATACGTAAGTACCATGAATCCTAACTGGGACTCGAGAGGCATTATTTTATTTGCAGAGTCCACATAGTTTGGTAGATGCGGACTGACGTCTCTCGGTGGTTTGCCTCCATCCAGTCACGGATATATGCAGATATACTGTATAAAGCACAACATACAGATTTGACAAGACTAAATCATACATCTTTCTTATACGAATTACAGTTAAGTAGTTTCAATCTCGTGATTCTAAAATTCTGTATTGGTTCAACAGTGAACAAGAAAGCAAAAGTACGAACATTTCCCTGAAAAGATTCCTTCTGATTTGCTGTTAGAAGCGTTTCTTTCGAATAACTCGACTTAATGAATTTCTTTCAATCTCTTAAAGTATCTTATTTCGTCACCATGCTTTCACGACACATTACTTAACCCTCTATGGACAGAATTTTCTGTAGGGTTAAGTTATAAATGTGTGTATATGAAAGGTTAGAAATTTGTAACAGTTGTCCATATAGGGTTAAATAACAATGACAGTTGATACTAACAAACAATGGTACGTTTACTGTGTACGTTCATAAACATTATAAATATCTATAAACGTTGAACAAACGTTCACAAGGAATAGTCGAACAATGTCGATCTACATAATGTCGATACCAAAATTCCAGAATTTGCATAATGTGAAAATTTCGACCTTATGTATTTCATTTAAATTCATGTTAAGTTAGTTTAAATTAGGTCAGTTTAGGTTTGATTAGGTTAGATTACATTATACCCAGTTAGGTTACATTAGGTTAGGTTAGTTTAGTCATTTTCATTGAATATGAATGCGTTTGTCACTCTTGGTTAACGTATTAAAATTTGCATTTTTGTTTGAAATGCATAAATACTCGCATAAGGTCGAATGTCGACATTATGAAATTCAGTTTTGTTCATGTAATGCGTTCATAAAACGTCTCTAAAACGATTATTGTTTGGGAGGGAAGATGTACCATTGTACTACAGTATAATGCGTATATTATATTTTACTTCACCTTCACATAAAACTTTTAATTTCATTTTATGGACAAAACTAAACAATTAATTTTTCATTTGTTAATTAAAACAAATAAAAAGATTTTGCATTATGAAAGATTTAGACTTGAAAAATATAACTTTTTTTTTTAAACTCAAATTAATTTGAAATGAAAATAAAATCTTCAAAACAAAAGCTTAATATACCTCAGTAAACCTTGGTTTTGCTTCCGCCCTAATTGTTCATTCTGACGAAGGTCAAGCTTGTTACTCCACCTCAGATCTACAGCTTTAACGTGGAATCCGAACCACGATCCATCACGGGTGGTCAGAAATTACAAAATCCTCGCCCAACTCGATCTTACGACCTCCCGCTTGTGTACGATCGTCTTAACTACTAGGTTACCCAGCGTACCCGTTTATCTACCAAATCAATATTTATTATGTAGAAGGATAAACGGCTAGGTTAGCTGCGTGCTGCCTGCCGTCACGGGAATCGAACCCGAGGCCGGTTGTTTTGTAGTCAGCAATGCTAACTACTACACCAATGAGGGGCATATACAGTGTATATATATATATATATATATATATATATATATATATATATATATATATATATACGCAGTCTTCGACAATGCATGACGAGGTTCCTGCAAAGAAGCCGTTTACCGGCCTAAACAATGTTCTTCTGTTGTCCCCAAATATTAAAATCGAGGGGTGTAAGAGCTGGGGGTCTTGGAAGTATTCAGCAGGTTCATGGTACCCTATCCAGCGTCCAAGCAATCTGTCACCCAAAAATGATTACACATTTAAATCGTTGGTAACACCAAGACATATATAAGGACAGTGCTGAATTTCTTTTGTAGAAACGCAACATATGACAATGTGAAAGGGTCTGTAAATATGCTGCAACTGTTTCCCATCTTTCAGCTTCGTAATCAAAACGTCAGAGCGTTTGTGGGTGGCAGATTATCTGAACGCTGCATAGGGCGCCGTATATAATCCTGTTGAATATTCCATCCCCTCCAACTACCGCACCAAGATATCCAATTCTTATACTCCTCGGTTTTTATATTTCGGTTGAAATGGAGAATTCTGTTCATGTCAGAAAACAGAGTACCTTGCAGAAAATTCGCCAATGCATCGTCGACGCCTGCGCTACACTCACACCAGATAATGTGCAAAAATGTTTCATTTTGTTGTTTCTCAATGTCAGACGTGTCTGGATGCAACTGAAGAACATTTTGAACACTTGCGATAGTTCATATTGTGTTATATTTCTTGCTTTCTTGTAACACGATAAGCGCCAATAATACTCGTACGATATTTGTACGATCCTCAACTGAAGTGTGTATACATTTTATAGAAAAGTCATTTAAGTAAAATGAATACTTCGCAATTATAATTTCTCGTATTTAATCCTGTACTAAAAAAATTAACTTAGGATTTACCTTATATTAATTTTCTGCCTGTTCATGGCGACATTCCAAAGATTTAACTTGATGGTATCAAGTGATGGTATCAACTAATCTCTCGATATCCACCACTGCTTAAATCATGGGTCGGGGAGCTTTTTTGGGTATTACCCAAAAATCTATTTGAGTAAAATGAAATTACCCCCAGACCTCAAAGTAAACAAAAACAAGCCAATTGCTCTTAAAATTGTTGCATATGGTATACAAAAAATTCAAATTTAAAAAATGTTTATTGGATCCATTACCCCCGAAAATTTTAAATTTACCCCATTTGGGGTAATTTACCCCTGTTCCCCGACCTCTGGCTTAAATAGACAAAAATAGCAAGAATTATATATATAATATACGGTGGTGTAGTGGTTAGCGTCGCTGACTACGAATCCATCGGCCCCGGGTTCAAGACCCGACGGCAGCCGGCGCGCAGCAAAACCCAGCTGTTCATCCTTCCACATGTTGGTTTACGTCGTCGTCGTCGTTGGCCTAGGCAAGCTACGGCTTGGGACCGTAGCGCATCTATCCGGTATAGGTTAACCTGGATGATGTAGCCATAAGCACTGCCGCTAGTTAAGTGCCAACCAGTGATTATCTCACTAGCCGTATTGAGTCCGTTAGGCGAAACTACGACAGTACCAAAGGTGGAAAATATAACCTTTGGTTTTCTATTATTTATTTGCAAAATGGACATGGCATTAGATTAAAATAAATATTTGAATATAAATGATTAACTGACAATTGTGATATATAATTAATTATGTTTACATAAATAAAATAATATAGTATACATATAAAAATTAGTATTAATGTGGTTCACAATTGAATTATAATGGGGTAACTAATTTAAAATGAATTTATACTATTCCGAAATTCAAGACGGTAAAATTAACATTTATCTTGAAACTAAAATAAGAGTATTCACTACACACTCCCCCACCAGAGAGGAAGTTCAAAGAGTTCCGAACGACACAGATTTCCGCTGAACCTTTTTGGTAGCTACTTGTACCTCACTTAAGGTTGATTCCAAAAACGCAGGCTTAAGACGATCGATAGAAACCTTGTCGACCTTGGAACCGCGCTGGATGAGGAATGATTTGCGCGTACGTCGGAGAACTTCATAGGGTCCGTCATGGACATTGGAGAGGCCGTTTTGGGACAGGTACACGAACGAAAACGTGGGTGCAAGACTGGAGGGCTGGGAAATAAAGATGTTCTGTTGGCTAGTCAATCGAGGGGGAACAGGCTGAAGGGACTGCATGTGAGAGGAAAGTGTTTGAGCGAATTCCGTAGGATCGCATGACTTATCCCCTGCAGTGAAGTAGCCACCTGGTAGCCGCAGTGTTGTTCCATAGACTAGTTCAGCCGCTGTAGTCTTCAGATCACTCTTAATGCAGAGCGAATACCAAGCAAAACGAGTGGAAGCTTATCCATCCAATGGGAGTCTTCGTGACACATAAGGGATGACTTCAGCTGGCGATGGAAGCGTTCGACGAGGCCGTTAGCTTGCGGATGATACGCACAGGTATGCGCATGTACTGTACCCAACAAGCTGGTAAACTTCTTCCAAAGCGAAGACTCAAATTGGCGACCTTGGTCAGTGATGACTTTTGTCGGCAATCCAAATCTTGATACCCATCCATGAAGAAAGGCTCTTGCAACAGTGTCCGCTTGGATATCAGGAAGTGGGATGGCTTCAGGCCATCTGGAAAAGCGGTCGAGACAGGTGAGCAGATAACGTTGGCCTTGAATCACTGGAAGAGGGCCAACAATGTCTACATGAATTACCTCAAATCGCTGGGATGGGGGCGGGAATGCGTCAAAGGGGGACCTGGTGTGCCTTTGGACTTTGGCACGCTGGCAGGCAAGGCACGTTTTGGTCCAATGTTTGACATCCTTCCGCATCGAGGGCCAAACAAAGCGAGAGGTAACCAGGTGTTGCGAAGCACGGATACCAGGATGGGAGGGCTTATGAAGATCCGTGAAGACTGCTTTTCTGTGACATGGAGGGACATAGGGCGAATAGCAGCTGTTGATACGTCGCAATAGAGGGGCACAGACAATCCTGGCATACTCATTTTCTTGAGGGAAAGTGAGTGAGTGGAGTCTTCTCTGAGCAGGTCTTGTAGTTCCGTATCCTTATCTTGATCCTGTGCAATAGCATTCCACAGTGTAGAGCTGAGGGTAACAGAAGTAATCTCTATTCTTGAGAGTGCATCCGCTGGAGTGTTCAAGACACCTTTGATGTGGCGGATATCTGTGGTAAATTGCGAGATATAATCGAGTTGCCTGATGACTCTGGGAGAGTGGTTACAGCTGTTTTTATTGAAGACAGTGACCAAAGGTTTGTGGTCGGTAAAAACACAAAACTCTCGGCCTTCAAGGAAATGTTGAAAATGCTTCACGTTTAAGTAAATAGCAAGAAGTTCACGTCCGAAAGCACTCTAACGCGTTTGGGCTGGCTGCAGCTTTTTCGAGTAAAACGCGATGGGTGCTTGTTGACCGTTAATGGTTTGTTCCAACACTCCACCGATCGCAACATCTGAGGCATCGACCGTCAGAGTTAGGGGGGCATCACTGATAGGAAATGACAGAGACAATGCACTATTGATAGCATTTTTGGCATTGTCGAACGCCTGTAAACTATCGTTACACCATACCAATTTCGTTACCTTGCGTTTGTGTGTGATCATAGCGTGTAGAGGAGCAAGAACACTGGCACAGTTTTTAATGAACTTGTGGTAATAATTTACCAAACCTAGAAACCGCCGTAACTCACGCTGATTACTTGGCATAGGGTAATTTTTTATCACTTCACACTTGTCCTGAAGGGGGGTAATTTTGTGCTGCGAAATCGTGTGACCAAGAAATTCCAAGGTTGGCTGTGCAAACACACACTTAGATGCATTAATAGTAACACCGTATTGTTCTAAGCGTTGAAAAAGGAGTGAAAGATGTTCCTTATGTTCCTCTTCCGTTGAGCTGGCCACAAGCAAATCATCGATGTAGGCATAAACAAAGTCTAAGCCTCTGGTGACCTCATCTATAACCTCTGAAAGGTTTGCGCAGCATTCCGTAGCCCGAACGGCATCTTCACAAATTCGAATAACCCAAATGGTGTACAAACTGCAGTCTGGGAATATCCGAAGGCTCTACGGGAATGTGGTGGAAAGCCTTAACGAGATCTATTTTACTGAAGATAGATTTGCCGTGGAGAAGAGAAGTAAAGTCTTGGACATTTGGTACCGGATATCGGTCCGGGATGGTTGTCGAATTTAAAAACCGGTAATCCCCACATGGTCTCCAGTCTCCTGACTTCTTCTGGACCAGGTGTAGGGGAGAGGACCAACTGCTTTTGGAAGGTCTTATTATCCCAAGATCCAGCATAAGCTGGAATTCCGATTTGGCAGCTTTCAGTTTGTCCGGGGCAAGACGTCTGGGTTTGCAAACACAGGGGGACCTTTTGTTGTAATGTGATGGGTAATGGTGTGCTTAATGGTATCACCCATCTGCATCGGTTGAAGAATTCCTGGATATCGCTGGAAAAGGCACTGGTACATGGAATTAGGGGAACGAGGAAAGTGCAGAGTTCGAGGCGTCCGGAAGGGCAACCTGTTTGGCAAGAACAGAAAGCAGTGTGGCCTGGTCGCATAAGCGTCGCTTGTCAAGATCCACCAGGAGTTTGAAATGCTGGAGGAAGTCAGCGCCGATTATGGATGCTGCACTTGAGCACAGATGAAAATCCACTTGAAGGATCGGTGAAGGCCCAAGTTTAGTTCACGCGACTGAGTACCGTACGTAGGTATGCGTGAACCGTTAGCAGCGTATAGAGGCGGAGATTCCGAGTGCTTATGACCAGATTTTTGAGGAATACACTGACTGACGCTCCGGTATCAATCAAGAAATTGACACCAGAGTTCCTGTCCTTTATGAATAACAGGTTGGCAGTGCGAGTACTAGACGCCATTAGGACTCGCTGCTGGGGTTTTCCGACGAAAAATTGCAAGGGGAGATGCACTTCCTAGCCTTCTTTCCAAATTTCGAGTGGTAGAAGCAGATCTTCCCGGAACTCGAACGATGCCTCTTCGTAAATCTTGACCGAGAATGGCTTCTTTGCCGTTGATTTTGTAGCAGAGAACAAACGTGGTTGAGTTGTTGACTTAACTCTTTCACTTTCAACTCCAGTTCCGATTGTGTGTTCACGTTGTTGACCGGAGCTGTGTCAATCTCCACTACTTTGTCGGCAGTTTCTGCTAGTTTATCAACTGGAGTAGCAGGATCCATAGTGGCCAAGACACGCTGAGCTGATGGAGGAAGTTTCTGCAAGAACAACTGTCTAAAGATGTCCTTATCGAAGGTTTGTGCGCGTTCGCCTAGAGCGCACTGCATAGCCCTCAGCATTTGAGTGGGCTTACGGTCTCCAAGTTCTTCTTTGAGATTAACTGATGTAGTTTCTCACGCTCGGAGACAGTGGTGCGGCACAGGATGGCAGACTTCAGATCGTTGTATGGGTCCTCACTCGTGGAAGTACACACGATGACGTCACGGACTTCAGAGATGATGCTCGCTGGTAGAGAGGACAAAACATGATCGTATTTTGTCCTGCTAGCGGTGATCCTTCCCAAGTTGAATTGTGATTCCACTTGGTGGAACCAAATAAATGGATCACCCGGCCAGAAGACGGGGAGCTTTACGCTCAAGTGGGAGATGGCACCAGCGTCGTCAGGCATCTTCTCCTATGCTTGCTGACGTACAAGCAAGACGACAAGTTCCCAACGAAGGAGTGGAGGTTGAGACGAGCGCAGGCACAGAGCGCACGGGCAGGGTGAGGGGCAGAGGGCACGAGCGACATTACAGTCTGGTCCTAGTCGCTCGGGTGAAGGGGGTGATGGGCACGAACGACATTACAGTCTAGTCCTAGTCGCTCGGGTGAAGGGGGTGATGGGCACGAACGACATTACAGTCTAGTCCTAGTCGTTCGGGTAGAAGGGGTAATCCAGCTCCGGGGTCACCAATTGTTGGTTTACGTCGTCGTCGTCGTTGGCCTAGGCAAGCTACGGCTTGGGACCGTAGCGCATCTATCCGGTATAGGTTAACCTGGATGATGTAGCCATAAGCACTGCCGCTAGTTAAGTGCCAACCAGTGATTATCTCACTAGCCGTATTGAGTCCGTTAGGCGAAACTACGACAGTACCAAAGGTGGAAAATATAACCTTTGGTTTTCTATTATTTATTTGCAAATGGACATGGCATTAGATTAAAATAAATATTGAATATAAATGATTAACTGACAATTGTGATATATAATTAATTATGTTTACATACAATAAAATAATATAGTATACATAAAATTAGTATTAATGTGGTTCACAATTGAATTATAATGGGGTAACTAATTTAAATGAATTTATACTATTCCGAAATTCAAGACGGTAAAATTAACATTTATCTTGAAAACTAAAATAAGAGTATTCACTACACACACAATAAAGAAAGTGGTTGATAGATAAATGGGTACCCTAGGTGGCCTAGTGGTTAAGACGCTGGGTTGCTGATGGGGCGTGATTCGGATTCCACGTTAAACTGTAGGTCTAAGGTGGAGTGAAAAGCTTGACCTTCGTCAGAATGAACAATTCGGGCGGAAGCTAACCAAAGGTACCAAAGGTATATAGTTTAAATAATAATTAGTTGTATCGTTGATTACCTTGATGGATAGTGTACCTTTTTATTTTATGGGATTTGTCTCCTGCTATTAAACATTACCATTGTCATTATCATATATCGTATAAACATCTTTTTCCTTCAGAGGGCTATACATTTTTTGTCGCTTTCCGCGCAGAAAAAATACACAAAAAAATACTAAAAAATTACCCAAAATTCACCCACTCTGTATAATAGAACCCCACATTGAAATGTGTGCAGTAAATTTTACTCTTGACAAAACCTCTCTCAACATATGGCAACGTACAGACTACCTAACGGTAGCGCATATAACTACATTAATACCTAACTGGATCAAATCAGACATAAAATCCTAAAGAGCTCGCACTATTTCATCCTTAGGGCCTTTAATATAGACTTAATGAAAACAGGGACAGATTGCATTGCCAAATCATTATGCAACACAATGATCAGCCAAGGATATAAGACCTACGTAACAAGGCCAACACGTCCCCATACTGACCTTACCAAATCTTTTATCGACCACACATGGTGAGATATAGACCTCGCTACATACAGGACACAGGGATACTCCTTATAGGCATAATTGATCACCTCCCAAATTACATCACACTCAAAACAATAGCAAACTCCCTAAAGTACACATGGTTGACCCCAAGTCTAAAGACATCTATTGAACAAAAACACAAACTATATAAAAATGTGAAGGAAAGTCAACTCCCAAAGGAAGTCTATACTCACTATAGAAACAGACTTAATTCATTAATACACAAAGCTAAAGCTAATTACTATAAACATAAATTCGAAGAATACAAAGGCGACCCCAAACAATACTGGAACCTCATTAACAAAGCGATTAATAAAACACTAACAAAACCCTCTGCCTCGAAAAAGCTATTAGTAAATAATGAGCCCATAACGAACAAAATAAATATTTTAAATACTTTCGACCATTAATTCACCGAGGCGGGAGCCAACCTTTCTTCTAAAATACCACCCACCGTGCGGTCTTTTGATACGTACCTAGCCCTCCGTTACCACACTTTTTCTCCCTATCCCGACTCCGACACACGATCTAATGACAGCCATAAAACAATTAAAAAATAAAAATTGTACGTTAGAACTTCCAAACAGAATTGACAAAGAGTGCACAAACTTAATTGCGCCCACACTTTCAAAACTCATAAACCTATCTATTTAAAAGAGTGTCTTCTCAGACTGCCTAAAAACCTAAAATATACCCTGTTTATAAATCAGGAGATAAAACTCTCCCCCCCCCCGCTCCAAACTACAGACCTATTTCCATCCTCCTAACCATCAGTAAACTATACGAGAGTAATATATAATCAAATAATAAAAGTCATATTCAAATACAAAATCATACACAAACAACATTTTGGCTTTCTAAGTAAACACACGACAAATGACGCGATAACTGCAATATTAGAGGAACTTTATAGCAATCTCAAAACAAAAAATTCAATAATCATCCTAATTGATCTAGCTAAAGTCTTTCACACAGTAAATCATGACATACTCTTAAAGAACTCGAACACTACGGCTTCAAGGGAGTACTTTTAGATGGTTCAACTCATACTTGACAGGACACAGTTTATAGCACAGGACTCTTTTACCTCACAGACAAGACGCATCTCCCACGGGGTATCTCAAGAAAGCATTCTGGCATCTATCCTGTTCCCCGTTTACATAAACGACTTTCACAGGCCACTAAATAACTCTTCCTGCTACCAATTATGTACATGATACGTCAATCATAACCTCACATAAAGACTCGCTATCACTCCAAACGACCACTAACAATGAAACTCCAAAGTGTTTATATATGGCTTAACGCCAACAAACTATCTTTAAATATTAAAAAAAAACAGCTAATACATATATATATATACACAGTATATGTATGTATGTATACTCCCTGTAGCAACTGATGTGTACATCAACTCGAATAAAAACAATAAATTGTAATATTAATATTATTATTGTTGTTGTTGCTGTTAATATTGTTTTATATTGTCTAGACATATGCTTAGGAATGCATTAACTGTCGCACTATCATATATAAACATGTTATTATATGTAATTCTCCGTATACCTTTGGCATGCCTGATAAATGTAGCATAGAACAATAAAATTATTATTATTATTATTATTATTATTATTATTATATATATGTTGGTATTGTCACTACGTGTACTTTTTATTTTTATTTCCATTTTTTACATTTTCTAGTCTTTGCTGTTTGTAGTTTTTATTATTCCTTGTTTCAATGCGTGTCTTATTTTTAGTTCTCTTTCAGTCATAATTTTTAGTTTTTAAATTTATTATTGTTTAATTTACCCTCGTTTATTACCTTATAAAATACTGTACTATTTTATGTGGTTTATATCCTATTATATCTTAAAATTAAAAATTTGCAGTAACTGATGATAAAAATGCGATGTTCTTCGAAATTAAAGACAACTCGCGAAAGAATTAAATTATTGGCTTAGTATATACGCTTCCCTCTCAGACTGTCGATACTGATAATTAATACAGTAGACTTCAGGAACTAATATTTGAAGTAAGTAACGAACATGTGGCGATAATTGTGGGAGATCTTAATATTTATCTTGCGGGAACTGGGTTGGTTCTTCACAATCTATTTCTGGTCGTCGATTGTAGAGAGTTTTCTCGAAAGTTCTCTTTTCAAATAGTCAAGAATTCCACGAATGATCCCAATGTTTAGATTTAGTTTTAAGTGCAGACTTCACTTAATTGATAACATCTTTGTATGGGACTACTTCTCCAGTAGTGATCATAGCCAAATAACATTTGAAATTAAAGTCGATGTTCAAAATACAAAGAGTTTGGAACACGTTTTGGGTTTTAAAAGAGCTAAATTTCGTGACATGAAATTGTAATTTTCGACCCATAACTGGAATGATACATTACTGCTAGATGATATTAATGGCACATGATATTCCTTGTATAATTATTTTAAATACTTAGAATCGAGTAATGTTCTAGTACGTCTAAAGAAATCTGCGAAGTCTGTTAAAATTAAATGGGGGGGAAGCTGACATTAAAAGAAGTTTAACGTTGAAAAAGGAACGCGTATTTCAAATTTAAAGAAACAAATAATCTGTCCGATGAAAAATGCATACAAGTTATTGAGAAGGCGAGCCAAAAACTTATTAGAAAAAGTAAGTGCAGCTATAAGCTATATATAGTGAACCAAATTATATTGAATCCGAAGGAATTCTATAATTATGTTAGGAATAAAAAAGTAGTTTCGCAGACTATTGGCTCAATCGTAGGCGAAAACAACGAACAAATTTCAGATGATTTACGAATGACGGAAGTTTTAAATAAACTTTTCTCTTCCGTCTTTACTAACGAAAATATGAACAACATTTCCGTTCTTGTAATCATACTCAATGACAATCATTTAAAGCTTTGCGATTTTACCATTAATGAAACTCTCGGCCACGGGTAAAATTAGTACTAATAAGACTTCAGGTCCAGATAAGCTGTACCCTAGGATACTTAAAGAAATGGACTGCGCAATAGTCTCGTCTCTCCTGTTACATATATCTACGATATATTATAAAAAGGGAGTCCTGCCTGTTCCTCCGTCTGTAGACACCATGTATTAAGCGATTCTGAACATAGAAATAAATGCGCTTTGCTTTGTTTCAACTTTTTACTCTAGCGCGTTAAGATTTTCATTAATACAATGGGTTCGGATGTGAAGCTTAAGATTTTCATTGCTGCGTTCTTTTCTTGGCCCGTAGGGCCCACTTTAGCTAGTATTTAATAAATCGTTAAAGTCTGAAGAAGTTCTGTTCGACTGGAAATTTGAAAACATTACGCCAATATTCAAAAAACTATTAAAATTCTCGGAAATTATCGTTCCATTAGTTTGATTTCAGTAGTTGGTAAGCTTATGGAAACGATTGTTCGGGACAAAATAGTTAATCGTTTAGAAATTAATAATTTAATTAAATATTCTCAGCACAGCTTTCGACGTAGTCGCTCGTGTCTTACTAATGTGCTCGACTTTTTAAATAATATTGTAAATATATGTCGAAAGTAAAACAGTGGATAACATACATTTCAATTCCCAACTGCGTTTGGTAAAGTGCCCCATACGAGATTATTAGCTAAACTTTAGTCTCAAAGGAACTGATGGTAAGGTTCTCGAAAGGATTGAAAACTGGCTGAACGGGGATCTTTTCAGTTTGACGGCCGGCGGGGAAAAAAACAAAAAAACAACAAAAAAACAGCCTTTTTATTTAGGTAATGTTTATTACATTTCAGAATAATACATTTTAGTTTAGAGAAATGAAAAATAGTATCAAGAAAATAGAGTTGAAAGTGAAAAATATAACAAAAAATAAGATATTACTAGCAGAAGCCCGTGGTAAAAATAATACGCTTAAACAATCAAAGAGGGCAATTTTTTTTTAATTTCCGGAATAAGCACACACAAACATTATCAGATTTCAGCTATATATATATATATGTATATATAAATATATACAGGGAGTCCCATAAGTCCGGCATCATATGAAAAATAATAAAAAAAGGCAAAACAAAAGCTTTTATTTACAGAACGTGCTCAATATGTCCACCATTGTTTTCAATACACAAATTCAGACGTGATACCCAGTCAGCAAGCACACGGTGAATGATGTCAGGAGTAATGGTGTTACATGCCCCAATAATGCGCTGCCGCAAATGTTCAACACTCCTAATTTTCTCTGCGTATACCAGCGCTTTCAAGTGGCCCCAGAGATAAAAATCTAGTGGCGTGAGATCCGGGCTTCTAGCTGGCCATTCCACAGTCCCTCGACGTTCTATCCAATGACTAGGGAATTGTTGGTACAGGTATTCCCTTACTTGGGTGCTGTAATGTGCAGGAGCGCCGTCTTGCTGGAACCGTGTTGGGAAATTTCCTTCTTCGTTCAAGACACTGGGAAATGCTTCTTCCTTGAGCATACGTAGGTAGGTGCCTCCAGTGACATGTTCATCGAAAAAGAGGGGGCCTATGATGCGATCCTTCCAAATGCCACACCATACCATCACCCGAGATGCACCTTGTTCCTTTGAAGAGGTATACCACTGAGGGTTGTTTTGAGACCAGTAGCGGGTGTTCTGTCGATTTACCTCACCATTTCCATAAAAAACAGCCTCGTCACTGAACAGAATGGTGGACGGGAAATTGGCATCCCGAGCATAATTATGGTTTGTAGAAATAAAATATGAATTTCTCTTATGATGCCGGACTTATGGGACACCCTGTGTGTATATATATATATATAGGGTGTCCCCAAAAAAACTATATACTCTTTATAGCATCATATATTTTATAATTTAAAAAACAACAACAATATATTGTTATAGCAATTGCCAGTGAAAGGTAAATTAGTAATCTAAGTGATCAAAATGTTATAGCGAGTTGTTTGCATATAAAATTTAATTAACTACGCCAAGTGCTCAAAATGTTCTCCGGCGGCATGAATGCACTTTTGAATGCGTCGACTAACTGATTCGCAGACATGGACTAATGTAGATGCTGTGATGGTCCCGCACTTTTCCCTAATTGCATCCTTAAGGTGTTCGAGTGTTGTAGGTCTTGTACCATAAACTGCATCCTTCAGGTAGCCCCACAAGTAAAAATCAAGTGGAGTCAAGTCCGGTGAACGTGGAGGATACTCAACGCTTCCTCTTCGTCCTATCCAACGGTTAGGCAACGTTTCATCGAGGTACCTTCTGACATCACAATGATAATGAGGGGGGCTCCATCTTGTTGAAAGTAAAAGTCGTCGTTTCCAAACAACTTCCGAACTGCAGGTATAATTTCTGTCCGCAGCATGTCGAGATATGCGGCACCGGTAACTGTGGTAACTGTCCCATTAAAGAAAAATGGTCCAACCAAACCCCTGGATGATAAACCACACCATGCTGTTAATCCTGGTAAATTAACATGTTTATCCACATAAACGTGTGGATTATAAAGTGACCAGTACCTGCAGTTGTGTCGATTTACTGTGCCATTCAGCTTGAAGGTAGCTTCATCAGACCACACGATTTTGTTGTATTGAAAGTACATTCATGCCGCCTGAAAACATTTTGAGCACTTGGCGTAGTTAATTAAATTTTATATGCAAACAACTCGCTATAACATTTTGATCACTTACATTACTAATTTACCTTTCATTGGCAATTGCTATAACAATATATTGTTTGGTTTTTTTTTAAATTATAAAATATATGATGCTATAAAGAGTATATAGTTTTTTTGGGACACCTTGTATATACACACAATTTTGAAGTGGCTCCAGAACCGTTGCGACGGTCTCGCAGCCTGTAGGCTACGCAACCTCGCGCCGGTTTTGGGGCCCCTTGCCAAGTCATGGCTACTTGACCGTCAAATTCTAGACTCTACCAACTGGTTAGGTTAATTGAATGCCCAGTTAGGTCAACTGTACGTCCTTGACCATTGATTAGGTTAAGTCGTGATATTTTCGTTAGTTTACTGTAAAAACTAACGAAAATATCATGACTTAACAATCGTCAAGGGCATACAGTTGACCTAACTGAGCATTCAATAATTTTCACATAGGATGCCCCTGTTGATTGTTTAAGCGTAATATTTTTATCAAGGGCTTCTGCTAATAATGTCTTATTTTTTATATTTTCCACTTTCAACTCTATGTTCTTGATACTATTTTTCATTTCTCTAATTTAAAATGTATTATACTGAAATACAGTAAACAAACTAAAAAAAAGCTGGATTTTTTTTGTTATTTTCTGCCGGCCGTCAAACCGAAAAGATCCCTAAACGGACGTAAACAAAGAGGGGCCATTAATGGCAAAGCTTCTAACTGGAAAAGTATAACTAGCCGCGTGCCCCAGGGATCATTTTTGGGACTAGTTCTTTTTATTATTTATATCAGTGACATCGACAGAGGAAATAATAATGTAGTTTCAACATTTGCCTTAAACCACAATTTAGAAGCATTTGTTAGGGCATAAAAATATTGTAGACTTTTCATTCGGATTTTTTCTTTGCTTTAAAATTCTGACTTATCCTTAAATTTTCTTCCTTTCTTTTAACCTCCTTCCTTAAACAGACAATCTCTTTGTACCAGCCGGTCTGTTGCTGATTGGTGTCCTTTGTATTCGTTTGCATATATATATATATATATATATATATATATATATATATATATATATATATATATACTGTACTATATATAATAAATATAGAAATAAAAATTGTGGGAAGAGCATACAAATTTATAAGGAAAACTACCAATTTTAGCACTTTGCCCGAATTCAACACAAGATCAAATTTTATAGTTAATGCCTGTATGATATATAGGTCACCAAAAAAAAAAAAATATATATATATATATATAAATTGAAAAATAAAAGTTGTAAGAGGAACATACATATTTATAAGGGGAAACTACCCACGTTTTAGCACTCTGCCCTTCTTGTCTAAATCCTTTCTGAACGAATTCAACACAAGATCAAATGGATTGTTTACAACCAATTTTATAGATAAGGCCTGAATGATATATAGGTCACAAAAAACAAAAAAAATATAAAACTAAATTGAAAAATAAAAATTTATAAGGAAACACTACCAAAGTTTTAGCACTCTACCCTTCTTGTCTAAATCCGTTCTGAATGAATTCAAAACAACGGGATCGAGTTGAAAAAGACCTTTACTCATGTTAAAGTTATTTGTAAGTTGGATAATAGCAGACTCAAGAATATTTCTATTAACAATGTTGCTAGAGTGAAACAAAACTGAAGCATTATTCCAATCAGTACAGTGGGATAACTCTGACAAATGGACGAAAAGGGCACACTGGACGACTGTCTCGTTCTAACGGAATATTGATGCTGTTTTACACGCGTGTGCAAATCTTTTCCCGTCTGACCAATGTAAAAGGAATCACACTGTTTACAACCAATTTTATAGATAATGCCTGAATTATTGGTAGGGCTATTTTTTACTATTTTTCACAGTATTGTTATATGAAATACTAAATTAATATCCAAAAGTTTAAGTACATTAGGAATGCCTAAAAAGCCTGGGAAAAATGGAAGTACTAAAATATTCTTTGACAAAGTGCGAGTGTTATTATTCACACGATAAAAGGTTCGTTTTGCCTTGTTAAGACAAGATTCCATAAACGCAGGTGGGTAGCACAGATCACTTCCAATACCGTTGATTTTTTCCAAGTCGGCATCGATATATTCCGGACTGGTGATCCTAAGAGCGCGGAGAAACATTGAAGAAAATATGGCCTTCTTAATGGGGGTGTCATGTCCAGAGTAAAAGTGTACGTAGGACAAATTGTATGTTTTTTTCCGATAGATACTAAACTTAAAACCTGGGCTTTCCCTATGTATACGCACATCCAAAAACGAGATTGAGTTCTCTTGTTCCACTTCTAAAGTAAACTTAATGGAGGGGACTTGATCATTTAACTGAAGGAGGAAGTCATCCAGGCCACGATTCATGGGCCAGATACACAAAATATCGTCGACGTACCGCAACCATGGGATGCCAACCTCAAGGATTCTCGGAATGTAAGTAATTTCGAAAAACTCCATATAAATATTGGAGAGGAGGGGCGACAAGGGGTTGCCCATGGCCATCCCAAAAACCTGTTGATAATACTCGCTATTGAAAGTGAATTTACAGTCTTTGATGCAAAGCTTAATAAGTTCCAAAACGATGTGTGCAGGTAGTGGCAGGTCGTACTTTTGTAATTCTCGGGAGAGAAAGTCAAGCATATCGTCAATCGGCACTTTTGTAAACAATGAACAAACGTCAAAACTGATCAATCTGTCGTTGGTTTCAGTGCATACATTATTCACTTTTTCAGTGAGATCCATGGAATTTTTTACATGTGAATCAGAGATAGTTCCGAGAATGGAGGACAAGACTTTGACAAGTCATTTGGAGAGTTTATAGGTAATAGAGCCCACCGAGCTAATAATAGGGCGCATAGGGTTGCCAGGTTTGTGGGTTTTAATAAGACCGTAAAAGTAGGGAAGAGAAGGTGAAGTGGACATGAAAAGCGGAATTAAGTCCTTATGATCTTTGAGAATGCGTTTCAAGCCACTATTGAATGATTTGATGACGTCATCCTGCGGGTTTTTCTAAGTTTTCTGTATGTGGCGGGGTCCTGGAGAAGCTCTTTCATCTTTCTAATGTAGACCACTTTGTCCATAATAACTATGGTGTTAGCCTTGTCTGCTTTAGTAATATGGAGCTCACCATCTTTTTTTAATTGTGAGAGGCTATTGCGAAAACGTTTAGGAAAGTTATCTTATGAAAATAAAAACCCACTCTAATAGACAGAGTTTATTTCCACGACAGTTTCGACGCCCACTGGCATCCTCCTCGGGATTTGTAGCCCACATTTGCTGGACCCGGAAAATTCAAAGATTTGGAACATTTTTAAGGATTTAAAATATCCCGAGTGGTTTATCAGAAAGGCGTATTTTAAAGCCAGAAAATCTTTTTATGCCCCTCGGGAACCTTCAGTTAACCAAAAACAATATGTGAGTTTGCCTTACATTGCCGGCTTAGAAAGAGTAAAACCGTTGACGAAAGATTTTAAGTTTGCTTTGGCGTTCAAATATTCGTCTACCGTGAAAAGTAAATTGGTTAGGAATAACGTGGCAAAAGAGGAACAAGCCTGTGTCTACAGCATTCCCTGTAAAAGTTGTGATTTAGTATACGTGGGAGAAACTGGAAGAAATATTGAAACCCGTATTAAAGAACACAAATATGCCTTCAGAAGTTGTAATACTAATAATGCCATTTTTTATCACGCCAGCCAAAATAATCATGCTATAGATTGGGAATCAAGTAAGCTACTTTATAAATGTAATAATTATGTCAAAAGAAAAATAATAGAATCTGTGTGTATAGAAAAAGTAGATAATTTTAATTTGTGCGAAGGTACTTATAAGTTAGACCCTTTAATGAGATTCTTGGTCAAAAATCCCTTACGGAGTCGTGGGAACGTGTTCGAACCTAAGTGTGAATTTCTTAAATGTCTCTGGATTGGAATGTTTCCTTACTCGCCTTTAGTAAATGTAATAGTGGAAGTAATAAATGTGGAAATAAATATAAATGCAACAGATGTAATAATAAAGGTAATATTATAAATTTAATAATTAGGGTAAAGGTAATAATAATAAATGTTAAAAAAATGTAAATGTAATAATAAATGTAGTAATTATGTCAAAATATTAGAATCTGTATGTATAGAACAAGAAGATAGTTTTAATTTGTGGGAATGTACTTATAAGCGGACCCTGTAATAAAATGCCCTTCCAGTGTCGGAAGAACGGTATCTAACCTAGGTGCGAATTTCTCTGGATTGTTTCGTAATCGGCTTTTTTCATTCGTTTTTCGGTTTATAAGTTCTGTATAATAAACAATAATGTAATAACCAATGTAATAATAAATTTATAATTTCTGTAATAAATAATTATGCAATATTAAATGTAATAAAATTAATAAAAATTCAATAATTATGTAAGAAAAATATAATAGAATCTGTATGTTTAGAACAGGAAGATAGTTTTAAATTTGCGCGAATGTACTTAATGAAAATGCCCTTCCGGTGTCGGGAGAATGGGATCTAACCTAGGTGCGAATTTCTTAACGGTCGGTCCCTGGACTGTTTTTCCCTCTTGTTTTGGTTCATTCGTGTTTCTGTATCCACCCGAGGAGGATGCCAGTGGGCGTCGAAACTGTCGTGGAAATAAACTCTGTCTATTAGAGTGGGTTTTTATTTTCATATTTTGACCTTCACGTAAAAAAAGTGAAGTTTTTTGAAAGTTATCTTCGTGAGTACTATTCGCAGCACTATAGACAAGGCCTTTAACTATGTTAACCAAAGACTGAGGAAGATTACACTGTTTTTCAAAACAAGCAAGACTATAACAAATTTGTAAAGCAGAAGGTTTGTCAACAATAAAAAAGGACATACCAAATCCTAGGGCACTTTTTGCATCGTCACTAATGTTTTTCGAAGAAAAGTTCAAACACATTTTGAGCTTGCTTTTTTACTCCACTGACTATTTCAAATGAGACTTTTAATTTTGCGACCCAAAATGTTACGAAGTGAAGAAGTTCTCCGACCCAACTCGTAAATTTCATCAAATAAAGGTTGGATCCACGGTTGGGGAATAACGGTCACAAAATTACGTTTTGCAATGCGTAAATTTTGAAGGTGGACCACTTATTTTGTCTGGTGACTTCAATATGTAAGAAGTGGACAACTCAATCCCGTGTTTGGATGTGCGTGTACATAGGGAAAGCCCAGGTTTTAAGTTTAGTATCTATCGGAAAAAAAAAATTTGTCCTACGTACACTTTTACTCTGGACATGACACCCTCATTAAGAAGGCCATATTTTCTTCAATGTTTCTCCGCGCTCTTAGGATCGCCAGTCCGGAATACATCGATGCCGAATTGGAAAAAATCAACGGTATTGGAAGTGATTTGTGCTACCCACCTGCGTTTATGGAATCTTGTCTTAACAAGGCAAAACGAACCTTCTATCGTGTGAATAATAACACTCGCACTTTGTCAAAGAATATTTTAGTACTTCCATTTTTCCCAGGCTTTTTAGGCATTCCTAATGTACTTAAACTTTTGGATATTAATTTAGTATTTTCATATCACAATATTGTGAAAAATATCAGTCAAAAATAGCCCTACCAATAATACACGCGTTATCTATAAAATTGGTTGCAAACAATGTGATTCCTTTTACATTGGTCAGACGGGAAAGGATTTGCACACGCGTGTAAAATAGCATCAATAATCCGTTAGAACGGGACAGTCGTCCAGTGCCCTTTTTGTCCATTTTTCAGAGTTATCCCACTGTATTGACTGGAATAATGCTTCAGTTTTGTTTCACTCTAGCAACATTGTTAATAGAAATATTCTTGAGTCTGCTATTATCCAACTTACAAATAACTTTAACGTGAGTAAAGGTCTTTTTCAACTCGATCCCGTTGTTTTGAATTCGTTCAGAACGGATTTAGACAAGAAGGGTAGAGTTCTAAAACTTTGGTAGTGTTTCCTTGTAAATTTTTATTAGTTTTATATTTTTGGTTTTTTTGTGACCTATATCTCATTCAGACCTTATCTATAAAATTGATTGTAAACAATCCATTTGATCTTGTGTTGAATTCGTTCAGAAAGGATTTAGACAAGAAGGGCAGAGTGCTAAAACGTGGGTAGTTTTCCCTTATAAATATGTATTTTTATTTTTCAATTTATTTTTATATATATTTTTTTTTTAATATTTTTTGTGACCTATAAATATGTATTTTTATTTTTCAACTTATTTTTATATATATATTTTTTTAATATTTTTTGTGACCTATATATCATTCAGGCATTAACTATAAAATGTGATCTTGTGTTGAATTTGGGCAAAGTACTAAAATTGGTAGTTTTCCTTACAAATTTGTATGCTCCTCCCACAATTTTTATTTCTATATTTTATGTATATATATATATATATATATATATATATATATATATATAGTGTCTTGAACTCTTTATTTACTTCAGTGTTCTTGAGGATGTCATTGACGAAAGCGCTTGAGCACCATCCTGTGTTTCCTTTCCTTTGTGGTTTTATTCATCACTGTGTGTATATATATATACTGTGTATATATATATATATATATATATATATATATATATATTATCTTTTTCAGGAAAAATTTATACGTCTTTATTCTATACGTAAGGAAATGTTTCTCAGAGTTGATAAAATGTTTTCATAGTTTCCTTGTTAAAAAGAGTTACTTTTCATTCTCTTTGGCTAAACATCTTGAACCAAATTTAGAAAAAATGTCTTCTCACACTCAAAAACGACTCCGTCTTTGTTTGGGCAAAATTCCCTCTGTAAATTTGGAAACGTTCGGGGTGATTTTAAATAATGTTTACGAACATGTGCATTGTGTAATCTCGTGGAAAATTTCCTAACACTGATGAGGGTTCGGGGTCGGGGGTGGACCTACGTTTAACTCGCAACTATGAAATCAATTTTAATATTTGCGAAAAGGGTCAGAATTTGTTCCGACTTTTTTCGCAAATATTAAATGTAGGTTATGTATAGTTTGGCTTCCTTTGACGAAATAAAGTTACACTCGGTTAAGTTAGATTGAATTAAATTACGCTTGCGTAAAGCAAATTAGGCTTAGTTAGATCAAGCTTGGCTAGGTTTGGTTAGATTATTTTAGGTTTTGTCATCTTCGTGACTGAAGGTTCAAACACTCGTCGAAAATTTTCTCATCTCAAGAATGTTGTTGTCTGTTGGTCCAAATATTTGTGTTTCAAAATGTCCCAGCGCCGAATACGTCACGGATGGAAAGCTAATTTATTTCATTACAATTGTCCCTTCCAGTATAGAATTGAAACGAATACTATTAGTTTTAATATCAATACAAATACAATGTAATGTCGTAAACAGCTTTAATCTGGTCGCTAAACCTTTTATCTACAAAATATGATAAGCAGCTACAATATATCAAGTCATAATAGACCTTTCAAATCATGAATGTTGAGTACAGTACTTTCTATAAGGCAAATAGTATTGAAAATGTTTTCATTATTACGCAGATTTGCATATCTTTTATCAATATCATCATATATTTTCGTGCTAATAATCTTCATTTTCGCAAAACCAATATTTTTACTAGTTCAGTATGAGGGAAATTTTCAATATTTTTACAATTTCCATTACGATACTAATTCAATTTCCCCTCTTGAAATATATTCAAATACTTCAAGAGGAAACCTTTTCCTTATATGCAAATGCAACTCAATTCCACCCAAATATTAAGAAAACCGTAATTTTTCGATTCCCGGCGGTTCGCCTCATTTTTCATTATTCGTTATCTCTCCTCCTCGTGTGCAGAAACTTCCTTAACACTTATGTCGTTTCTATTCATTTATATACTGCGCGGTCATTGCAGTTATATGCATATATATATATATATATATATATATATCTATATAGTGTGTGTGTGTGTGTGTGTGTGTGTGTGGTGTGTGTGTGTGTGTGTGTGTGTGTGTGTGTACAGTGTAACTATATTTGGTACTTGTGGGTTATCTGTCGCCACTTTTTAATATTTTTTTAATTTATTTATTTTTATATATTAAGAGAAGAGGATTCTTTATACTGTACGGCATTGACGATTGGTTAGGTTAAGTCGTGCTAGTTTGGTTAAATACCGTTTTATTTAACCAAACTAGCACGACTTAACCTAACCAATCGTCAATGCCGTACAGTATAAAGAATCCTCCTCTTAATATATAAAAATAAATAAATTAAAAAAATATTAAAAAGTTTTTTATTTAACCAAACTAGCACGACTTAACCTAACCAATCGTCAATGCCGTACAGTATAAAGAATCCTCTTCTCTTAATATATAAAAATAAATAAATAAAAAAATATTAAAAAGTGGCGACAGATAACCCACAAGTACCCTATATTTTACTGTCAAAATAAATAAAATACAAAGTGTTTTTAATTAAGGTTCAACAAAAATAAACACTAAAACTAGATACGATACAGAAATTAGGGGGTTATAACTGAAAATAAGAGAGAAAAGTTCGCAACACTGAATGAAAAACAGTTGTGACGTCAAACTTTGTACCTTCCAAAATAATCTATCGTATAAAAGATTTAGTGTTTTCCTATAAGCTCTTCCTTAAAGTTTCTTCAAAGTTTACAGTATATATGTAAATATTTTGAAAAGTTCTTCATCAACAGTGTAGTTACGTAGTACATGTACAGTATTTAAAACTTCCTTACCTATACCCTGCAATTTAACTTTGATTTGAGGAGTGAGGAAAGATGTCTATAAGGAATTGGGCTACATCGTGGCCCGTTGTCGATCAGCCAAGGCAAAGTTAAGCGAAATTGGGTCTGGGTTGTAGTTTGGTAGGGGACCACTGTCTTTTGCGTTTGGATGATGTAGCGACCCGTCGTTCGACTCCCACGTAAAGCTGTAGGTCCCCTCCGTCATTTGACCTTAGATGTTGCGGAAGAGGGTATTAAACAACCCATCAAACAACTGTAAGGAATCTTTGGATTCACTTATTAACCATTTGGCTGCGGCGTAACTATATCTGGTCGACTTTATGGTCGAAATATGACGTACGCTGTGGTCATTATAGTGTCGAATGGACTGAGGTATTGTTCGGGAGTAAGTAAATGAAGGTTGGAGGTTATGAGGCTTCTCGCATTATGAAGAATATTTGGGTAACGTCCGTCTCCATTGATTTGCAATATCGTGGTTCCTTGTGAAGCTCCATCAATCGATGGAGACATTTATTTTTAACGTACAGTTAAAATGATCATTCTAAAAAGCAAACATAAAAAAACATTATAATTAATATTGTTTTTCTCCAAATATTTTATTCCTTTTTGGTGACACCAATAAAGTTAAAAAAAAATTTAAATCATTACTGATCAGTTATTTTTTAGGCCTTTTGGAAATTTTGGTTCTAGGCGAACTTTTTTCTCGAAATTACACCTCTAAAATATATTTCTAGTGCACCATCTTAACACATTTACCAGGAACCTTCCTAAATTAAATTAAAGTTGCTTTCATTGAATCTGGTGAAATGATGTTTTTTCGCGGTTGATTTAGCAATTAACAAAACTTGGTGTTTGTCGTTTCTCTTAAAACTGTGAACATGTATCGAGCATCCGTCGAATTACAATGATCACTTTTAGAATAATGATCGTCGTATGTCATTTGTAGTAAAAGTTTGGTATTATTCATTTTTAAGCAATGAAGAGAGTATTTTCTTTCATACTTCTTCATGTTTACCCTCATCATCTCATATTCAAGTTGTTGCTCTAAACAGGAAACATGTAGTTCGAAGGAAAGTATCCATGTAGCACCTCTGTATCTGAAACTTCATCTCTTAAGTACCTTCTTACACATCTCTTTGACTCTTGGCCATCCTCTTTTCGGGATTTCAGTGAAGCCTTTGCTATTGCGCTGGACATATCAAAAGCTTTTGATAGAGTCTAGCACAAATCGTAAATTTGCAAACTTTCCTCCTTCGGTTTCTTTGCTGTTTCTGTACACCGGTCTTGCCGGGTGACTCAACCCACACAGCTCTACTTGACCGGATGGAATCAAAGGCTTTTCGTCTCATCATTTTCCAGCCTCTTACTGATTGTCTTCAATATCTCTCTCTTCGCCACAATGTTGCCTCACTCTCTCTTTACTATTGCTATTATAACGGACACTGCTCTTCTGAACTCTCTAACTCCATTTCTCCTCTTTTAAATAGAGTTTGCAGTAACAAACTTTCGACATAATCTCTTCCCTTTTCTGTCCAACACTCTAACGCGTGTTAATCGGTATGCCCAATCTTCATGTACTCAACCTGGTCAACTCTGGAACAACCTTCTTCAATCCATCCTTCCCCCTCTCTATGACCTCCAATCTTTCAAACGCAGTGTCCAGACATCTCGAAAACTTTGGATCTTGATTTCGGTTATCTCCTTGTCCTCCTGTGATTTCTGCGGGCGTTTGCCCTTGGCCCCTACTTCCTGCACAAAAAAGTGTGAATTCCTTGATAAAAGTAAACTACAGGAGTTTCCATATACTTTTACTCCACATATTTCTGAATATTTTCGTCTACTCTAAAAGTACAATCTTGTGTCGATAGTGGGTTAAGACACATTTTGCGTTCCACTGCAGATTTTAAATATTCTTTTGTTGGTTTAAGTATTTCATTTTCTTTCATTGACAAAAGAAAAAGAATGAATGGAGAATAAGAATAGAAAATGACTCTTTAATCCAGTACTGCAGAGTTGAGTTTGTTCCTTTATACGTTTTATGGAAAAGCAAAATTACACCGTTGTAATTTTGGTAATAAGTAAAGTTTGAGTAATGTTCAGTTCGGTGTGAAACGTGTCTCATCCCTTAATGAGGACCGAATACGTCGAGAGTGAGACGCTAATCATTCTGAAAGGCCATCATGATAAATTTCTTTTATCTTATCACGTTCTATAACATATTGGCCGCGAGCAAAGAGCTCTGATGAATAGCTTTCCTCAAAGGCTGTCGAGTACATGCGCTTTTAATGAAGTGGAACCAAATCTGACGCGTTTCTGTCGGCATTACGAAATTCTGGAAGCATTTCGTTAGCGAACAAATTTTGGAATGCTAATTTTAGCTTAAATGAATAAAGTTTATTGTAACAAGGTATAAGTTCATTGTATAATTACAAGTTGTTGTAGATAATAGGAAATTCATATTAGGAAGAGTCATTATAATTACATTTGACTGCGGGTGAATATTAGGGCGGATCGAAAATGAGGTTTTTAAACCTTTTTTCGAAATTCAAATATGGCTAGTGCGGAAAATATGTGGGTGCTATAGATAATGACTGTGCATAAATATTAGTCCTGCGAAATTATATCTTCAGGTGCCACAAAGCCGTCGAAAAAAGTGAAATATAATGATTTTCTTATATTCTGCATTAGTACAATAACTGAAACTTACTTGTTATTATTATATATTAAGTGTTCCAATTACCAAAATAGTTACTGAATTACGCAGCTCTTAGTTTATTTAGATCAATGTTCTTTTGATTAATGATCTAAATAATCCAGAACTCACCACGAGGAGGTGGCTGCGTGTCGAGCTCCACCCATGCCCTCCCAACCACCCATCCTTGCGCATGTTTTTTTCTATTAACGTTTTATTTAAACTTTATATTCAGCTTTACTTTCGAATGATGGCATTTTTTTACGTGACTGAAGTGTTGATCTTATGAAGCCATCTCGCGCGTTCAATCCAAATACTTTTGATGATGCTTCAGTCACTAATTTTACCATTCTTTCTACTACTTGTGTATGACAAGGGAATTTCTCGAATGGAAGGGTACTCTTGTTTTCTATGAATTCTTCAATCTCATTTTCTGTCAGGTGTCTTGTCACAGGTGGTTCAGTGACAATGCATTTTTGCCAATTAATTAAATCAGTATAATCAGTAGCTTCAAATTGAATAACAGGTACTGTGAAACGCCTCACAACTTTTTCCTTGTTTGTTTGCCTTGCTTTCTTTATTCGCCTCCACGCTAATTCTCTTATGGCGCTGCGGTCATCATGAATCATTGATGCTAGAATATTTTCTGGATTTGCAAAAAATGCATTTCTTTGTATGACAGGGTTTACAATATCCTTTACTTCGTCATTCAGTGTTCTTGTTAATTCAATAGTTTTGAAAACATGTTTTGAGCCATTGACAAAAGACGTACTTTGCTTAATAGAAAACCACATTGGGATGTAGACCTTCATTATAAAAGAAGCAATGTTCATGAGGTTCTCAGATGGACTTACAGTTGAAACGTATAGACGAAGCAAACGATTTACTGTAGTCAGCCATCGTGAATGTGCCATTTTGCCTGGACTACGATGAGCAAGATCTGGAGAGCAATATCCCTTTGTTATGGCCTGATGAATATCAATTAGATATTTTTGGTCGGTGCTAAGATCTTCACAGTCTACAGTTGGTTCCTCAGCATCAATCCTTTCAAACTCGACAATAGGAAGACTCACAGTTCTCTAATTCCCTGCCAATAGGACCGGTGAATCCGCGGGGGCTAGATGTTTTTCCATCCAGCTTTGCAACTAAATGGCGTAATGGCAATTCATTGGCATGGAGCTGGCACACTAAATGTTGAACTGGCTTCTTCAGCTTCAATTCTATAAGCCTTATAACGCCTCCCTTTTCTCCAGTGTTGACTGCTGCACCATCGCATCCAATGGCAACAAGGTTTTCCTGGTTCATGTCATTATTTCCAATATACTCAAACATTCCTTTACATATTTCTTCAGCTGATCCAGAATTCACAGAATAATGGCCCAAATAATCTGAACCAGGTTCTCTCACTAAAGTGATATGTTCTTCTGTTACCTTCTTCTGATATACTTTGGACTCTTTTTTTTTCTTGGAAGAGTGTAGAATCTTTTCGACCATCAAAATAGATTCCTCTGATTGGGACCTGATTTTGATCTTTCATAATTTCTGATCTCTTCTTTTGTCTTTCTCTTCTGATTTTACTCCTATCCACTACTTCAGATGTATTGTCAATAGAAACTTCCCCAATATCTTGCAATACTGCACTAACAATGAATGCTGCAGCTCGATCTGAAACTGCAGTCCTGTCACAAGCAGTAGCCACTGAAGGTAGATTTGTAGTTTTCCTTTTCTTGAATAATTGTTCTTCAGGTTGTTCGAGCTTTCTCTTCGAGCTAACTGGCTCTGGAAATGTATCGTCTGATATTTCGCCAGATTCACTTTCACTATTTGATGTCGATGATGATAATTCAACATTTGTATCCTGCAATTTCTCCTGTGAAGATTCTTTGGTGAGCCTCACAGCTTCTTTTTGCTTTCTTAGCAACGTAGATGCTTTTTTCTTTGAGAGTGTAATATCTACTCTATCAATAAACAGTTTTCTTTCACTCCTTTGATCTAAGAGGAACGTCACTTCTTCCTTTGGAACCGTTTTTTCTTTGGGACAAGAACATTGTGTTAGTACTTTGCACTTGCACGCTGCAATGTCAAAAACTTTCGTGTGTGCTTCTTTTTTGAACATATCAATCTTTGCTTTGTAAGCTTCAGAATTTTTTCTGCTTTGGTATGGCTTCATAATGACACGATACTTTTCGTGGTAGCTTCTGAACATTGTTTCAATTCGCCTGTCTGACAGAATTGGGACGGAAGCACTTTCCCAAATTGTTTTCAATTTATCAACAACTTGTTCTAATATTTGAGATATTGAAGGATCTTTATTAGTATTCTGTTTCAAATCGTTTCTTACAAACAAGTAATATTTAAAAACTCCTTCGTATGTAGGAAGATTCCTGTGCCACAAATCTTCCCCCATACCAAACATGGGGTACTCAGTTGAGGCCCTGGTTGATTTTGCACAAACTCGAGACATTTTGAAAGTATACAAATCTGAAAAAGAAAGAGCTAATATCAATTATACGTTAATTTCAGTTAATAGTACATGGCAAACTTAGGGCAACACAATACAGAAATGCAAAATATATAAGAAATATAGTTTAGACTATCTGAGTAACGCCAACAACAGAACACCCACCTGCTACGAGAGCGACAGCTACACTGAACCGAGGTACTCACGTGACAGCTGAGTGAGCTGACTATAGAAAACTGTTTTTAGAGAATAGAAACTTTTTTTAAAGGTTGACTGAGCTATTTTTATACAAGTGTGAATAAATTCTTGTCTATTGTGCATCGTGGACTCTTCTGTAATTATTGGTTAAAATCTGCTTTTTTTCAATTTTTTTAATATTGAAGGTCATTGTGGCACCTGAAGATATTAATGTTATGATTTTAAATTTATACAAGCTTATTTCCTCACTACTCCACACATTTTCCACACTAGCCAATTTGAAAATTCGAAAAATGAGTTTTTCACTCCGCCCTAGTGAATATATCTTTCAAAACCTCGCCATAATTTCATAAAATAATTAACGGTAATTTTAATAGGTATAAAAATGCACCTTTTTTATTTCTCAATTTAAATGCCTGTATTAACTCTTTAGCGCCCGACGGAATTTTACTGATTTTGTTCCGCTAACACCAGACGATTTTATTTAGTCTTCTGCAGGAAAGATCTTTGGGCGTTAAGGGGTTAAGCAGCTTTACAGAAGTGACACTGTAATCCAACTGTAAATGATTTTGCATCGTTTTCTCCACAGAATTCGGGCGCGTGTCTGAAGCTTACCCGGTGCTAGTCTTCGTTCCTGGTCCCTCGTATGAATTTGGATCTGCGAGTCTTTACGACGGCTCCGTTTTGGCCGCCAGAGGGAGAGTCATTGTTGTTACCTTAAATTACAGACTTGGAATACTAGGTAACGTGTGCCTCAAAATGTTGAGTTGGTGTACAATTTTCTTTCAAAAAAAATTTCTAATACTAATTATGACTTTACATTAAATTATAGGTTAATTTCATATATGCATTTTTAGATCCCATGATATACAGTGTATATATATATATATATATATGATGAATAAAACCACGAAGGAAAGGAAACACAAAATGGTGCTCAAGCGCTTTCGTCTAATGACATCCTCAGCACCATTTTGTGTTTCCTTTCCTTCGTGGTTTTATTCATCATAAATATTTTTCACGTGTTACCTTCGTGAAATAATTTTCATATATATATTATATATATATATATATATATCAGTGGCGATCGTGAATTTTTGTTCAGGCATGCAATGTTATGGAATGGAAGAAAAACATCCGCCTAACCCTCTTGCCCAAACTTTGCATATTGTTTACATAGAACTTAGCAAGTTTTAAAGGTGTTTTACAAACTTTGGGGACCTCTTTGAAGGAAAGTTCATTTAATGTTAGGCTTAAATATGCGAACAAAAATTAGACATATTTATATATAGTAGTTACCGAATTGATCTAAAGAAAAAGATACAAATTTAAAATTTACCTTAAATAATTGTGAAGCATTATTTGAATTGAAATTCTGCTCTCCTAGTTTTCCTGCAAAATTCTTCGATGACCAAATTGTAAAAGTACTCTCGATTCTCCATAAGCTTCTTGAGGAAATTTTTTTCAATTGAAATTAAGGCAAGATTAGATAGCCTTTCTTCACTTTGGGAACTCCGTAAATAACTTTTAATTCTTTTAAGCGCAGAAAATGATCGCTCAACACTTGCTGTCGATATTGGTATAGTTAGAATCAAATTCGTCAATTTATATATTTCCTTAAGACCTTTGTGCATTTCGCTTTCCAGTAGATATTTTAGGAGCTCAGCAACATTCTTTTTGGCAAAAGATTTGTGCGAATATAAAACACACAATTCAGAACGGAGACGAAGAAACTCAAAAAATGAATTGTAGCTTCTTTTCAAAGATTCAAAAGCTCTCTCTGGGAAAGTAACATCATAGAACTCAAATTTTTGCAATCTAAAAGCTCAATGAATTCCAATTTTTCCATTGAACTGAAACGCTCTTTCATTTGAAGAAGTATATTATCGAATATTTCATGAAATAGTTGACTATACTTCTCTTGTGGAGAAAGACTCTGTTTTCCTTTTACATACAGGTTCACCACATCTTTCTGTTATCAAGTCCCACATATCTGCAAATTTTGTATCCCTTATTTGTTTGATTTTTTTCATAGTGCTTTCAACGGTGATTGAGCTATACACAATATCCATAGATTTTGTTTGCAGCACATTAAATAGATATTCAGTAAAAGGAAAATTGAAGAAAATACTTCTAATAAAAAATTAAAATCGAAAGTATCGATACCAGCAAGCAATCCGCGTGCACTATTTTTTGTTTTTTCATCAAATTTCTTTGGGTTTTCAAGAATGCTTTTAAAAGATCTATTATATCTTCTTTATTTTCCTTAACTCTTTCAACTAGACGAGATGAATATTTCCACCGCGTTGGAGCCAGTTTAGGGAAACGCTTTCCAACAACTTTGTCAAGCATTGAAGTTCGCTTAGTTGAACTGCTGAAAAATGATGACAAACTTCCTAATACTGAAAAAAAATTATTACATTCGGAAACTTCAGCGACAGCTTGGGATAAAACAAGGTTAAGTTTATGGGCGTAGCAGTGAAGAAAAATAGCCTCTGGTACAGTTCTCTAATCTTTGTTTGTACTCCATTAAGATCGCTCCCATAACAGCAGCACCGTCGTAGGTTTGAGCAACTAATTTTTTCAAACAGCCAGTTCACCTAGTTGCCTTATAGATAAATCAGAAATCGCTCCTGCACTTCTATCATTGCTGACGTCATTGAATTTTATAAATCGTTCACAAATCTCTCCATGTTTATTAACATAACGAACAACAGTAGAGAGTTGAGAAAAACAGCTGACATCAGATGTTTCATCTAATAAAATCGCCACATACATGCAGTCGATAAGCTCACGTTTTATTTGTTCTAACATAACTGCACTAATAGATTGAATTATGTCATTCTGAATAGCAGATGATGTTCCCTTAAAAAACAGTCGCAGTTTTAAATGGTTTTGAAGCTTTTCATCGAATTCTCCCATACAAATACCAATTCAATATAGTTACCCCTATTGTCAGCGTTTTCTTCTTCATTGTGACCGCGAAATGCTAATTCTTGCATACCTAAAAACATGTTATCCTAATCAAACGTTTCAAAATTTCTCTTCTTATTAACTTCTTCGTTATGTTTGGAAATGGCAACTGATTTCTGCTTGTCGAGTATTAAATCAATTCTTTCTGACTCCAAATGTTTTAAGATCAACAAATGCATTTATGTGAGCAAGAGATTTTTCATGGCGAGAAATTGCAGTATTAAATTGTTTAAATCGTCGTATCCACGACTAACAGAATTCCACACCAGAGTTATCTCTTGAAAATAGGAAACACGACCAACAGTACAATTTGTTATTTGAAATATTTCCACATAACCAGGGAACATCATCAATACAGCTTAGGATTAAATTTCCTAGTGAAGCCTTTATTTTCTTTGCTTAAATTCAAATGTGGAATCGGTCTGCCATTATTCAATATGCGCTTTATCAAAAAGAGTGAGTAAAATCTTCGTCTTCAATTGATTAAACACATCGTCAGTCATTATGGGCACTACAATGCTATAATTTATTAACTGATTATCCAAAATAACTAAAGCACAAAAGGGAACACCGAACACAAGTGGGGCTTGCGGCTGTGGTACTGGAAAGAAGCTTGTCAGAATTGCCAGATGTTACTTTTTGGTGAATGCACCTATAAAACTGAATGCATGCCGTATTATTTTCATTAATTAAAAAAAATCAGAACAAAGCTTTTTAATTATTTTTAGTAAAAATATTAAGTAAATTTTCTAAGCATATTTTAAAACATATTGCCTTTTGAATTTAGCTATGAGGCTCAAAAAAAAAATCTTATGGATAGTGAGAAGTCTCCTTAAAAAATTGCCCAAGGCAAGGCGGTGTAAACAAAATCATGTCTTATTTCACTAGACAATTAAGAACATTTTTCTGTACCCAGACTGAATTAGTGAATGCTTTAGCTATAAAGTATTTCGATCTGTGTACAGAAAAATGTCTTAATTGTCTAAGAAATAAGACATAATTTTGTTTACACCACCCAATAGCCAGTACATGCGTGATTGAAGCCTTAGCCTTTTTTAGTTTCTGAAAATTATTTTTGTCAATTATAATCCTTACTTAGATCTGAAGAGAGAACATATTTAACGCGCATGCATGCATTGCATGCGTTGCATTCATTAAGAAATCGCCACTGATATATATATATAATATATATATATATATATATGTGTGTGTGTGTGTGTGTGTTGTGTGTGTGTTTGTCTATATATGCGCAAAATTTAAGATAGTAGATTTAATTCTGTTGAAATTTAGTGTGTTGCTGAAGAGGATAAGGAGAACAAGAGAGTATAAATCTGTAGCATTTTATTCGTCTTTTGGGAAAGTTGTTCCATTTTGCTGAGACAAAAAGAAAAGAAGATGAACAGCGCAAAGGTGTGTTCCATTCCGAAATTATGGCGAAGGACGTACAACGGATGGCTTAAAAACAACCACTTTAACGCTGTTCGGTCCTCTTTAAAAATAATTAAACATTTCAATGGTCCCCCGTTCACATCCTTCCCCTCTCTCTCTCTCTCTCTCTCTCTCTCTCTCTCCTCTCTCTCTCTCTCTCTCTCTCTTGGGAGGTTACTTTAGTAAAATAGGTAGTAAACAAAATGTAAAAGTACACACAACACACACACACACACACACACATATACAGTGTATATATGTATGTATCTGTATATATATTTGTGTGTGTGTGTGTGTGTGTGTGTGTGTGTGTGTGAGAGAGAGAGAGAGAGAGAGAGAGAGAGAGAGATAAGGTAGATAAAGAAAAAAGTAGGAACTGTGACATTCGAATATTCAGTTGCAACAAATAATTTACGACCAAAAAATCCAAATGCGCATTTTTCAGCATTTGCCATCTGTGCCACCACTGAAAATCTTACCAAACTCGTCATTCAAGTGTCAGAGACGACACGGACAACTGTGATTGCTTATTAGAGACGACTATGACCGCCAAAGGGACGACAGTGATCGTTATAGCGACCGAGTTAAAGCCATTGTCTGAATGTGACCGCTAATTGAGAAGTTATTGTAGGTTATATTAAAATTCGGTTAGTTTAGCATAGGTTTGGTTAGGTTAGGTTAAGTTAGTTTTTTAGAGTGTCAGTAAAGTCTGACGTGGATCAAATTGGTATAGGACCCATAGTAACAACCATGAGATTTGCTTTCGTTTCTAATGAAATATGCTCAGGCATACGAAGTGTAGTCAATAAATTCGCGGAATTTATTGATTCTTTTGTTTTTTTCATTTTGTTTTTTTTAAACGAAACAATTCCAAGAATTTATTGACTGCGTATAATTTAGTTTCTTGGTCTTCTCAGATCTCGTTTATAGGTTTGAATCCTGTGAGAGAGGATGTAATTTTAATTTTAATTAATAATATTACAGCATGGTATGATCAGTAGTTTTTAAATCTTTCCTGCGCCATTTATTTGCGAATTGGAAGGAAAGATACATTTACGAGGTCCACTCAATAAATTCGCGAAATATTTTCATTAAAAACACAGTCAATAAATTCCGCCAATTTACTGAGTGGACCTTGTATTATGGGTCAATATAGACCCGCTGTGCCGGAAAGGGTTAAATTTATTTCAATTTTTCTTCAGTAAATTTTAAACTTGAATTTATTAAATTTGTTGTCACATGTTTAAATTTTAATTACCGACAAATTTTTTTTTTTTTATTATTTAACTTTCATTCTTAAAGTCTGTCGTGTTTTACTGAAAGAATTTTTGTTAATTCCGTGAAATTCTTTACTTAAGACAAGTTATAATTTCAGTTCAATTTTTTTTCTGAAGGAAATTTAAATTTTTTTATCATTTAATTTCTAAAATTGTAATGTCCATATCTACATTTGTTTAAAATGGCGTGAAATTTTGTATTTACTTATTTCCAATTACTGAAGATTAGGTTTCTGAAATGTTCCTTTGGTGAACATTCAATGCTTCGCTTTTGCATTCTTCTTTATTTTCATCTTTCAAGTGAGGCTGAAAAAATAATTATATATATATATATATAATATATATATGGGAATGAACTCAGAATGGTCCCCTGAGGTTTTTTATGATACACACAGACGTGCATGGAACAAGGAACTCTTCTGGGATAATAAATCCACTATAGTCCGAATAAGTAATGGTAAATGACAAATACCATAGTTTTTCTTTTTTATGATGCTAGCCGACGCGGGCAACGGGTCACTCGCAAAGAGGTCCCCAAAATATAGCTTCCCTCACCAGCTATCTACAAAGCAGACAGGATCCAGCTTTGGGACATGGATCTTATTCGGACTATAGGGATTTAATTATCCAGAGAGTTCCTTCTTCCATGCACGGTCTGTGTGTATATATATATATATATAATATATATATATATATATATATATATATATAATATATATATATATATATACACACTTTAATAATTATTACGCACATTTTCCCCATTTCAATAATATAATAATATAATAATAATAATAAAATATTAATTGTAGACATCAATTGATCAGGAATTACTGATCGTGAGAGGGGATGTGAGGCGGGAGACAGGGAGTGCTAGAACTTCCGTTTCTCCTATCACTGTCCTCCTTAGCTGATCTTTTCTGTATCTCCTCTACCCTGTGAACAGTCCAGCATGCTCTCAAACACACACACACACCACACTTCTCCCTCTACGCCTCCCCACATATACAGGGTGTCCGAGAATTATCTGTACAATTTTTGGCTGTTATTAAAGTCAACCATGAAGTGTAGAAATTCGTGTTGTCCCATTTTACAGAGAATGTCATTAAGTTTTTCTGATACCAAGTTTTGACAAGTTTTTTAGAAATTCCAGTGTGTCCGAACATTATCTGTACAATTTCATCTTTTAATAAAATTCTTGATAACACACGTAAAATTCTTAAACAAATTATTTAGAATCTGTATTTTCAAAAGTTTCTTCATTAAAGTAACGTTGTTACAAACATTCGATATGTGCACCATTAGTGATTCGCAACATCCAATCGATACTCGAAATGTTGCCATGTACGCTGCAGCATATCCACATCAATTCGCTCAATAGCAGCTGTGATTCTTGCTTTTAAATCATCAATGTCTGTCACCCGCGTACATTTCTAAAACACTTGTCAAAACGTGGTATCAGAAAAAACTTAATGAGATTCTCTGTAAAATGGGACAACACTGGAATTTCTACACTTCATGGTTTACTTTTAATAACAGCCAAAAATTGTACAGATAATTCTCGGACACCCTGTACATGCATCTTAAACACTACACAATCTTTAAGTTTTTTTAAATTGGCAACCATTTTTAAGAGCTCCGGAGACCTTTATTTTCCCTCTATGCTTTTCCTCCTATTGGGGGATATTTTCGAGGGCGTTTGCCTTTGGCCCCTCTTTCCTACATAAAAAAAATAATAAAAATAAAGTAGGAGTAGTATTTCTGCTGTGCCCTGGTTATAAATCAGGCTAAGTATTTTCAGTTCGGGATCTGAAATGCATTCAGCGAAATTTGCTCTTATACTTATAAATGTTTTTTGTGTGCAAATCGTGTGCGAAGTTCTATCATTCATTACTCATTCAAGGATCGTAAAGTTTTCATCAAATAGAGAACTTTGAAGCCTCTAAATTACCTTGTTTATTACATATTAGAGAATTATTCAACAGAACTTGGCTTGTAAACGAGCAAACACACACACACACACACACACACACACACACCATATATATAATATATAATGTTGCAATGTCGATAGCGTGCACCTTTAACATAACCATTGTCTAACTATTGTATAAGGTTCATTTATTTTTATCAGTGGCACATTCAATTTAAAGTTAGAGTTTCTCATTTGCTCTTCTTGTGAATACAATTTGACTTTCATTCAACACAAACTGAAAATGAAAAAGAAGAAGCATTTGAGGAACTTGCAAACGACAGAATACATAATTGAGTAAATACTAAATGAGAAGAATTATTTCTATAAAACGTCTTTTTACTTCTTCACTACATGACTCTCTCCCGACCTTAAGGTTTTTTTTCAACCCCAATATCGATGCCTCCGGAAGAGCGACCGTTGCCAATTATGGACTGATGATCAATTAGCCGCTCTTCATTGGTTCAGGAAAATATCGTTCGGTTCGGGGGTGACCCTGGTCAGGTCACTGTCATGGGTCATGGTACTGGTGCTGCGTTGTTTGAATTTTTTAGTCATATCTCCGGCAGCGACAGGTAAAGTGATTTTTTTAATATATTTTATTTAAAGCTATTTTGAGCGTAACAGTCAATAAGAAGACTGTATTTTTATTTTAAAAAAACCTCCAAATCAGCATTCTTATTAGAGATGTGTAGACTACTTCATAGCCATTGTCGTAACATCGCTTCCCTTGATCAGAAGTTAGGCGACACTGGGTCTGGAGAATAGTTGGATGGGAGACCGTCCTCCAGATTACGTAGCAGCAACCCGTGGTTCTTATCCCACGTAAAGCTGTAGGTCCCCTCCGTCAAATGACCTTAAACAACCCCATCATTACATTTTTTTTATTAAAGATGTTTCTTTTTCGTGTTTTTAAAATGATTTTTAAATATAAAAATTACATCCATTTATTCAATCCATAAATCAGAACTAGATTAGCATTTTCAGTGCCTGCATTCGTCCGTTATAACATGCTTTGAAACATAAATGATTTGCCTTTGCACAAAACAGTTTAAATCCAATAATCACTCAATTAAAATGTCTTAAAAACGTATCATTCAGTCATTTAATCAATAAGATTTTTTCTACTGTCTTGAATTTCGTCTATAAATTTTTTGGGTTATTAAATATTCTGAAGATAAACTGCGTTAAATAGCGTCATGATGGTGAATTTATTTCAGTTGATATTTATTTCACATTAGCTTTATGCGTTTGCTCAAACTTTAAAGATAATTAATATGGGACCAGTATCCTTATCTGCTATTTCAGATGGTCATAAAATTACCCTCAGAGCATACTTATACTATGAGGCAAAAATTATCTTATTTAAATGAAGTAAATTCAATAATACCATTATTTACACGAGCAAATAATGCAGTAACATTCACTTGGAATTAGAACAGTCACAAAATAAATTGTTCTATAACAACTAAGACATATATTTCCCCCATTTGTAGGTGCCGGATTGTTTAAAAGAGCGATACTAATGTCTGGTTCCGCCCTGAGCCCGTGGGCGTGGGTTGAACGCCCGAACCATTACGCTGTGCATGCGGCCACTCAGCTCGGCTGTGAGGTGAAGAAGGACTTGTTTATGCACTACGAAGCGCTTCTTCACTGCCTCAGAGACAGAAGCGTGGAGCAGATTCTTGAGGTAATTAAGGCATCGAACTCATTCTTACCAATCAGGATAAGAAATGAAGGAATCATAAATGCACATTACTTTTCATTCACTCAAAAATATTTTTAGTGGTGGATTGCAGTGTTTCATTTAAATCACGACTATTAATTGTACAAACTATCACAAATGCACTATATAAAACAATATACATAACAGTATTTGAATATTTACTTAAAGTAATATGAGTCGCATCAAAAACTGAACTCTCTATTGACTTCAAAATACATATAAATATCGGCATTAATATTTCAAAATATTGAAAGTGACACCAACCCACAAATTAGCTTATTTTTTAGTTTTAATTCGTATTGGCACAGAATCGTACAACAAAATTAGAAGCCACTTCTGTTTTTCATTTTTTCATTGTAACAGTTATGTTAAAAGTTCTCTTCATTAAACATTATCCAATTTTCTTTTGTTACGGTGGCCGACTATGAGCGAGCGGTGAGGCTCCTACCTGCTGGCTCCTGATTTGGGTTGAATTAGCTGATTACCCAGTTCGTGCTCTGGCTAAAGGTGACCCTTGGGGCACACTTATCCCCATATCGTGGGGAAATGAGCTTCTTGGCTGTTACGTTCTGTAAAACTGTATTCTGTATTTTGGAATATTACCATTAATACGTACTTTTACAGAAGTAAAGGTTTACATTTCATGACAGGTTCAGTAAAGAATAAAAAATCTCAATTAAGGAAAAACACGTATAAATAGAATTAATGCTCAATGGAATTCAATTCCTTCCTTTCTTTTTTTATTAATAATTTAAAAACCAAATTTCTTTATTGTGGCTTAAACAAGGAAGTATATATATATATATATATATATATATATATATATATATATATATATATATATATATGCGATTGAACTCAGAATGGTCCCCTGAGACCTTTTATGTTACACACAGACCGTGCATGGAACAAGGAACTCTTCTGGGAAAATTAAATCCACTATAGTTCGAATAAGTACTGGTAAATGACAAATACCATAGTTTTTCTTTTTCATGATGTTAGCTATATTTTGCAGCCTCTTTGCGAGTGACCCCGTTGCCCACGTCAGGCTAACATCATGAAAAAGGAAAACTATAGTATTTGTCATTTACTATTACTTATTCGAACTATAGTGGATTTAATTTTCCCAGAAGAGTTCCTTGTTCCATGCACGGTCTGTGTGTAACATATATATATATATATATATACACACAGAGTGTCCCATAAGACTGCAACCATAGGGCAAAATGATAAAAACGGCAATAAAAACGGCTTTTATTCACAGAACGTGTTCAATGCGCCCACCATTATTATTGATACACGAATGCAAATGTGTAACACTCTGAATTTTCTTCGCGTAGACCAACGCCTTCAAGTGACCCCAGAGATAAAACTCCAACGGGGTGAGATCGGGATTCCTCGCCGGCCACTCCATAGGCCCTCGACGTCCTATCCAATGACCAGGGAATTGTCGGTGCAGCCACTCTCTTACCCGGATGCTGTAATGGGCAGGAGCACCATCATGCTGGAACCATGTTGGGAAATCCCCATCTGTGTTCAAGACACTGGGGAATGCTTCCTCGTTGAGCATACGCAAGTAGGCGTTTCCTGTGACAGTATCATCAAAAAAGAAGGGGCCTATGATACGGTCTTTCCAAATGCCACACCATACCATCACACGAGCGACACCTTGTTCCTTTGAAGCAGTAAACCAGTGAGGGTTGTCTTGCGACCAGCAGCAGGTGTTCTGTCGATTCACCTCACCATTTGCGTAAAACACAGCTTCATCACTGAACAGAATGGTGGATGGGAAATTGGCATTTTGAGCACATTGTTGCGTAGCCCATTCACAAAATTCCACCCATCCATTTCTGTAGGATTTGAAGTTTGTAAGGATGCCATTTGTGTGCTTGAAGAATGCGGTGGATGCTGCTTTTCGACACTCCTGTCTCAGCGGACAACCGCCGAAGAGACTTCTGGGGACTGTTTGTGAAATGAACGAGGATGGTAGCGGCTGTGTCATCGTCGGTGGATGTCCTCGGAGGTCTACTGCGTGGTTTATCTCCTATGGATCCCGTTTCCCTGAACTTTGCTACAAGTTTGCCGACACAGCTGTGTGTTATTGGCCCGCGGTCCGGATGCAATCTGTTAAATTCCTCAGCGACCTCCCTCTGACTCCGATTTCCTACGAGCAGAATTACCTGGATGCGTTCTTCCTTACTTAAAGACATCATGGGCACTTGCATAAACGGAAAAACATGAATTACTTATTTTACCCTATGGTTCCAGACTTATGGGACACTCTGTATATATATATATATATATATATATATATATATATATATATATATATATATATATATATATATTAGTTCGGGAAGAACCGATTCGCCTCTATTTAAAAGGGCATATCTCGGCGAAAAAACAAAGAAAAGTGAGAGGAAAGACAGAGGAAAAAGAAAGGGTGGAGGGGACAGTCGAAGTGGAAAAAAACCAAGGATGACAAGGACTGCAGGGTCGAGCCCCATCATCCTTGGGTGCTAGGGTCGGGAGGGTGCACGTGAAACCTCCAGGAACAAGCACGTACAAACGAGCACAAAGAGCACTCAAGAGCACGAGCTTAGAACCCCCTTGCGGGGATATATATATATATATATATATATAAAATATGGTTCATAAATTAGTATACATATTTTGGACGTGAAAGTGAACAAAAAAGTTCCTATGAACATAAATCCGGAATTGCTTCGTTTCCGAGATACATTGCTTTTTTGCCGATGACGATGCTATTCTCTGTACACCTATTGTATGCTTTCCAGATATAACAAGAACAATAAAATTATTACTTTTATTATTATTATTACTCTTGTAGTGAATACTCTTATTTTAGTTTCAAGATAAATGTTAATTTTACCGTCTTGAATTTCGGAATAGTATAAATTCATTTTAAATTAGTTACCCCATTATAATTCAATTGTGAACCACATTAATACTAATTTTATGTATACTATATATTTTATTGTATGTAAACATAATTAATTATATATTACAATTGTCAGTTAATTATTTATATTCAAATATTTATTTTAATCTAATACCATGTCCATTTTACAAATAAATAATAGAAATCCAAGGGTTATATTTTCCACCTTTGGTACTGTCGCAGTTTCGCCTAACGGACTCAATACGGCTAGTGAGATAATCACTGGTTGGCACTTAACTAGCGGCAGTGCTTATGGCTACATCATCCAGGTTAACCTATACCGGATAGATGCGCTACGGTCCCAAGCCGTAGCTTGCCTAGGCCCAACGACGACGACGTAAACCAACAATTGGTGACTCCGGAGTTGGATTCCCCCCTTTTACCCGAACGACTAGGATTAGACTGTAACGTCGTTCGTGCCCATCACCCCCTTCACCCGAGCGACTAGGACCAGACTGTAACGTCGTTCGTGCCCATCACCCCCTTCACCCGAGCGACTAGGACCAGACTGTAATGTCGCTCGTGCCCTCTGCCCCTCACCCCTGCCCGTGCGCTCTGTGCCTGCGCTCGTCTCAACCTCCACTCCTTCGTTGGTAACTTGTCGTCTTGCTTGTACGTCAGCAAGCATAGGAGAAGATGCCTGACGACGCTGGTGCCATCTCCCACTTGAGCGTAAAGCTCCCCGTCTTCTGGCCGGGTGATCCATTTATTTGGTTCCACCAAGTGGAATCACAATTCAACTTGGGAAGGATCACCGCTAGCAGGACGAAATACGATCATGTTTTGTCCTCTCTACCAGCGAGCATCATCTCTGAAGTCCGTGACGTCATCGTGTCTACTTCCACGAGTGAGGACCCATACAACGATCTGAAGTCTGCCATCCTGTGCCGCACCACTGTCTCCGAGCGTGAGAAACTACATCAGTTAATCTCAAAAGAAGAACTTGGAGACCGTAAGCCCACTCAAATGCTGAGGGCTATGCAGTGCGCTCTAGGCGAACGCGCACAAACCTTCGATAAGGACATCTTTAGACAGTTGTTCTTGCAGAAACTTCCTCCATCAGCTCAGCGTGTCTTGGCCACTATGGATCCTGCTACTCCAGTTGATAAACTAGCAGAAACTGCCGACAAAGTAGTGGAGATTGACACAGCTCCGGTCAACAACGTGAACACACAATCGGAACTGGAGTTGAAAGTGAAAGAGTTAAGTCAACAACTCAACCACGTTTGTTCTCTGCTACAAAATCAACGGCAAAGAAGCCATTCTCGGTCAAGATTTACGAAGAGGCATCGTTCGAGTTCCGGGAAGATCTGTTTCTACCACTCGAAATTTGGAAAGAAGGCTAGGAAGTGCATCTCCCCTTGCAATTTTTCGTCGGAAAACCCCAGCAGCGAGTCCTAATGGCGTCTAGTACTCGCACTGCCAACCTGTTATTCATAAAGGACAGGAACTCTGGTGTCAATTTCTTGGTCGATACCGGAGCGTCAGTCAGTGTATTCCCTCAAAAATCTGGTCATACGCACTCGGAATCTCCGCCTCTATACGCTGCTAACGGTTCACGCATACCCACGTACGGTACTCAGTCGCGTGAACTAAACTTGGGCCTTCACCGATCCTTCAAGTGGATTTTCATCTGTGCTCAAGTGCGGCATCCCATAATCGGCGCTGACTTCCTCCAGCATTTCAAACTCCTGGTGGATCTTGACAAGCGACGCTTATGCGACCAGGCCACACTGCTTTCTGTTCTTGCCAAACAGGTTGCCCTTCCGGACGCCTCGAACTCTGCACTTTCCCTCGTTCCCCTAATTCCATGTACCAGTGCCTTTTCCAACGATATCCAGGAATTCTTCAACCTATGCAGATGGGTGATACCATTAAGCACACCATTACCCATCACATTACAACAAAAGGTCCCCTGTGTTTGCAAAACCCAGACGTCTTGCCCCGGACAAACTGAAAGCTGCCAAATCGGAATTCCAGCTTATGATGGATCTTGGGATAATAAGACCTTCCAAAAGCAGTTGGTCCTCTCCCCTACACCTGGTCCAGAAGAAGTCAGGAGACTGGAGACCATGTGGGGATTACCGGTTTTTGAATTCGACAACCATCCCGGACCGATATCCGGTACCAAATGTCCAAGACTTTACTTCTCTTCTCCACGGCAAATCTATCTTCAGTAAAATAGACCTCGTTAAGGCTTTCCACCACATTCCCTTAGAGCCTTCGGATATTCCCAAGACTGCAGTTTGTACACCATTTGGGTTATTCGAATTTGTGAAGATGCCGTTCGGGCTACGGAATGCTGCGCAAACCTTTCAGAGGTTTATAGATGAGGTCACCAGAGGCTTAGACTTTGTTTATGCCTACATCGATGATTTGCTTGTGGCCAGCTCAACGGAAGAGGAACATAAGGAACATCTTTCACTCCTCTTTCAACGCTTAGAACAATACGGTGTTACTATTAATGCATCTAAGTGTGTGTTTGCACAGCCAACCTTGGAATTTCTTGGTCACACGATTTCGCAGCACGGAATTACCCCCCTTCAGGACAAGTGTGAAGTGATAAAAAATTACCCTATGCCAAATAATCAGCGTGAGTTACGTCGGTTTCTAGGTTTGGTAAATTATTACCACAAGTTCATTAAAAACTGTGCCAGTGTTCTTGCTCCTCTACACGCTATGATCACACACAAACGCAAGGTAACGAAATTGGTATGGTGTAGCGATAGTTTACAGGCGTTCGACAATGCCAAAAATGCTATCAATAGTGCATTGTCTCTGTCATTTCCTATCAGTAATGCCCCCCTAACTCTGACGGTCGATGCATCAGATGTTGCGATCGGTGGGGTGTTGGAACAAACCATTAACGGTCAACAAGCACCCATCGCGTTTTACTCGAAAAAGCTGCAGCCAGCCCAAACGCGTTATAGTGCTTTCGGACGTGAACTTCTTGCTATTTACTTAAACGTGAAGCATTTTCAACATTTCCTTGGAGGCCGAGAGTTTTGTGTTTTTACCGACCACAAACCTTTGGTCACTGTCTTCAATAAAAACAGCTGTAACCACTCTCCCAGAGTCATCAGGCAACTCGATTATATCTCGCAATTTACCACAGATATCCGCCACATCAAAGGTGTCTTGAACACTCCAGCGGATGCACTTTCAAGAATAGAGATTACTTCTGTTACCCTCAGCTCTACACTTTGGAATGCTATTGCACAGGATCAAGATAAGGATACGGAACTACAAGAACTGCTCAGAGAAGACTCCACTCACTCACTTTCCCTCAAGAAAATGAGTATGCCAGGATTGTCTGTGCCCCTCTATTGCGACGTATCAACAGCTGCTATTCGCCCTTATGTCCCTCCATGTCACAGAAAAGCAGTCTTCGCGGATCTTCATAAGCCCTCCCATCCTGGTATCCGTGCTTCGCAACACCTGGTTACCTCTCGCTTTGTTTGGCCCTCGATGCGGAAGGATGTCAAACATTGGACCAAAACGTGCCTTGCCTGCCAGCGTGCCAAAGTCCAAAGGCACACCAGGTCCCCCTTTGACGCATTTCCGCCCCCATCCCAGCGATTTGAGGTAATTCATGTAGACATTGTTGGCCCTCTTCCAGTGATTCAAGGCCAACGTTATCTGCTCACTTGTCTCGACCGCTTTTCCAGATGGCCTGAAGCCATCCCACTTCCTGATATCCAAGCGGACACTGTTGCAAGAGCCTTTCTTCATGGATGGGTATCAAGATTTGGATTGCCGACAAAAGTCATCACTGACCAAGGTCGCCAATTTGAGTCTTCGCTTTGGAAGAAGTTTACCAGCTTGTTGGGTACAGTACATGCGCATACCTGTGCGTATCATCCGCAAGCTAACGGCCTCGTCGAACGCTTCCATCGCCAGCTGAAGTCATCCCTTATGTGTCACGAAGACTCCCATTGGATGGATAAGCTTCCACTCGTTTTGCTTGGTATTCGCTCTGCATTTAAGAGTGATCTGAAGACTACAGCGGCTGAACTAGTCTATGGAACAACACTGCGGCTACCAGGTGGCTACTTCACTGCAGGGGATAAGTCATGTGATCCTACGGAATTCGCTCAAACACTTTCCTCTCACATGCAGTCCCTTCAGCCTGTTCCCCCTCGATTGACTAGCCAACAGAACATCTTTGTTTCCCCAGCCCTCCAGTCTTGCACCCACGTTTTCGTTCGTGTACCTGTCCCAAAACGGCCTCTCCAATGTCCATATGACGGGCCCTATGAAGTTCTCCGACGTACGCGCAAATCATTTCTCATCCAGCGCGGTTCCAAGGTCGACAAGGTTTCTATCGATCGTCTTAAGCCTGCGTTTTTGGAATCAACCTTAAGCGAGGTACATGTAGCTACCAAAAAGGTCCAGGGGAAATCTGTGTCGTTCGGAACTCTTTGAACTTCCTCTCTGGTGGGGGAGTGTGTAGTGAATACTCTTATTTTAGTTTCAAGATAAATGTTAATTTTACCGTCTTGAATTTCGGAATAGTATAAATTCATTTTAAATTAGTTACCCCATTATAATTCAATTGTGAACCACATTAATACTAATTTTATGTATACTATATTATTTTATTGTATGTAAACATAATTAATTATATATTACAATTGTCAGTTAATTATTTATATTCAAATATTTATTTTAATCTAATACCATGTCCATTTTACAAATAAATAATAGAAATCCAAGGGTTATATTTTCCACCTTTGGTACTGTCGCAGTTTCGCCTAACGGACTCAATACGGCTAGTGAGATAATCACTGGTTGGCACTTAACTAGCGGCAGTGCTTATGGCTACATCATCCAGGTTAACCTATACCGGATAGATGCGCTACGGTCCCAAGCCGTAGCTTGCCTAGGCCCAACGACGACGACGTAAACCAACACTCTTTTTCCAAGTTATGAAGAGTATTGCTTCTACTTTTTCTCGTATGTAATGCGTCGGAAATGAAGTGGCTTGTGCTTGTTGTAATCGAGATAAAAATTCTGTCATAATACTAAAGATAATAATAATAATAATAATAATAATTTTACTGTTGCCTGATATATCTGGAAAACATACAATAGGTGTACAGAGAATAGCGTCGTCATCGGCAAAAACAATGTATCTCGGAAACGAAGCAATTCCGGATTTATGTTCATAGGAACTTTTTTGTTCACTTTCACGTCCTGAATATGTTTACTAATTTATGAGACATAATTTGATAACACCCTGTGTGTATATATATATATATATATATGATGAATAAAACCACGAAGGAAAGGAAACACAAAATGGTGCTCAAGCGCTTTCGTCTAATGACATCCTTTCCTTCGTGGTTTTATTCATCATAAATATTTTTCACGTGTTACCTTCGTGAAATAATTTTCATATGTATATATATATATATATATATATATATATATATGTATATATATATATATATGTATATATATATATATATATATATATATATATGTATATATAATATATATATGTATATATATATATATATATATATATATATATATAATATATATATATATATATATATATTTTTTTATAATTTCAACGCAAAGGACGAACATTACAATATAATTTGGTCATTTTTACTTCACATTTTCTGAAGGTTTCTTCAGACGGAAAGGAAAGATTTGATTTCCTTTCCTTCGGAATGTTTGGAATCATTAAATTTGAACTTGGAGTTCGTCGAATAAATTATTTCTTGTTTGTCTGTCATTTTTACTGACTTCTTTCAATTTTGTTTCTTTAGATTTTAGGAATTCCCGTTTATTTATTTTAGCTTTGTTTTTAATCATAATTGGCAACCGTGTTAATTCTTCTATAGATTTCTAGTTCTAATTTTAGTTTATGTTCACTGCTATTTAAACTATATATATATATATATATATATATATATATATATATATATATGAGAACGTTCAAGAGAAGGGACAGGACAGTAATGATTCCCTGCTAAAAACACTGATTATACCAAACCTTGAATACTGCTCAGTTTTGACGTCCCCATATAAACAGGAAGAAACTAATAAACTAGAAGAAACGCAAAGGCATTTCACAGCCAAGATTGATGGCTGCAAAGAACTCAACTACTGGGAAAGACTACGTAAACTAAATCTGTACTCCCTGGAAACAAGAAGAGAGAGGTACACCATAATCTACATATGGAAAATGATCGAAAAACTAGTACCAAACCTAAAACTAAACCAAATTACCATTCAAACAACACTGGAAAATAGGAAAGGCAGAATGTGTAGTGTTCCGAAATTAAAGGCCCGACAAGGGACCTCCTCAACTCTGAAGGAAAATAGCTTGGTTGTCTGGGGGCCAAGACTTTTCAACCAGCTTCCAAAGGACCTCAGAAACGTAACGGGGGTCAAAGTTGAAGTCTTCAAGAGAAGACTGGATGCCTGGCTCAGGACGGTACCAGATGAGCCGGGTGTGCCTAGCTAGGTACGATGGAGAGCACAAGAAAGCAACTCGCTCCTCTACCAAGCCAGACCTAGAGGCGGGGACACCAGCTTGACCTCCGTGTGAAGAGAGACCAACGCACGAAACAACATAAGGTTCATAAGGTATATACATTTTAACTGCAAACGACACACAGTATAATTAATGTAAAGAACGACGCTTGTTTAGAAGAGTGTCCGTACAAGAGGAGGAGAGAAATCGAGCAATGAAAAATGAGGCACCTCCCGTCGTTCTTCACATTAATTACACAGGCCTGCGATGGTTTTTGTCCAAAATATTTTATCACTTATATCAGTGGTACGCATTGCGTGGCTCGCGAGCCAAATGCGCCATATATATTTGGCTCGCGAGCCGCCCAATGAGTACCACTGCCTTATATAGTAATTTTTGCACGCTGATTCCGAAAATAATATTAATTTTTTCGCATCAAATGGTGTCAATAATCCAGTAGGGTTGAAGCACCTTAAACAGAAAAAAAAAAAACAATTTTTCGCCATGACGTGCAGATTTTTCACAAAATGCCATATTTCATATTACATACCTCTGGTTCCTCTGGTTAGCTTCCGCCCGGATTGTTCATTCTGACGAAGGTCAAACTTTTCACTCCACCTTAGACCTACAGTTTAACGTGGAATCCGAACCACGCCCCATCAGCAGCCCAGTGTCTTAACCACTAGGCCACCTAGGGTACCCATTTATCTACCAACTACTTTCTTCATTGTGTGGAAGGATGAACAGCTGGGTTTTGCTGCGCGCCGGCTGCCGTCGGGTCTCGAACCCGGGGCCGATGGATTCGTAGTCAGCGACGCTAACCACTACACCATTAAAATTTACTCAATTAAATTTTGATTAAAAACTACTGCCTATAAGTGCTTCCAGATCAGAAGTGACGTCATAGCGTCTTCTAGAACATTCGAGAAACGCACCGCTAGTATATAAGTGATTGACAAGCTACGAGATGAGTCAGTCTGTCTAGTGCGTGCGAGGTTATAGTTCTTTATTATTCAAAGGTGTGCGGTGACTACATTTCTCTTTTGAAATTTGTTTATTTGTCGCTATGGCAACCAGAGGGTGTGTAAATAGCCCAAACATTTTCTGTTATGTTTGTGGAAAATTTACTGTGAAAAAGCAAAGGCGAGATATTACAGAATTCGTCAAGAAAGCATACTATGCGTACTTCGGAATGAAACTTGGGGATCAAGACAAATCATGGGCTCCACATAAAGTTTGCGTATAGCTGTACCTACTAAACTAAATACTCTTGATATAACTTCATCTGATTCGGTGTTTGATGACGAGGGAAACGATGATATTGATTGTTTTCAAACTGAAATATCTGGTGAACCCCAATTGTGTACCCAAAATGAACTTAAGGATTTGGTAAGAGATTTGTGTCTCCCGATGGATTCTTCAGAGATTTGGGGATCCAGACTTCATGCAAAGAACTTGCTTTCTCCCGGGACGTCATTTTACTGGTACAGAAATCAAGAAAAAGAATTCATCCAATATTTTTCTCAAGAAAATTCACTGGTATATTGCAACAATATTTCGAAACTAATACTTAAGCTATGCACTGCAGTCTATGACCCAAATGAGTGGAGACTTTTCACTGATTCCTCCAAAAAAGTCTAAAAGGCGTCCTCCTTCACAATGGTAACTTGTATGCATTCGTTCCTGTGGCTCATTCGGTTCACTTGAAGGAAACGTACGAAAATCTTGAGCTTCTTCTAGCTAACGTTAAATACAAAGAACACGTTGGCTACTTTGTGGAGACTTAAAAGTGATTTGTATATTGTTAGGTCAACAACCAGGTTATACGAAGTTTTCATATTTTTTGTGTGAATGGGATAGCCGAGCAAGAACTCAGCACTGGATAAAAAAAGGAATGGCCACGCAGAGTCAACCTGATACCTGGTTCTAAAAAATTCAACGTGAAAGTTTGGTTGACACGAAGAAAGTCCTTTTACCTCCGCTTCACATAAAATTGGGCTTGATGAAGCAATTTGTTAAGACCTTGGACGAAGATGGAGATTGTTTTAAATATCTGTGTGGTAAATTCCCAACTCTTTCGGAAGCAAAATTGAAAGAAGGAATTTTTGTTGGTCCCCAAGATTAGAAAACTGACTTTGGATGAACACTTTGAAAGAACAATGAACAATCTTGAAAAAGAAGCGTGGATTGCTTTTAAAGATATTATCAGCAAATTTTTGGCGAACAACAAGGACCCAAATTATCGAAACATTGTGAACGACATGCTAATTAAGTTCAAAGAGTTGGGTTGTAATATGAGTTTAAAATTACATTTCTTACATTCACACTTGGATTACCTCCCTGAGAATCTCGGAGCACTAAGCGAAGAACAAGGAGAACGGTTTCACCAAGACATCAAAGAAATGGCGAAGAGATATCAGGGAAGGTGGGACATCAGCATGAGCGCTGATTACTGCTGAATGTTAAAACGGGATACTCCAGAATTATTACATAAAAGAAAACGAACAGCGCGTACATTCGAGACTAAAAGGCATAGATCTCATAAGAAACTAGGACAAATAAAGATGAATATGTAATTGACGTTAATAGTCTTCTGTCTTTTTAAAGTTGTTTGCATTTGTAATTAGTATAACAAAGCGAAATAGGTACGTAATGTAAAGTGAAATAAATAATATTTATTTATGTTGTTGTTTTTCCCCTTCGAGTTTGCAGAAAATCCTTACGTGATAGAAAAAATGGACAACTTATTCGAAATCAGCGTAGTTGAATTATATAAAATCAGTTATTAGTAAGAAAACAACTCTTACAAAGTTCTCACTCGCAGGCCTGTTTTATACTGTGTCGTTTGCAGTTAAAATGTGTGTGTGTGTGTGTGGCATGAGAAGGTGCCCCCTTAAAGGGCATTCGATTCCGCTCGTACGTAGGAAATTACGAGTTCTGATTCTTGGAGGCCCTTGGTGCAATGGTTAGCATATCTGACCGGCAATCGGATTATCCGGGTTCGATTCCCGGGAGGTGCATCATTTTTCACCGCTCGTTTTCTCTAATCTTCTTGTGCGGACATTCTTCTAAACAAGCGCCGTTTTTTACATTAATATATATACATCTCATCTCACTAAAATATTTGAAAGAATAGTCAGACAGAAAATATATGACTCTGGAAACTCAGAAAAAATTCACTGATAACCAACATGGTTTCGGTCAGGCAGATCATGCCTATCACAACTAATGGAACACTACAACAACATTATTGATGCACTTGAAAATAATGAAAACAATGATGTACTATACACAGACTTTGCCAAAGCGTTCGACAAGTGTGACCATGGAATCATAATACATAAACTGAAATATATGGGAATAACAGGAAAAGTAGGGAAATGGATATATAGTTTCCTTAGTGAGCGGCGACAAGTCGTTACAGTACAAGGAGTTTCTTCATCAGAATCAGAGGTCCTCAGCTCAGTATCACAAGGAACAGCATTAGCTCCACTACTCTTCATAATCATACTAACTGACATAAATGAAGACGTTACCAGAGACAGCACAGTAACATCCTTTGCCGATGACACAAAGATCAGTAGAAAAATAAGAAACCCAGAAGATATAGGATCTCTCCAAACCGACATGAACAGAATCTACAAGTGGACGGAAGACAACAATACGAAGTTTAACACTGAGAAATTTCAGCTGTTACGGTATGGAAAAAGAGAAGACCTAAAATCCATGGAATATTATACCCCAAATGGACAGAAAATTCAGGAAAGTCTAGAGCAAAAGATTTAGTGGTTGTAATGACATGATGCGTAATTTGAAACACAAAATAAGATAGCAGTAAACAGAGCAAAGAGAATAACTGGGCAGATATTAAGAACTTTTAAACGAAGGGATAGGGATGTAATGATTCCTCTACTGAAAACCCTGATCATCCCCAAATTGGAATACTGCTCGGTCCTAACATCCCCACATAAAAAAGAGGACATTAGACAGCTGGAAGGGATTCAGAGAAGCTTCACAGCCAAGATCAAGGGGTGCAAAGAACTAAATTACTGGGAAAGGTTACGCGAACTAGACCTATATTCACTGGAAAGGAGCAGAGAGAGATACACCATTATTTACACTTGGAAAATAATGAAGAAACTAGTCCCTAATCTTACTCTGAACCCTATAACTCTCCAAACAAAGGTGGAAAGTAGAAAAGGAAGACTGTGTCGTGTTCCCAAATTAAAGGCGAGAGAGGGAACATCCTTAACCTTGAAAGAAAATAGTTTTGTTGTGAGAGGACCAAAACTGTTTAATCAGCTGCCCAAAGACCTACGAAACACGAAGGGAGTTGCAGTGGACATCTTCAAAAGAAGATTAGACGCCTGGTTCAGAACAATCCCCGATGAGCCGGGCGTACCTGGCTATGTGAGGTGGAGAGCACAAGAAACCAACTCACTACTTCACCAGGCCAACTTGAGAGGAGGGGCGACAAGCTTGACCTTCGCGAAGTGAGGAATCATCGCCTGCAACCTTTGTAAGGTTGTAAGGTGAGGTTATACAGGGTGTTTCAGGAGGAAAGGTCAATACTTCGGGAGGTGATAGTATCGGTCATTGTGAGAAAAAAAGTTCATATGAACATGTCTAATTCTGAATGGTTACGGAGATAGAGCTGCTATCACGCCCTATTTTTAAATTCTTATTGCTCCTAAACGAAAAGGGATATGAAAACATTTCTTTAACTGAAATGAAGCTTTTTTATTACCGTTTACTTTATTACAAAATTGAAAAGCTTTTATACAAAGTTAAACTTCACCGTCGGCTCCAGCATTGTGAAAACCTATCCAGTTCTAATTCTTCTCGCTCTTTCTGACATCTAGCTAAGAACCTCTTCAACAACTTTACTTCTTCTTCTTTCCCTCCTCTTTTCCATTCCGACGGCTCAGATTCCATCTCTCCTCCTGACAAAGCTGAATTCTTCGCTCAAACTTTCGCTTCCAATTCAACCATGGACGATTCCGTTGCTGTTCCTCCATCTCCTCCTCCCTCTGACTTTATTAACCTTTGTTTATGTTTAGCTTCTACCCGAATTGTTCATTCTGACGAAGGTCAAGCTTTCCACTCAAACTTAGACCAACAGTTTAACGTGGAATCCGAACCACGCCCCACCAGCAGCCCAGCATCTTAACCACTAGGCCACCCGGGTACCCATTTATCTACCAACCACTTTCTTTATTTTGTGGAAGATGAACAGCTGGGTTTTGCTGCACGCCGGCTGTCATCACCGGGTCTCGATTCCGGGGCCGATGGATTCGTAGTCAGCAACGCTAACCACTACACCACCGAGGCGCCACCGATGCCTGAAATTAGAATCTTTTCCAAAGATGTTCTTTCCGCCGTGTCTGGGTTCAAATCCAGGAAGGCGTATGGTCCTGATAATGTTCCTCCTGTTGTTTTTAAGAACTGTGCTTCAGTGCTGACACCCTGCCGAGGCAAATTCTTTCGTCTTTGTCTCTCATCTGGTAATTTTCCTTCCTTCTCGAAGCTTGCTTTCATTCAGCCTGTCCGAAAGTAGTGTGACCGCTCTCAACCCTCCAACTATCGTCCAATTGCTTTGATTCCTTGCCTTTCCAAAGTTTTTGAATCTATCCTTAATAGGAAGATTCTTAAACACCTCTCTACTCACACTGTTTTTTCAAATCGTCAGTATGGGTTCCGCAAGGGATGCTCGACTGGTAATCTTCTTGCACATCTCTCTGACTCTTGGTCATCCTCCTTTTGCTATTGCACTAGGCACATCAAAAGTTTTTGATAGAGTCTGGCATAAATCTTTAATTTCCAAACTGCCCTCCTTCGGTTTCTATCCTTCTATCTGTGCCTTTATCTCTAATTTCCTTTCTGACCAATCTACAGTATAGCTGCGGTTGTAGATAGTCACTGTCTTCTCCTAAAGCTATCAACAGTGGTGTTCCTCAGGGTTCTGTCCTGTCACCCACTCTGTTCCTTTTATTTTAATGATTTTTTAATTCGTACTTCCTGTCCTTTTTACTTCTATGCCGATGATTCCACTCTTCACTTCTCCACCCGCTTCCCAAAGCGTCCCTCACAGCAGTCGCTTCATGATTCGCGTAGGACGGCTATAGGACACCTGACCTCTGCTATCTCTGATTGGGGCAGCTTTCAATGCCTCAAAAACTTAGTTCCTCCATCTGTCTACTCGTCACAATCTTCCACACGAGTATCCCCTTACCTTCAATAATATACAACTCAATCCTTCCTTTTCTTTTAACATTCTTTGCGTTTCCTTTTCTCGTGATCTTTCCTGCAAAGATCACATATACTCTCTTTCTAAAAGAGCTTCTAAGAGGTTAGGTTTGCTGTACCGCCTCGCGGTCTCTTCAACCTGTTCAGTTGCCGTCTCTGTACAGGGGTCTTGTCCGCCCCTGTATGGAATATACTTCTCATGTATGGGGTGACTCAACCCACACAACCGTACTTGATCAGGTGGAATCAAAAGCTTTTCGTCTCATCAATTCCCCACCTCTTATTGACTGTCTTCAATCCCTCTCTCTTCACCGCAATGTTGCCTCACTCTCTCTTTACTATTCTATTATAACAGACAATGCTCTTCTGAGCTCTCTAACTGCAACCCTCCTCCTTTAGGGAGAGCACGCAGCACCAGACTTTCGACACTTTCTCATTCTTTTTCTGTCCAACTCTCTGACGCAAGAGTTAATCGGTATCATCAATCTTTCATCTACTTAACCGGTGAACTCTGGGGCAATCTTCCTCAATCCATCTTTCCCGCTATCTATGATCTCCAATCTTCCAAACGCAGTGTCTAGGGATCTCCAAACTCTGAACCTTGATTTTGGCTCTCTTCTCCTATGGGGGAGGGGAAGCAATTTTGCGGGAATTCGCCCTTGGCCCATTTTTCCTTCATAAAAAAAAAAAAAAAAAAAAAAAAAAATATATATATATATACACTACCGTACACAGGTGAGGGGCCAGTGGGCCTTGGAATCCCCATTACATTTCCTAGGAAGCATACTAGGATTGCATACTAGGATTAATAACAATGATCAAATATTGATAATATGAAGAGTATTCGAGCATAATCAAATAGAAAATATAATATTCAGTCAATTCCGGTACAGTGTATAATAATAATAATAAATCAGATGGAAAATTTAGCATTCAATCAGTATCAAAATGTGACCACAAAGATCTTAATTTATCAATCAGTAGATATGATTAAAGACATTTGAACATTGTGCATCGCTCTTGCTTTGTGCATTTCACCCTTATTTTGGAGAGCTGATAATTCGCCCCCCCCCCTCCCCATTAAGCAAATCCTGCGTACGCCCATATATATATATATATATATATATATACAGTATATATATATGTTACGCGTAATCGGTAAAATTGCGTACTTCATGAAATACGCAATTTCGTTCTGCCAATTTTATGAGATACACAAAGAAAAAACTGAGAGTTGAACTGTCAGTTGAAACCTATATTTAAGGCAAAGTATGCATAGTTGCAGCAAAATATACAGGCAAGTACCGAACCTATTTTGATGCGTTTTTGCACGTACGGCTTGGTGGCACGAGCTGTTACAAATGTTTCCAGCTTTTAGACAGGAGCATCTTTTGGTCAGACAGCTGGGTCAACAGTTAGGTTAGGTTAGGTGTGGTTAGGTTAGATTAGGTTATGAAATGCTTAAGCAGCCATGCGCATGGAGCTACTCTTTTCTATTAAAGATTCACAACGGCGCGTGTACCCCTAAAAAGTTTGTTAATTTTATCAGACACAAAAATATTTATCGTTTAGATGTTTTCCTGTCCTTGAGAAGTCTCACAATGGAGTTTTTGCCATTTAATTAAATTAAAATTAAAATATCATCGTAAAATATCAAGCATTTCATAACCTAACCTAACCTAACTGTTGAACCGGCTGTCTAAAAGCTGAAAACCTTTGTAACAGCTTGTGCGCCCAAGCCATAAGTGCAAAAACGCATCAAAATACAGTATGAGGTGTGAGGTTAGGTGAGTATGGGACCATTTCACTGACTCATGAAGGGAGATTAGTCACCCGGAAAAATGTCCCCTCAAAAGTTGTTAGTTTCACAAGCAGTGTGTGGAGGTGCTTCATATTGCTGAAGACTAAAAACTTAGCTTTCCTTAAACACTATAACCTTGTAAGACCTTCTATATATGGCCTTAGGGGTCATTCAAAAACCACGTGGTCCTTTTTCTAATGGTTTTCAAACGTGGTCTTCTGATGTCACCACCACCCTTTCTTAATCTTATGTAAAATGGAAGGTGCCATATTAGATTTCTCATATTATTGAGAGGTAATGAGGTAAATGGGCATATCTTCTAAATAGGCATATCTTCTAAATAAGCATATCTTCTAAATAAACTGTATTAATTGTTTGTTTCTTTAATTGAAAATAATATCTTGACTAAAAAATGTAATTTTGAATGTTCAAAAAATTATTTATTGGAGCATACACATCGGATACATACTAACATATTGGATGCATACATATTAATTGGAGCGTACAGTGTAGCGTATTTATATTTCTTCCCAAGGCTGTACTCTTTGGTCCTCTGGGACGTGGCCACGTGGTTAAACGTCAAGACCCCCTTCCCCATGTAGCCCTTGGTGGTCAAATAAGGAACCCCCCTCCCCCCCTTTAAGGACCACGTGGTTTTTGAATGGCCCCTTACTAGGCTATAGACTATTGGTAGTGGTATCGTCTTTCTTAATTTCGTCAAAATTAGGAAAAGTTATTGCTTTAAGTATAAAATGATGAAAGAATGGTTTTAATATACAATATTTATCAGTTATTAAGTAATGAAAGATTAGAAATGTATAGGTACTGTACAGTATATACATATAGGTATATGCGAAATAAAAACTCCAAGTCTGTTACCTTTCTGAAGAAGAAACCTCAATAATAAAATATACATCCATTATAAAATAATGGGCGAATAAAAAGAAATAGGAACATATTTTTGGAACACCCTATATATATATATATATATATCACTTAATTGCACTGTTCATATCAGAACAATTTTATAATTTTTTACAGGTAGAATTTGAAACTCCTCAGTTTCGTTCCTCGGTGGGGCCCAGCGTCGATGGGGTAACAATTAAACCAGACTGGCACAAACATCTCTCTAAAATGGGTAAGATTTGTAAGATTTGTTGCAAATGAGCGGTAGAATTGTAGAGTTATTTCCAATTTAACCAAAAAGGACTCCTTTCTTACCTTAAAAAGAAGGTATTTTCAGTACAAAGAAACGAATCGAAGGTTTCAACACACAAACCTTCCGTTATTAAAAGCTAAACCACGGCCAACATGTGAAGTTCAAAAGAATAGAAAAATTCTCTATGACAAACTCATAATTCTTCAGGGGTTTCCAACCCACAATCCATTCGTGGAGTGACGGAACTCGTTCTAGGATTGAAGCATCACTTTATCGAAAAGCCTTTGGAGAAAAGTGTTTGGGAATAAGTTGAATTCCCATATCGTTCACACGTAATTTGGGCAAAGGTCGTCTCAAAGATTAAAAGTAAATTGGCTTCTCATGTTGTTTCTCCATATATATTAGCTTCAAATACGAAATTATATATATATATATATATATATATATATATATATATACACGTAAATTTGTGCTGCCTTGGGGAGGAAACACAAACTTGCGGTGCATCTTGCTCCTGAAGAATCATGCACCAGGACTGATAATAAGTGGGGATGTCTGCAATACAAACTAACGAAAATTGTAATCAATTAAATACGGATGTGGATGTTCTTTGGACTAGTCTAACACAGAGCATTATTGCTTTCGGTGTTGATGAACCACGTACAAAAGCGTTGTCAGTATTTTGACCCCCTATTTGCTTGACAATGCTGGTGCGAGCTGCTCGTACCCTGAAATGAGATATGGAGGGGAATGGTGCTCCATGTAAAAAGATGTTCATCTCTTCATACTTCAATTTAAACTATGAATGCATCGATGATTAAATATATATATATAGTATAATATGTACAGTATATATATTACCTCCCCAATGCATCATATAAAATTTATTAAATAAAAAGTTTTGTCCACTCTTAAAAGCCTATATTTTCCTGTTATGACTTTTTCTAACTTTAATACTTCGTATAATATACATATTCTGATGAATAAATAATGGAACCTTTATTGAAAGTGGACGAAAGATGGAATATTATTCTCAAAAATTTTGTTAATATAATTCTTTAATGCAAATTCGTTCCTGTTTACATAATATATTTTGAAGTGTGTCACCAAACGTAAGTGAAATCGCGTTTTTACTATAAGGAAACGGGTTTACAAACTGATTTTGTATTTGTTCATGGACTAGGTATTAAAATTAAAGCAGTGAGGCATCATTTCGAAATGGAGAAAGAAAAATATTTTCCCAGATCATAGATTTTCGTCAAGAGTTCTCGTCAGATTATCTTCTATGTTTAAAACGAAAAGTATTTTATGCGTGCAAATTGATATTAGTTTAAATGTGTACTCGTGTTAAATATACTCCGTTAAGAGCTTAGTACGTAGTGTATTAAAAGGGGTGCCAAATATTTTTGGGATCACCTGAAGATCAGGGCCCCCAGCTTCGTTAGTTAGCCTTATAAAGCTAACTAACGAAAATATCACAACTTAACCTAACCAATCGTTAGGTCAACTGTACGCCCTTGACGATTGGTTAGGTTAAGTCGTGATATTTTCGTTAGTTAGCCTTATAGGCTAACTAAAGAAGGCTGGGGCCCTGATCTTCGGGTGATCCTACTTTTTTAACGTCTTCAGTATATTCAACACTTATCATTCAGAACCTTTTTAAAAGTTTTTAAAACAGTATATATATATACATATACAGATTAAAAGGCCAGTACTTACAAACTGTCAGTTACTTAAAGCTAGATGCAGTTAAAAGGACTGACGAACATCATTCCAGTGTTAGAAAAGCAAAGATCATTTCAATTTATTTTCCTCTCTTGTCACTGCTGGGCTGGATTTAGAAGCGAGACGTCATAATGTATTGTCAATGTTCCTTGAACGCAAACATGACCCTCTACAAGTCTCAAGAGATTGGTGTTCAACCATCTTAGAAAGCGCAGAGATTGTGGAGTACACCCCGCCAGTTTTATGTTCCTCTAACGCATGGGTCGGGGAACTTTTTTGGGTATTACCCAAAAATCTATTTGAGTAAAATGAAATTACCCCCAGACTTCAAAGTAAACAAAAACAAGCCAATTGCTCTTAAAATTGTTGCATATGGTATACAAAAAATTCAAATTAAAAAAATGTTTATTGGATCCATTATTATGGAGAAATAAATTAAAGCCACACATGCTGGCATAAGAATAGCACACAAACAAAATTAGTTAAAAGGATTGAAGAACTGAAGAATTTCATTCAAAACATCTCCACTTCAGGTTTTGGAAAAATGATGCTGTTTCATTTTTGATACAACAACATCAAAATCAGGACGTAAATTCGTAATATTCTAAAATTTAGAATAACGCCACATTTATGTAACAAAATAAAATAAAAATATATGAAAAAAATACCAGCACAAAGTGTCAAGCACTAAAAGCACCTCTTCGTTTCATGATACCATACACACGACTGAGGCTCTGAGGGAAGTGTCTCTCATACCGCACGCATTACCCCCAAAATTTTTAAATTTACCCCATTTGGGGTAATTTACCCCCGTTCCCCGACCACTGCTCTAACGCTTATCTACTTCGTATGTCGGTCTATCTAAATACAGATAGATAAAAAGTAGATATCCTAAAAATCTATTATTTCCGAAGTCATTAATTCACCGCAGTAAATTTTAAATTCCTTTCTAAAAAGCAAAGTATTCACTTAATTTAATTAATTGGTGGAATTTTCAAGGCATGTTCCACAAAGTTTACATTAGAACTTGTTATTTGGTTGGTTGTCCAATTAATTTAATAATTTTATACAGCAACTATTTTATGAAGCGTATTTTTATTTAAAATACATCTAACATTATTTCAAGTTAAAGCTAGTTATGTCGATAAAAATTAAAAATATTACAAATATGTGTTTTATAAATTGTCATATTATTAGTGAAATTATAAAATTTTTGTAGTTGAAAGCGTTTCTTCGTTAAGAGACTCTTTCATAACGAAATATAATAATAATTAAATTTAGTCTTCAAGTATTCATGAAATATGTTTTATAAACTTTCCAAATATATAAGAATTGTATTACCTATATACGTAAGTGCTTCAATAACAATTAAAACTTTGAACAGCAAAACACAAAAAAACATACATCCAACATGTTTTTAATTATTCCTTGAAACCGTTTTTTGAAAATTAAATGTTGCAATTTAAAAAGTTTTGGAAAACTTTGGAGCCCTCTTGTTTTAAGTCTTTTCTAAGCTCATTTTTCTGCACTTCGTAGGCAAGGAGGGTCGAACACCGGTCGATATTCTGATGGGTGTGTCGGAGAAGGATGTTTTTCAGCTCTTTAACGACGCTGAAGTTACAAATGGGTTTGAGGAAGAGCACAGAGACAAGATACTTCGCACCTACGTCGCTAATAATTATCGCTTTCACCTCCAGGTGAGGCTCAAATTTTGCTTGTGGCGGTGATTTAATAAGTCGCGTTTTACGGAACACTTTTCCTCTTTCTGTTTTTCTCTGTGACATTTAGTTAAGAACGTTTTCTTCTTTATTTATGTTACGTTTTATGAAAAATTTATTTTACCTTTTGTTTGTGATCTAATATTTGCAAGGGGAAATATTAAGTTACGAGGAAACCCAGTTTTTGGGGTTTTTGATTGGCTGAAAGTTGGTGACGTAGGAGATAATTAACCAACCTAGAATGACCACCTAACCTAGTGTAGCCTGACCCGGATGTAAAAGTTATCGTAATTGACCCGAAGTATGAAATGTGCGGATCACTGAAATCTGGTGTCCTCGAAACTTAATATTAGCCATTTATAAGTTGATATAAAGTTATTCAGTATTTAAGGCAGTTTATAATACTAATTAAGACCTATATTCTGGCTAATAGCAATGGAACTTTATCAGTAACTTATTTCTGAACGCATTTGTTTCCTTGCATCGTTGACAATCTTTTCCCATCGATGTGGGATATATATATATATATATATATATATATATATATGATGTAAACCCACAAGGAAAATGATTTCAAGGTCTTTCGAGTATTCAGAAGTACACCTCGTCGGGAGGTGGGAGGTTTTCCTTGTGGGTTTACATCATTCATTCATTTTACGTGTTTAATTGTGAAATTCATCCCATATATATATATATATATATATATATAATATATATATATATATATATATATATATATATATATATATATAATATATATATATAGTATATCTGGTATTAGAATATAGGCCCACTATTTTCTCTTACCATTAAGAAGATTTCTGCGATCAGACTAGATCCTCAACCTCATTTTAGATAACAGGTCTAAGATTGAGCAAGGTCGTACCGTACGAATGATGCAAAGAGGTTCGCGCTTTGCAGCGTGCCTCCTAACGCAACCTTCGGAGGTTTTCCGCTCGCACGTGTGGAAGTGCGCAATCATTGAGTGTATGAAGAAAGCGCGCGCAAGCGGCGAAGATTCGTCAGAACGAATGTTGTGACTTATTTGGTATTTGTGGAACGTACTTGAAATGAAACTGTGACGCTGAAAGGGAGGAGTCAAAGGCATGAAAGGAATCAGAATCAAAATAAGAAGTGTTTCCTTTAATGAAATACGAGTCGAATGACGACACTTGATGATGAGTGTGTTACCGAATGACAACACTTGACGACGAGTGTGTAGTGTGCTATCGAGTGACAATGGTGCGTCAAGGTTAAAGGAAAGAATGAGACATAAAAAAACGTTGTGATGATGACTAAATGAGTAAGTTCACGGGAACAAGCTACAGCCCGAAGAGACTGAAATACCAAATGAATGACAATGAAGAGAAAGGAAGACATTCATAAATGTATCTGCATGGAGAAAGTAGGAGAAAAATGGGAAGAGCTTCGTAATATCGTGTGAATTAAGAATTATTGGATCAAGCAATGAGAACGAGGTGATGCATGTCTATTTCGTACAAAAAAGCAAGTTATTTGGTATCCATTTTAACCCTTACGTTCCTGAATATATTTTTGTAACCCCAGAATTATAAGATTAATTGTTATTCAAAATCAGATATATCAGTAACTAGTCACCCAAATTACACACATTTTCGGTTCCTTTTCTGAGAAAACCAAACCTATATAATCATGTACAGAAGCAACTGCAGAAAAACTGAATTTTAGTACAATGTAGGCCTTTTTTATTATTTCTGGTAGTACATTATAGTACCACCGGTAATGCAAAGATTAAACGGAAGATGCTGAAAATATAAGCTGAGCATCCCCATTTGACAAAGTACCACAGTAAAACAGCAGAAGAACCGAGCAAATGAGAAGGAGCAAAGTTTGGTCTGGTAGAATAGCTGGTGATATGACAGCTGAAAATGGCAATGCGGAGTTGGAGTTGGGGTCTTTTACCTAACTTCGGGAGCAACCAGAAAGGCTGTCTTCTGGAGAAACTTCCAACCGAAACTCAAATGGGAATGTGTCAGTGGAATATGCCAAGTATGCAAGCATATCTACAGCATGTACTTGAAGATATTGTAGACCAGTATTTCTCAAACATTGGGTCGCAACCCCCGGATCGTAGTTTGTTTATCCAAGTAGTAGTGATTTGTGCGTAAAAAAAAAAAAACCCGCTTCGTGAGTTTGTTTACCCTGTAAGGATGATAGGGGGTCACCCGACCTAAGACCTTGACATGGGTTGTGGAGCAAATCCGGCTGAGAAACACTGCTGTATGCTGTAGAGTGTAGACGAACGAGAAGGGACTACCAATTTACTTCAATTTCTTGATGTATGTGAAGGCATGTATCAAGACGCGAAAGATATGAAATTAGAGGACGTTGAGAGAGTAATGTGAAAATCGAATAAAGATTAGTGGTAGGAAATGATGGAATATGTAATAAAATCATTACATGCGGAAATAAAATGGAGAATTATTTTGGTTAGAAAACTGATGTAGTAAAATTAAAGAGATGAACAAAGAATATTCTCTATTCCTGAAGAGGAAACAGCATCGTCTGCGAAAAGTCGGATGATAAATAAAATCATTTCTTGTTGAATTTCTTTAATATATCTTACTGCATTCGCCCGTGTTGGTGCTAATTATTATATACTCGTGTGTATATATATATAATATATACTAAAAGGAAAAATATTAAATCATATTTTTGTCTAAGATTTGTACAAAAAAGTCTCGGATTTCAAAATGAACGTGGAAGATAAAGACAGAATATATATATATATAATATATATATATATAATATATATATATATATATATATATATATATATATATATATATATAACGGGTGGGGCACTGGAACCAAGTGTTTTGGAATAATCAGGAAAATGATATTTATTTTTGTAAAGAAAATATATTGGTAGAACAACATTCGTAAGAACATAGCATTTCATGTCATAATAATCATGTACCGAAAATTATATCTGGCATATGATGTCCTTGGCGTCGACGCATTGTTGAAGGCGTTTACGAAAATTGGCCTCCACTCTTCCCAGCAGGTCTCTGTTGATTTGGATGATTTGTTGACGGATCGCTTCCTTCAATGCATCTAATGTACGGGGCTTGTCCTCGTAGACACGTGACTTGAGGTACCCCATAGAAAGAAGTCACATGTGGACAAGTCAGGGGACCGAGGGGGCCATGCAATGTCACCAAATCTCGAAATGAGATGGTTGGGAAACAGGGGGCGAAGAACAGCCATTGACGCTCTGGCGGTGTGTGGCGTGGCCCCATCTTGCTGAAACCACAAATGTCGACGAGCAATACGCCTTCTTCGTAACTCAGGGATGAAAAAGGTGTTCACCATCTCAATGTAAGGCCCAGATGTTATGGTAACGGTAACCCCATTTTGTTCGAAGAAATAGGGACCGATGACGCCAAACTTTCCACCGCGCAAACTGTAACCTTAGGGCTATGCAGCGGTTTTTCATGGAGTTGTCGCGGATTTTCAGCAGCCCAATACCGACAGTTTTGATTGTTGACGGCCCCATTAAGGTGGAAATGGGCTCATCACTCATTACCACCATCATGTTTTCATTCTGCTCATAAAGTGCAAGCATTTCCTGTGCAAAATTCAGTCGTTGGGGGCAATCGTTTACATTCAATTCCTGCACCATCGCTAACTTGTATGGGTGAAAATGTAATTCTTCATGCAAAACCCGTCTAACAGTACGATTGCTGATTCCGAGTGCAGCTGAATGTCTCCGAGCAGAGCGGCCTGGGCTTTGCAACATCGCTTGTCGACCCTTTCAACGTTCTCTGGAGTACGCACAGTGCGTTGCGGCCCCTTCGGTTTTGTTTTCATTATTGAGCCTCCTGTTCGAAGATTGTTAACCCAACGTAAGATTGTGTCACGAGCGGGAACAGAGTCATTTCGATGAATGTTGAATCTGCGGCGAAACGCACGCTGAACTGCTGTCACTGACTCGCCACTCCTAACAAAATGATCATACGCGAACATGCGGTGTTCTAACGTCCACTGCTCCATGATGGCACCTGAAAGATAAAGGTGAGTGTTAGTTAAAGTTAAATGCTATGAACCCAGGAATGGAATGCTACCTACCGCACGCCCCTCCCATTCCTAATGGCCGATTACTAGCTATTCAAAAAACACTTGATTCCCGTGCCCCACCCTGTATATAGGGTGATCCAGAGAAATGAGACCCAAAAGAAACCCCTGTAACTCTTAAAGTATAAGTCCTTTTATAAAATCACACGCATCATTCGAAAGAGGATAGTTACAAGTTTGTACAGGATTGTATAGGTTTTGACAATACAAGACAAGATAAGATATAAAACAAAATAAAAGTGTTAGTTAAAACTAACCTTCAAGATGACTGCATGGACTGTGGAACAGCTGCGTTTCATAACTGAGCAATATTATGAGCATGGAAGAAGTGTAGTTTCAGCTCAAAGATTTTCAAGACAAATTTTCAGATGTCAAAATCACCTTCTAAGAAAGTAATCCGTCGGTGTGTCAGAAATTTTTCCCTAACTGGCATCATTGGAAAAAGAAAACCAACTGGAAGAGTGCGCACCGCAAGGATGGACGAGATCATTAACAGAACTCATGAAATTGTACAGGATAATCCTAACATAAGCATCAGACGTGTTTCTCAGCTGTTAGGAGTTGGATATGGAACAACACACCGTATATTCAAGCAAAATTTAATGCTGTTCCATATAAAATTCAAACAGTGCAACAACTAAACGATGGAGATTTCGCACGAAGACGACAATTCTGTTAATGGATCCAACAGAAGGTAAATGACACCATCAATTTTCTAGCAACTTCGATATGTCAGACGAAGCCCATTTTCACTTGAATGGAACTGTAAACAAACAAAATTGTCGTTTCTGGGCACAGAAAATCCATTGAATATTACCGAAGTCCCGTTGCATAGTCAGCGTGTAACTGTTTGGTGTGGTCTTACTGCATCTCAGATCATAAGGCCGTACTTTTTCGAGGATTCCACCGGAAACACGGTCACTGTAAATGGTGATCGCTACGAAAAAATGTTGACCGATTTCCTTATTCCTAAATTAAGAGATCTTTGTCTAGAAACCCACTGGTTCCAACAAGACGGAGCTACCTGCCATACCACGAGGAACTGCATGGCAGTTTTGCGTCAACGTTTCCAGGCGAGTTAATCTCAAGATTTGGAGACGTTGAATGGCCCGCAAGGTCTCCGGATTTTTCTCCCTTAGATTATTATCTCTGGGATATTTAAAGAGTAGGGTCTACAGAAATAACCCAACGACCTTGCAAGAATTGAAGGCCGCCATCACAAATGAGAACAGGCCATACCACCGCACACTCTTGCAAAAGTGATGCAGAACTTACAAGCAAGAACACTGGAATGCTTGGCAACTAATGGAGCACATTTGAAAGGAGTCATTTTTTAAAAATAATATTTCATAATAAACTTGTAACTCTACTCTTTCGAATGATATATAGTTTTTATGAAAGGAATTAATATTAAGAATATTTGGCTTTTTTTTATGGGTCCCATTTATCTGGATCACCCTTTATATATATATATATATATATATTATATATATATATATATATATATATATATATATAATCTTCAGCGTTAATTTTGGATAATATATTTATATATTCTTTGTCAAAATTGAATATGCATAAATAGAGTAAAAACTAAGGAAAAAGGAAATTTCTGACCATAAAAAATGTGAATTTTCACATTTTTCGTCCCAAATTGCGAACGGAACAACGAATAAAATACTTACCTAATAAATTAATGTTATTTTCAATCATAAAACGAATTACTCTCTCTCTCTCTCTCTCTCTCTCTCTCTCTCTCTTATATATATATATATATATATAGTGTGTGTAGTTTCATTGCATTTAACTCATATTTGTTCAGGTAGATTCCATCTGACCGACCTTTCACCCAGATTTTTCTTCATTTGCAAGATCTGAGGAAGGAGGGAGTTATTTTTTTCTGTATTCCTAAATAGACTGCTACATGATATATATATATATATATATATATATACATATGTGTGTGTGTGTGTGTGTGTGTATATATATATATATAGATATATATGTATGCCCCTCGATGGTGCAGTGGTTAGCATCGCTGACTATGAATCCACTGGCCCCGTGTTCGATTCCCGGCAAAATCAGGCGGCTCATCCTTCCAGAAAAAATTACTTGGTGGATAAATGGGTACCCTAGGTGACCTAATGGTTAAGACGCTGGGCCCTCATCGGGAGGTCGTGAGATCGAGTACGGACATTGACTTTGTAAATTCTAACCACCCGTGATGGGTCGTGGTCGTGGTCGGATTTCACGCTAAGCTGTAGGTCCAAGGTGGAGCAACAAACTTGACCTTCGTCACAATGAACAATTCGGGCAGAAGCAAAACCAAGGTTTTATATATATATATATATATATATATATATATACAGGGTGGGCCGAAAGTCTGGATCCATAGGAAAATATTTATTTTAATACATAAATTACAACAAATGGTAAATACTTAAAATGAATATCAACTTTAACTCGTAAATGCGTATCCGTGATACTGTACAGTGGTTCGTACTCCAGTATAAACAACAATTATAACAAATGCTCAAATTGGCGGCCTCTAACATCGAGACACTTAGGGATGGAATTTATGATTTTTAATAATTCTTCGAATTGACGTTCTCGAGATGCGTGTTTCATTTGATAATCTTCTTGTTGACTTTACTGGACTATTCGTTAAAGTTTCACATACCATTGCAGAGGTATTTCATCAGTTGCAGTTTTTGGACGACCAGAACGCCGTCGATCATGTACACTTCTGTTTCTTTGAAACGTTTAAACAACTTGCCAACAGTCGCATGTGTTACTAGATGCTTATCAGGATGATTTCTATGAATTCGGTAGCAACTTCTCTGTGTGTAGCGCCCTGTCTTGCGTACATGAGCACAAGTTCTACCCGGTCTTCTGTTGTTAGATTCGAAGCCATTTCTGGGCTGAAATAAAAAAGTATTTGAGTATTTATACTGGAGTACGAACTACTGTACAGTATCACGGATACGCATTTACGAGTTAAAGTTGATATTCATTTAAGTATTTACCATTTGTTGTAATTTATGTATTAAAATAAATATTTTCCTATGGATCCAGACTTTCGGCCCACCCTGTATATATATATATATATATATATATATGTATGTATATATATGTTGCGGCCAACTGAAATGCAAGGACGCTCGCAAAATCCTTATGCAATATACTGTCAACAATTTGCGATATACCATCACTCAAACAAGAACAAGATGACGTCATGCAAGCAAGCACGACTAAGATAACGTCACATCGCGAGGATCCACTCAAGGCATGTCCTCATGCCTCACACCTTCAACTCCCTCGACTCGCTCTCCGAATTCCAACCTCAGTGATCCACACGTTTACCAGCATATACTGTAGACATCATTCTTGCAGGTCCCCATTGGGCCCGGCATCACTCGCCTAACTTTATATAAAGATTATCATTGCCGCGCGTTATTAAATGTCATATTAGAAGCATTAATTCAAGTGTACACATTACAGTATTTCCAATGTAAACAATCAACAATTCTGTCGCATTCATAAATCATTCGAATCAATTTATTTTGTATTAAATAAAGGAAAACTCAATCTATCAATCAACCTAATTAATAACTTAATTAATAACATTACTTTCATCTGAAAGATCTGGTGACCTTGGCCAAGCATCCATTAATAACCATTATGCGTGTTTCATTTGATAATCTTCTTGTTGACTTTACTGGACTATTCGTTAAAGTTTCACATACCATTGCAGAGGTATTTTCATCAGTTGCAGTTTTTGGACGACCAGAACGCCGTCGATCATGTACACTTCCTGTTTCTTTGAAACGTTTAAACAACTTGCCAACAGTCGCATGTGTTACTAGATGCTTATCAGGATGATTTCTATTGAATTCGGTAGCAACTTCTCTGTGTGTAGCGCCCTGTCTTGCGTACATGAGCACAAGTTCTACCCGGTCTTCTGTTGTTAGATTCGAAGCCATTTCTGGGCTGAAATAAAAAAGTATTTGAGTATTTATACTGGAGTACGAACTACTGTACAGTATCACGGATACGCATTTACGAGTTAAAGTTGATATTCATTTTAAGTATTTACCATTTGTTGTAATTTATGTATTAAAATAAATATTTTCCTATGGATCCAGACTTTCGGCCCACCCTGTATATATATATATATATATATATATATATACTGTATGTATATATATGTTGCGGCCAACTGAAATGCAAGGACGCTCGCAAAATCCTTATGCAATATACTGTCAACAATTTGCGATATACCATCAACTCAAACAAGAACAAGATGACGTCATGCAAGCAAGCACGACTAAGATACGTCACATCGCGAGGATCCACTCAAGGCATGTCCTCATGCCTCACACCTTCAACTCCCTCGACTCGCTCTCCGAATTCCAACCTCAGTGATCCACACGTTACCAGCATATACTGTAGACATCATTCTTGCAGGTCCCCATTGGGCCCGGCATCACTCGCCTAACTTTATATAAAGATTATCATTGCCGCGCGTTATTAAATGTCATATTAGAAGCATTAATTCAAGTGTACACATTACAGTATTTCCAATGTAAACAATCAACAATTCTGTCGCATTCATAAATCATTCGAATCAATTTATTTTGTATTAAATAAAGGAAAACTCAATCTATCAATCAACCTAATTAATAACTTAATTAATAACATTACTTTCATCTGAAAGATCTGGTGACCTTGGCCAAGCATCCATTAATAACCATTATGAAATAACGGTAATTACCATCATTCCTTACAGTACCGATTTACGCATCAAACATGGCTACAAACTGGGCATTAAATAACATCATTATAAATTTACTACAATATATATATATATATATAATGGGTGTCCATTAAATATGGGACCCGAAAGGAAATTCAATAATTTGTAAAGTTTTAATCCTACAGAAAAAATACATATATCATTAGAAAGAGGGAAAATTTAGATTTAATGTGATTCATGTTCATTCATGCTTAAACATGAATATGCAGAACTTAACCGAGATGAAATGTTACCTCCCATTCAAGATGGAGACTGGACAAACGAGCATCTCGTGTACATTACTAAGCAGTACTTTAAGTGCAACAAAAGTGTGATTACAGCTCAGAGAAATTTCAAATTGCATTTCAATGTGCATAGTTCTCCATCGAAAAAGGTAATTTACAGATGTTATCGGAATTTAAATGAAAACGGCAGTATTGTAAAGAAGAGACAAACGGGGAGACCCTGATCGCAACGAACACAAGGGAACATTGAAACACTGCAACATTTATTGCGTGAAAATCGTAATAAATCCGTCAGAAAACTGTCGCAACAACTTGAAATAGGAAAATCGACTGTACAAAAAATGTTAAGAGTGATTTACAAGTTTATCCATATAAATGTCAGGTAGTCCAGCAACTTCGAGAGGGAGATCATGAAAGAAGAATGCGTTTTTCACATTGGTTTGAACAAAAGATTTCAGGTGCACCAGATTTCATTGCTAACTTGATAACTTCAGACGAGGCACATTTTTATTTAAACTGCCCAGTAAATAAACAAAATTAAATTAAATTAAACAAAATATGTTTTGCCCCACTCTTTTTTCTTAGCTAAATAATAGGCCATGGGGCTAAAATGTCTTTTGGGCCGTAAGTTTGAACTTTCTGCGCTTTACATAACCGGATTTTTCCAGTTTGAACCTCCCCTCCTTGTATAAAACCGCTTTTAAACGCCCTTTTATAAGACCGATGGTTAACGCAGTTTCGAAAATGACGTCTGACAGTGATGTGCGTCGTAAACAGAGAGCTGTTATCGAGTTCTTAACCGCAGAGAAAGAAACAGTTGGAAATATTCACAAACGTCTACAAAACGTTTACGGAGATGCTGTTGTTGATCGAAGCACAGTTGGACGCTGGTCTAAACGTGCGAGATCATCGGAGAGAGGGAGAGCCAACTTCGATGATGAGCCACGCAGCGGTCGCCCGGCATCGGCTGTCACATCTCACACTGTGCAACGTGCTAACAGCATCATTCGATCAAATCGGCGGTCACATACAAGGAGCTATCACTGGAGCTAGGAATTAGTGAAGGAAGTGTGAATACGATAATTCAGCAACTGGGGTACTCAAAAGTGTGTTCACGGTTTGTTCCTCGCGAACAGAGTGATGATCGCAAAGCCCAAAGAAAAGAAATTGCTTCTGAGTCGTTGGTTCGATATGAAACAGAAGGGATGACTTCCTTTTACGAATTGTGACTGGGGATGAGACTTGGGTACAACATTTTGAACCTGAAACAAAACGCCAATCCATGGAGTGGCATCAGGCAGACTCCCCAAACAGGAAAAAGTTCAAAATGGCTCCCTCTGCACGAAAGGTTATGGCCATCATCTTCTGGGACATGAAAGGGGTGATTCTGGTAGACATTCTGAAGAAAGGACAATCAATCAACTCAGAAGCATATATTGCTACCCTACAGAGACTCCAGAGACGTATAAAGCGAGTTCGATCGGAGAGAAAACTGGAAGACGTCCTTCTTTTGCACGATAACGCAAGACCACACAACAGTTTGCAAACAAGAGAAGCCATCACAAAAATGCGCTTGACTGTGTTACTCCACACTCCATACAGCCCGGATCTGGTACTTTTAGACTTCCATTTGTTTGGGCCAATGAAGGATGTTATTCGTGGAAGAAAGTTTCAGAGTGACGATGAGGTTGTTGAGGAGGTTAAGAGGTGGCTCCAGCGGAACCCAGCGGACTTTTACCAGCAAGGAATAAAGGCCCTTGTTTCGAGGTGGAGGAAAGCCGTAGAAAAAGAGGGAGACTATGTGGAAAAATAAAAACTTGTGAAAAAGGTATGTAACTACTTGCGTACAAAATTTCTGGAACTTGCAAGGAAACTTGGAAAAAAAAAAAAAGGTGGGCAAAATATATTGAGCGGCTCTCATATATATATATATATATATACTGTGTGTATATATATATATATATATATATATATATATATATATATATGTATATATATATGTTATAATGTTTCAGACCAACAAAGACCCTAGGATCCACTCATGGCTGGTCTACCTAACTGTGTTCGTAATTGTGTATTGTGCATGTCCTCCGTGGTGGCGGAGGGGACCTACAATTTTACGTGGGTTCCGAACCACAAGAAACATAAGAACATAAGGAATTTTTATAGTGGGCACACTAGGGGCCACGTCGGCCCATCGAGGCGGCTCCACTATGTAAAATCTGCCTGTACATTGGCAACAACCAATTTTTACAAAACTAAATAGTTATCAATTTAAAACTAATTAATTAATTATCAATTTAAAACTAAAGATGGCATCTCTGGATCCAGAGGATCAAGTCATAATAGACTACTATCCACAAATATGTTACACTCTATATCAATTTATAACCGACATGCAAATATATTAGATCCAAAGAATCCAGTCAATTTCATTACGGTATCCATCAATACCAGTACCTTGCCAACCAAAAATAAGTCACGGTCCATATCAATTGCCGAACAAGTCACAATTTACAACCATATACATTACAATACATATACTTAGGAGGAAAAGTGTAGGTGTGGCTGTAAAGACTGTACACTAATGTAGAAATGTGTGTGCACCCATTTTGGCTCCCATTTAAAGGTGTTTGTGGGGCAAGTGAAAATCATGAGTTTTTCAATACCTCAGAGTACTATGGGGGCACCGCTCGGCAGAGGAATCTCTTTAAATGGGTGTGTAAGGACAGAGAGTATCCCCTAACCCAAGAGGCTGCCTCCCTATTTCCCACAACACTTGTAAAACTATGTTTTCTTAAATTTGTTCTACATCTTGGCTTAAATAATTTCATACTATGACCTCTAGTCTGGTTATTGTGATCTTTAATGAAAAGAGAATCAAAATCTATCTTACCCAACCCTTAATTTTACTACCTTAAACTATACCCAATCTATCAACATATGCGTCCAATCGATTTTTAAACATGTTTATAGACGTGCTACTAATTACTTTTACCGGCAACTGCTGTCTCGAACCTTCTACTTGTCAACTTACACCCGTTATTTCTAGTCCTATTATATTGAGATATTTCAAAAAAGCTATCTCTGTCTACGTTATCGAATCCATTCATAATTTTGAAAACCTGGATTAGATCACCTCTTAGCCTCCTAGTCTCGAGTGTAGTCAATTTTAACTACTCAAGCCTATCCTCGTACGACTTTGACCAAAGCGACGGAATCATCTTAGTTGCTCGTCTTTGAACTCTTTCGATTTTGTCTATATCTTTGCGCATCTGCGGATTCCAAAATTGGATCGCGTACTCCAAATGGGGTCTAACTAATGATTTATAAAGAGGAACTATAATATTGCGTGATTTGTACTCAAAATTCCGAGCGATAAAACCTAACACTTTGTTCGCTTTATTGACCGCTGCTGTACTTTGTTTCGCTACTTTTAAATCACCAGTGACTATAACTCCTAAATCTTTTTCCTGCTCTACGCTTATCAACTCTTTCCCTGACATACTATACGCAAAATTAGCGTTACGCGAACCTATATGTAAAATTTTGCACTTATCGACGTTAAATCTCATTTGCCATGTGACTGACCAATCAACGATTTTATTCAGATCATTCTGGATTTTACCTCTATCTTCGTCATTAATCACCCTACCACCCAGCTTCGTGTCATCCACAAACTTTTAAACTGTACTGACTAGGCCGACATCTAGATCGTTAAGAAAAGAAGAAAAAGCAAGGGGCCCAATACAGAACCCTGAGGAAAGCCACTCACTACATTAGCCCAACACGACTCCGCTCCATCAACGACCACCCTCTGTTTCCTCCTCGCAACCACTCTTCTATCCAATTTATTACTACACCCCTGATTCCATGAACTTTAGTTTTCTCAATGAGTCTTTTGTGTGGTACGGTGTCAAACGTTTTTTGAAAATCTAAATACACTACATCAACCGTCCGATGACTATCGTAAACGTCACCCACGCTTTGAAAAAATTCTAAAAGATCAGTTAAGCAAGATTTGTTTCGCCTAAAACCGTGCTGCGTATTTCTGACTCAGTTATGCAATTCTAAGTGTTCGACTATATGATCCCTAATTATTCATTCCAGTAGCTTACCTACAACAGACGTTAAACTGATTGGCCTATAATTTCCCGCCGCACCTTTATCGCCTGTCTTAAAGATAGGTGATACGTTCGCTAACTTGAAATTATCTGGTACGCACCCCTCAGAAATAGACGCATTAAAAATCTTTGTTAGCGGCACAACAATGCTATCTTTTAATTCTTTTAGTTGTATGGGATATATGGAATCCGGCCCCGGTGATTTACGCGTTTTCAGTTTATCAATATAGCTCATTACCTCTCCTTCACTAACCACAATATTATCCAAAATATTGCCATTATCAAAGGGTATTATGTCTATGACCGTAGAGATATTCGTTACATATTCTATAGTAAGAACTGACGTAAAGAATTCGTTTAGCAAGGTAGCCATTTCCTTGTTTTCCGAAACTAGATCTCCGTTAACATTTTTCAACGGCCCCAAGACACTTTTACTGGATTTCTATTGTTGACGTCAGTTTGAAAACAGGCGTTGACAAAACAATTAAATAATGTCTGTAGATTCTATTACATTTTGAAAATGAAATGTATTTTAATAAACACTGCCTTTATAAGTATTTAAAGTGTGTATACATTTTTTTGGGACGCCCTGTATATATATATATATATATATATATAGATATATATATATATATATATATATATACACACAGGGTTAGACAAAATAATATGAACACCCGCCGATTTCACAGGTTATCTTACGGACTGCTCAGACACAAAGTAAACGGTCAAATGACTGGCAAACCTATTTAAATGCGTAACAGAGAGTGTATACGTCATGTTATAACCCTCACGTTGTTTTTACAGATCTGAGTGAATTATGAATTAGCAGTTTGAAAGACCTGTCAGACTTCAAGAGGGCAAATTGTCGGAGCGCGGATGGCTGGTGCATCGGTGACGAAAACCGCTCAGGTGTTCAATGTATCCAGAGTAACTGACTCTATGGTCATGTCTGCATACCAAAACCATGGAAAGACAAGCACTGACAAATGCAATAGTGGACGCAAGAAGAAGCTGTGTGATCGAGACCGCCGGTGCTAAAGCGCATTGTGACAAAGAACCATAAGACCACAGCTCCAAAAGTGACTGCAAAGCTTAACAAGCATCTTGCAAGCCCGGTATCGACCAGAACTGTACGTCGCGAGCTCCATGGAGCTGGATACCATGGGAGGGCTGCAATTGCCAAACCCTTCCTTTCGCACGTCAACATTGAGCGGCGCAGAAAATGGGGTAATGACCATAAGAATTGGTCAATGGACCGGTGAAAGAATGTAGTCTACTCCGACGAATCCTCCTTTACGCTATTTCCATGTTCCGGTCGAGTTTACGTCTGGAGACAGCCTAAAGATGCTTATGACCCCGACTGCCTGACTCCAACCGTTAAGCACGGAGGCGGATCTGTGATGGTTTGGGCAGCAATATCGTGGAATACTCTTGGCCCAGCTGTAGTACTGCATGGTAGGGTTAACGCCCAGGTCTATCTGTCAATATTGGCTGACCAGGTCCATCCCATGGTCCAAACGCTGTTTCCCAATGGCGGCGCCGTCTTCCAGGATGATAATGCACCAATCCACACCGCTGGGGTCGTTAAAAACTGGTTTGAAGAGCATGTTAGTGAAGTAGAACGCTTGGATTGGCCTCCACTATCCCCGGATCTTAACATTATCGAGCATCTGTGGTGTCAGCTGGAGCAGCAGGTCAGAAGCCGATTCCCACCGCCGGCGTCTTTGGAGGAACTGGAGCAGGGTTTGCTCGAAGAATGGCTCAGGATTCCTCTAGCCACTGTCCAAAAGCTGTATGAATCAATTCCCCGACGCATTGCAGCTGTTATTGCCGCTAAAGGAGGACCAACTCCATATTAAGAATAAAAACCGCCATTTATCAAGGTGTTCATATTATTTTGTCTAACCCCTGTATATATCGGGTGGTCCGAAAAAAATGACGCATTTTTTAAAAATTAATATCTCAGTAACCCCCTTCCTTATCATGACAATTTTTATATGCAAGATACTTCCAAACTTCTTTTTTTGAATGCAAGAAACGGAATTCTGATATCTTTTATAGTTTTCTCGCAATTAACAAAAGTAACAACATGGGTCAAAAAAACGAATATCATGAGAAAGGAAAAATTTAATCAGAAATTTAACTAATTAATTTACAGTAAATGATCGATTGGACCACCACTCTGTTGACACACTAATCTAAGTCTTTTCTTCCACACAAAAATAATACTTCTTACTTCATTAATGCCAATTTCTTGCCAAGATTCAAGTATTTTACTTTTTAATTCTGATTCGGTGAATTTTTCTCGTCGACCTCGGTAAACCTTCTCTTTTAGTAACTCCCAAATTGAGTAGTCCATAGGATTACAATCTGGGCTTTGTGGTGGCCACTCATTTTTCGTTATTAATTTTGGTGTATTGCTAATCAGAAACGACTGTGTGGCGTAGCTTGTATGCGACGGTGCACCATCTTGTTGAAATATGAAATCATTTTCTTGATACAGGCGACGACAATCCGGCAACAATTTTGTTCTTAAAAGTTCAATGTAATTTGCAGAATTCACCTTTGTCTTTTCAGTTTCAATAAAATGAACATCTGTCTTGCCATTCCAAGAGACCCCTGCAGATATCATAACCTTTTTGGAGAATCTTGACGTTTCATGATACAATCTGTTTATTGAAATGTCACACTTTTTACCACGCCCGTAGACAACATCATTTTGACGGTTTCGCGGAATTTCTAGAGTGAAATCTTTTTCATCCGTGAAGACTATCTTTTTAATATCAACGACAGAGAAATTATCAAGTAACTTTCTGCACCTTGTTTTTCTTTTATCCTTAACAGTATCACTTTTTCTAGAAGATACTATTCTTTTGAAGGCTTTTAGTTTTTGTGCTTTAATTATTCGGTGTACAGAAGTCTTTCCAATATTCAAATGTTTAGCAATTGTTCTTTGTGACAAATGACTTCCTGGTTTATCTTCTCGAGAGCAGATTTTATCGTTGATGTAATCCACATTTACTGGAACCGAAGCTGTTTTAGGTCTACCGCTTCCTGGTTTTCTGGCAGTACTTCCCGATTCGCGAATCTTCTTTAAGAGCTTTCCACTGCACGCCTTTTCCACTTTTTGCCGGGAAACTCTTGCAATAACCTTCCAGTCTTCCATCCTTTTTCACAGTAACAATTTTTAATGAGAATACGATCTTCCTCTGACAACATCATTAAGGGTACTGACGAATTGTTAAAAAATAAAAATATCCACAATTTGACTTGTTCATTCCTGTAGAGTTTTGTAATAACTTGCAAAAATATCGCATGATATCGTATAAAAATGATATCGTATAAAAAACGGATATTATATTGCGATTTTGTTTTTTTGACCCATGTTGTTACTTTTGTTAATTGCGAGAAAACTATAAAAGATATCAGAATTCCGTTTCTTGCATTCAAAAAAAGAAGTTTGAAAGTATCTTGCATATAAAAATTGTCATGATAAGGAAGGGGGTTACTGAGATATTAATTTTTAAAAAATGCGTCATTTTTTTCGGACCACCCGATATAATAATATATATAATATATATATATATATATATATATATATATATATATATATATATTATATATATATATATATATGTATATATATACGCATATATATATATATATATATGTGTATATATACATATACAGACCCTGGTCAAATTATTAGAATCAGTGGTTGAAAATTTTCTGTAATGAAACAACCTAAATTATTTGCTACTTTCTTCTTAACATAACGTGTGAATGTAGATGTGAGTGTCAGTCTTGACGGGGGGGTGACAAAGGGGGAATGTAGTGATAAGGAAATCTAGCCTCGCAAGTCATCTGTAACGCCTTGTGTTGCTTACCATTTATTTCAGTTTCAAAGCACTCTTTACACTGATTAGATGTTGTTTCATAAATAAGCTTAAATTTGCTTAAATTAATATACTTTTTTTATGCTCTACTATAGTTTAGTGTGTGAAATTTTAACTGTACCTTGCTACTTTTTAGATTTGTAGAGTTATTTTCTTTGTTCTTGTTCTAATTGATAATATGGGCCGATTGTGTGATATTACGCCACGTAAAAAGGCTCGGATTAGTGGTTTATTGATTTCCGATACTTTTTCACAAAGAGAGATAGCGCGTTAACTGAATATGTCTCAATCAAGTGTCCAAAGAATCTCGTCAGTCTAGTCAGTCTCGTCAGTAAGTCTAATAATTTGGACAAGGACTGTGTATGATGAAAATAACCACGAAGGAAAAAAGGAAAGACAGAATGGTTCTCAAGCGCTTTCGTCTAATGACATCCTCTGGAACACTGAGGATGTCATTAGACGAAATCGCTTGAGCACCATTCTGTTTCCTTTTTTCCTTCGTGGTTATTTTCATCATAAATATTATTCACGTGTTACTTTCGTGAAATAATTTTCATATATACAGGGTGGGTAAAAACAAGTGACCCCTTAGAGGTAAACTGTCATATTAAAAAACGTAAGGGGACTAGAGCTCCCAAACTTCATTTTGAAGTTGCTCAATGTATCCCCTTCTTGCACAACGCAGGCCTCCAAACGTGGACGCCACTGATCAATACACCTGTTTACATATCGTTCAGACACCTTCTCCCAGCCGAGCAGAATTCTTTCACGTACTTCATCTATGTCTCTTATATTGGTACCAGGGATGTAAACTTTGGACTTCAGCGATTCCCAAACACCATAAGCTAGTGGTGAAAGATCGGGGCTACTAGCCGTCCACATATTGGGTTCGATAAAATCCGGTGTTTCGTTCTCAAGGAATGTAATAATTTGGCGTGCTCTGTGAGCAGGGGCTCCATCTTGTTGGAAACTCAAGAAACTTCACTTTTTTCTACGTGAAGGTCAAAATATGAAAATAAAAACCCACTCTAATAGACAGAGTTTATTTCCACAACAGTTTCGATGCCCACTGGCATCCTCCTCGGGTGGATACAGAAAAACGAATGAACCAAAACAAGAGGGAAAACAGTCCGGACCGACCGTTAAGAAATTCGCACCTAGGTTAGATCCCATTCTCCTGACACCGGAAGGGCATTTTCATTAAAGGGACCCGCTTATAAGTACATTCGCACAAATTTAAAACTATCTTCCTGTTCTAAACATACAGATTCTATTATTTTTTTTACATAATTATTACATTTATTATTAAATTTATTACATTTAATATTGCATTATTATTTATTACAGAAATTATAAATTATTATTACATTGGTTATTACATTGTTGTTTATTATACAGAACTTATAAACCGAAAAACGAATGAAAAAGGCGAGAAGGAAACAATCCAGAGACCATTGAGAAATTCGCACCTAGGTTAGATACCGTTCTCCGACACCGGAAGGGCATTTTATTACAGGGTCCCGCTTATAAGTACATTCGCACAAATTAAAACTATCTTCTTGTTCTATACATACAGATTCTAATATTTTGACATAATTACTGCATTTATTATTGCATTTACATTTTTTTTATTAAATTTATAATATTACCTTTATTATTACATCTGTTGCATTTATATTTATTTCCACATTTATTACTTCCATTATTACATTTACTAAAACCGAGTAAGAAAACAATCCAGAGACCTTTAAGAAATTCACACTTAGGTTAGAACACGTTCCCCGGACTCCGTAGGGATTTTTTTGTCCAAGAATCTCATTAAAGGGTCTAACTTATAAGTACCTTCGCACAAATTAAAATTATTTACTTTTTCTATACATACAGATTCTATTATGTTTCTTTTGACATAATTATTACATTTATAAAGTACCTTACTTGATTCCCAATCTATAGCATGATTATTTTGGCTAGCGTGATAAAAAATGGCATTATTAGTATTACAACTTCTGAAGGCATATTTGTGTTCTTTATAAATGTAATAATTATGTCAAAAGAAAAATAATAGAATCTGTATGTATAGAAAAAGTAGATAATTTTAATTTGTGCGAAGGTACTTATAAGTTAGACCCTTTAATGAGATTCTTGGTCAAAAAATCTCTTACGGAGTCGGGGGAACGTGTTCTAACCTAAGTGTGAATTTCTTAAAGGTCTCTGGATTGTTTTCTTACTCGGTTTTAGTAAATGTAATAATGGAAGTAATAAATGTGGAAATAAATATAAATGCAACAGATGTAATAATAAAGGTAATATTATAAATTTAATAATTAGGGTAAAGGTAATAATAATAAATGTTAAAAAAAAATGTAAATGCAATAATAAATGCAGTAATTATGTCAAAATATTAGAATCTGTATGTATGAACAAGAAGATAGTTTTAATTTGTGCGAATGTACTTATAAGCGGGACCCTGTAATAAAATGCCCTTCCGGTGTCGGGAGAACGGTGTCTAACCTAGGTGCGAATTTCTCAATGGTCTCGGATTGTTTTCTTCTCGCCTTTTCATTCGTTTTTCGGTTTATAAGTTCTGTATAATAAACAACAATGTAATAACCAATGTAATAATAAATTTATAATTTCTGTAATAAATAATAATGCAATATTAAATGTAATAAATTTAATAAAATGTAATAATTATGTAAAAAAATAATAGAATCTGTATGTTTAGAACAGGAAGATAGTTTTAAATTTGTGCGAATGTACTTATAAGCGGGTCCCTTTAATGAAAATGCCCTTCCGGTGTCAGGAGAATGGGATCTAACCTAGGTGCGAATTCTTAACGGTCGGTCCCTGGACTGTTTTTCCCTCTTGTTTTGGTTCATTCGTTTTTCTGTATCCACCCGAGGAGGATGCCAGTGGACATCGAAACTGTTGTGGAAATAAACTCTGTCTATTAGGGTGGGTTTTTATTTTCATATTTGTTGGAAACTATATCTTTCACTCTATCTAACTGATATTCGACAAATTAGTGGTGAAGGATATACTTTACCTAGTGAGGAATAGAGGGAGAAGTGTAGGTTTGAGAGCATGCTGGGTTACTCACAGGGTAGATAAGATATGGAAAAAGATAAGCTGAAGAGGACAGTGACAGGAGAAACGGGAACGTATATATATATATATATATATATATGGAAATCTGGGGTGTATATATGGAATATTTGTGTCTGTAATATGGAAAGTATGCGTGATACGTGCCTGTAAATCAGATGAATGTATTTATGAATTTAATGTTCTTATCTGCCTTTCAGTATCTCGGTAATTAAATAAAGAATCGCATGTACGTATTACCGGAATCCAGCGACTCAAAGAGTAATAATTCTATTTCCTCAATACAGAATCTTATTATTAGGTTAGGTTCAGTCAGGAAATAATGTTCAACGAAACTATATACTATATATATATATATATATATATATATATATATATATATATAAAACCTTTGGTTAGCTTCCGCCCGAATTGTTCATTCTGACGAAGGTCAAGCTTTTCACTCCACCTTAGACCTACAGTTTAACGTGGAATCCGAACCACGCCCCATCAGCAGCCCAGCGTCTTAACCACTAGGCCACCTAGGGTACCCATTTATCTACCAACCACTTTCTTTATTGTATGGAAGGATGAACAGCTGGGGTTTGCTGCGCGCCGGGTCTCGAACCCGGGGCCGATGGATTCGTAGTCAGCGACGCTAACCACTACACCACCGAGGCGCCCACTACACCACCGAGGTGTGTGTATATATATATATATATATATATATTTTAGGGTGGAATGGAAATTCTTTTTTTTCCCAAATGACTGGGTGTGGTAAGGGAAAGATGCGTATTGGGGAAAGCATCAATGTGCTAAACAATTATCCTCCTATTATTAAATTTAAGATGTGCACACTGAGTTTAAGGTTTCAGAAATATACAAATATTGTTGAATTTCACAATTTGCTTAATGTGACATTTCAGTCATATTCCAGAAAGCCTGAGGGCAAGGATGACCTGTATGTCTCAGATAATGATTATGTGATACAAATTTCCTCCTAGAATGTTTGTTACTACGAGTAAATTTAGCTGAAAATAGTGAAAAATGGCAGAAAATTCCTGAATTTTATAAGTTATTTATATAATATATGATAATTCTAGATTGAAATGCCATGCCGAAAAGCATTCTCTTCGAGTATGCCTTTTTTTGGATAGTTATTATAATACCTAGCTCCGCATAGTTTTTGCAGCTCTTCGCAGATTTGAGTTTCAAAGCTCAATAACTTATGATAATTCAAATTAGCCACAACTCACCACGAGGAGGTGGCTGCATATTGAGTTCCACCCATTCCCACCCAATCACCCTACCATAGGCACAGAGTTTTTCTTTACTTTGTCTGATACCCTTGTTTGGAGTTGAAGCATGGCATAATAGCACGCGATTTGAGTCGAGGCATTATGAAGCCATCTCGGTCCTCACTGCAGGAGACAGCTTGCGAAGCTTCTGTTACAAGTGGCACTACCCGTTCAACTGCTTGCGTTTGTGATGCTAGTCGCATTTGTGATGTAGTAGCGTCTAGCACCATCTTCAGTCATAGTGCTTGTGAGTTGGTATATGTAAATGTTTATCTTCACATGAAATGACAGCATCATCATCACTGACAGTACCTTGATCTTTTTTACATCGTTCCATATATTTTTCTGTTCGAATCCGATAGGCCAGCTTTCTCTTTATTGTTTTAGCCCTTTGACATGTTACCTTTTTGTTGACGCCAGCTATCATCATTTTTCTTTCAGTTCGTTGGTCTGTTAGAAAGTCCCTCTCAGCTAGAGGCACCTTTCGCTGCTTTTTGCAAAGACATTCACTGAAGCACTTATATTTCCAAGCTGCAACGTCAAATAGCTTAGATCGGTTCTCATTTACGAAAGTCTTGACGCATGCTACATATGAAGCATTGCTGTTTCGCTCTTTGCTGTTTTAACAACTTTCGGTACTTTCCATTACATTCTTCGATAAGTTCAACTATTCTTTGGTGTGAAATATGGGGAATTGAAGCTTTAGCCTAAAGATCTTCAATTTTCAATGTAACCAAATTGGCAATAATATTAAAAACAGGTTTTTCAATTCCTTTACTCTTCATTTTATTATTCAGGAAAAGGCAGTACTTCAGCACATCATAAAAGGTTGGCAACACTGTTTCACTAAGTTCGGCAGGAGCTCCTAATACTGGACAATTACAATCACTTCTTGTTTTTGTTGCCATTTTGTTGGTCAACAGTTATTCTGTTACACTGCCTAATCTAAAAGAATAGAAAAGAATGTGAGACTCTTTAGTATGTCCCTCATTAAATATCAATAAGAAATCAACTAAAAATAATCACGATAAAGAGCTCACAAAAAAAGGAAACAGGGAACAACAACAACAACGTGTGCGCATTTGGTGACAGACTAGCAGAAACTGACACCTGTCACCTAGTACTACACTAGCAGCTGTTAAACGTGCGCTTCCACTAACAGGTTCAAACAAGTTCAAACATGTTAGGCATCCTTTTTTTTTGGTTTCAATGATAGTTTGAGATTACTAAATACTATAAAAAAACGTACTTTATTTGTCAAAATAGAAATTTGGTATTCTTTAATAAATTATAATTGGAGGCTAATTTTTTAGTACATTGCTGTTTTTCCCAATACGCATCTTTCCCACACTCAGACATTTTGAAAATAAAAAAAAAATGTTCACTCCACCCTAATATATATATATATATATATATATATATATATATATATATATATTCATCCCATATATATATATATATAAACAAACATTACTAATTAGCTGATAAAGTTACCTTCTGTCATGTTTTCGCAATTTTATGATTAGGTACCGAATACACTGGCCTTCCTTGGCATGTTATGTACTCATAGTTCGCTCTATTTCTCACTCAATGTCTCAATGATGCTCTAAATATTAATATTTATTATTATTGTTATTATTATTATTATTATTATTATTATATTATATTATATATAATATTTATAATTAAAAATGTTCATGTTTGTTACGGGCGAAATAAAACTTTAACTTCCAAAACAAGTAAACGTTTTCTTGTTTGTTTGCTTTTATTATTAATGAATAAATATAACAGAAGAGTTGTATTGTCACGTTATGTTCCTCACCTGTCTTCTCAATTCTCATATCTCAATTCCTGAACCGAATTCTTCGGGGACATCAAGGTATTTAATGTTAAGGTACACAATATTCTTTCCAACAAAACATTATAATACAGGGTGTTCAAAAAGAAACACAACTCATTGGCGAATGCATATATCATTGTAACCTACCCTTTTCTTTTCTATTTTGGGTTACGTTTCTTTTTGAATACCCGGTATTTTCAATTATTACTCTCTCCAGATAAGAAATCAGACATCACAAGAATGTCAACAGTGTTCTGTAAACGAAAGATTATATGCTGTTTATTTACTAAAGTTGCTTGAAAATATGAAAAACAGCGAAGTTTGTGTGAAATTTTAATGTACAGAAGACTTATGCTAATTTTAAATAATTTTAATTTGCTATATCATAAATAACTGAAGTACCGTATAGAGTTATCATCAATCTTTATATTATTCCACAGAAATGAGTACAGTAATATAAATACAGTAAATGATATTTTAGCTTTTCCAATACGATTTTTAATATTGTTAATGCTGACGACTTGGTATTTTTCTTGATAATTATCTTTTCTGAATTCATATTTGAGTAATACAATATGGAAAGTAAAATTTATGAGTTGTTGAGAATATCAGTGGAATTCATAACAGTAACGTTCGCAGTGGTTGCATTTGGTATCAAAGCATGATTCCAGAAATGGGACCCTACTGATTAAGATTAAATAACGGAGATGGAATTACAAGACAATAAAAAAAGTAGATTGCTGAGGGTTTGTGAAAAGAATCCCCCTCAAATAGCAAATCACTTTAGCATACGTCATTCAACCGTACAAAATTGAATATGAAGGTACCAGGAAAACAATCCTCCAGATAAACGTAGGAATGAAACTCAAAGAAAAACAACTTCTCGAGAAACCCCTTCTACACATTCTTCGCAATAACAGGGAATCTGTCACTGCAAGAACTGTTAGAAGTCGTTTGCATGAAGAAGGAATATATCATAAAGATAAAGCTTCAAGGATCGAAGAAGAATTAACAGAAATGCACCGTATAAACAGTTTCCACTTTGTAAACCAATTATGTCACTCGAGAAATAGACAATTGCTAAAACATATTCTACTATTAAAAAAATAGTCTCTTAAACTAACCATTGAAGACTACATTTTTAGTAAAGAAGTAGTACGCAGTATTTACTAGAGAACATCTTTGAAAAGGCAAGAAGCGTTTATGTTAACAAGCCATGTATGGGGATAGATCAGCCTGCATATTGCTGGAGAATCGACTCCCACTTATGGTAGATTCGCTGCAGTGTAATATAGAGTATAAGAATTATTGTAGAGGTTATGCTAACCTGAATTGAAGCACAAACGTTTCTTTACCTTAAGAAAATTATTTATATCCACGATAATATTCTTACCCTTCTCGATTAGTAAAAATATAGTTTACCGAGCAAAGATACATCGAACTCTTGAAGTAAAGTATACAATCTAAACCCTGTTGAGAGTATTTGAACTAATACAGTGAACATTTTAGAGGTTTCAGAATTGAGAACATTGGAAACCATGCTTCATCAGCGTTATGTAGGGAATAAATTCAATAGATGTTTCTGGAATCTCTTCCTTGAATCAACTCCCTTTTAAACTCCAAAATCCCCGATCACAAAATAATTTAAAAAACAAGAAGAAATCATAAAATATATAAAATGTTTGTGGCTTGTAGCTCCTCCTAACAGATAGTGACGTCTCATTAAGATGATAAATGTGTGTTTGCGCACATATGTAACAGACCTTTCCTCCTTAAGTGATATATCTCCGTTTTATTTGAGACATACAGCATTCGACTCGTAGTCAGCATCTCGATCAAAAACATTTGTCTTCCAATTTTCCGTCTTATGCTTCCGGGTACCCATTTTTCACCTTTACCGCTGTTTTGAACAAATATGGCGTCACCAATAAGATAAGACTCCGCCTCCGACCTCTCATTCGCTGTCTGACCGTCTAATCTCCAATCGTTATTACTACTAATGTCGTTGTCATTGGCCTCAATGCTTCTTTCTTGTCGTATTTTTTGTAGTACTACCAAATCTAGCTTGAACTGAATAACTATTAAACATCATTTCAGGTGTTTTTCCCGTGGTACCTTGAGGAGTTATTCTATATAAGAATTAAATATCTGACAGTTTCGCCTGTACTGACCCTTTTCGCTCTTTCTTTAATCCCGTTTTTATAAAATCTACTGTAAAATTTTCTCCGTCAGTGCATTAGAACAGTGGCTCCCAACCTTTTTGAGGCGACGGCCCACTAGAGCTCATTCGAATAACTCATGGCCCACCTCCCATGTTGCTAAGCTGGTATCATGTTTACATAAGACTTAATAAGCAAATTTTTTTTATTAACATTTATTACCATAATGCTAAAAGACAAGTAAGTGTGCCATGGCCTTCCGGTTGGGAACCAATGCATTAGAAGAAGGATGATACTGTGCTGAAATTAAATGTTTGATTCCACTTTCCTTTAGGTAGTTTTGTAATTCCAGGCTGGTGAAACTCGAGCTATTATCGGAAACCAACACTTCGGACAATCTATTCCGCACAAAAATAGCTTTTAAAACCTTTATCGTCGATGAACTGTGTAGTGATTATTTATTTAATGTTATACTTGGCAGATATACGTATTAATTGCACAACAGGTCAATGAATATTTGTCAAGCTTTTCGTGCCGACTTTTCACTGACACAACCTTAACCAAGGAAATTAAATAATTTATGGTTGGATTATATGCTTATTAAAATAACTAATTTAGTTAAGGATTCAAGTTTTTAGGGTAAGGGCGAATGTTTATTACGTTAAACAGCACCGAGAGAGTCTGATAATTGCGACTAACAATAAATTAACAAGCTATACCTACAAAATTTCGAGGGCCCCAAAATCCTGTATCCTGATGCGACACAATCTAGAATTCAACTCTGGGTATAAAGTGTTTTATGACAGCCTTGTAGAGGGTTTTTCCCCCAACTTCTCCCGCAAGGGCCAGCACTTCTCCTCGCTTCCCAACAGAAACATCCCCCAAATATACAGGGGTTGGACAGAATAATGGAAACACTCGCATTTTCGGTGCTGTATTTTCTGATATCATTAATGGCGTTATGTACTTTATTAAATTAATATGTAACTACATATAATATTGAGAACATCTTCTATTTTAATATGTTCATATTGGTTTTCCATGTTCTTTTAAAATAAATAAAAATATAGCGCTTGGAAAAAATGGTACTGCCTGTGAAAGGGGCAGGATAGTAGGAGCTCCTTTGGTTGGTGTTTCAATAATAAAAGTCACATTATTGCTCCTGTATCTCGAGGAACAGTCCTCAAGGTTATGAATACATGCAAAATTAATAAAAACAGAACATCAAATAAGGAATATAGTGAGCGTAAAGCAACACTGAGAGAATGCGACAGAAGAACCTTGTTACCTTGTATGATAATTATGAGCTGTGAAGAATCAATCAAAGACTGTTGCATCAAAACTTTTTTGTTCAAAATTTAACAATAGTCCGCAAAGACCAGTGTTAATCGTAACTATATTATGGGAACTGTAGTAAAGCCTATTTTAATGCCACCAGTACCAAAGTTCTAATGAATTTGGAGTTGGGGAGAATAATGGGAACAATTCTGTGCTTATGTGGTGTAGTTTTTATAAATTTCTTTCCATGTATTCATAACTATGGGACTGTTCCTCAAGGTGCAGGGACAATCACGCGACTTTTAACATTGAGACACCAACCAAACGGGCTCCTACTGTCATGCCCCTTTCACAGTCAATAACATTTTTTCCAAGCGCCATATTTTTTATTTAGTCTACAAGAACATGAAAAACCAATATGAACATATTAATTTACATAGTTACATATTAATTTAATAAAGTTACATATTAATTTAATAAAGTACATAACGCCATTAATGATACCAGAAAATATAGCATCGAAAATGCGAGTGTTTCCATTATTCTGTCCAACCCCTGTATAAAAACCGTTACAAATCTTTGAGAAGTTCCATTCAAACATAAACATCTTCAATTACCTTCCCTAAACAACTATATACAAAAATAGTATATTAAAAAGTTTAATTAGAAATATGTAAAAATTATACTATATTAAAAAGTTTATTAGGAATAATTACAAAAAGGCTCTATTAACAATCTCCATCACGACTATTTCTCAAAAATTACAAACATAGATGTTACTTTAGAATTTCTCTCAGTGCTATTTATTATTAATTACATTTCAAATCTGCACTGGTTGCTTTATTTACGACCAACACTTCGATCCACTTTGAAAACGACTCCGAAGTTACTAACAAGTATTTACGCTCAATCGGCCTACCATAATCTATGTGAACTTGGTCCAAGATTGTTCGGTTAATGGCCATGAGGTTTGTTGACTGGTTTCCCAACTATTCGGATTACTGCTATTTAATTGGCAAGCATCACATTGTCTTACCCTTTCTTCAATATCTACATTTCTTCAGTATCGTCAATATATTTGGCTACCACATGTATTGGCGGGCTGTACTTTTCATTCGACAAATTCCTAGATGTCGCTCGTGCCACTCATTCAACAACTTTACCCTTCCTTCCTTCCTTCCTTCCTTTGATTCCAAAGTAGCAAACATCCCTCAAGAAAAGATAACTCCAACTTCTTCCGCTCATGAAGCTTTAGAACCTTGTTCTTAATTCAGTCAGATCAACCTTTTTTAGTGTATACCAGACCTTCGGATAATACTAAGTCATTTCTGATCCATTCTTGGATGTCTTTAACAGTTACAGGTTCTCCTTCAAGATAATTCAGCGTCAAAACTAGTTATTTCGCTACCGGCGCTTCATTAGCATGGTCCTTCGTTGGTAATCGACTCAGAGCGTCCGCGATATTATTAAAGTTCCTTTCCTATGACAAAATTCATATTCATAGGCTGACAAAATTGATGCTCAACGCTGGATTCTACAGTTTATCAAAGATGAAATTGCTTTCGACTCGCCAAACAAACTTATTAATGGTTTGTCGCCTGAATAAAGATAAAATTTATGCCCCAATAAGTAGTTTCCTAAATTTAATTGTACCAAAAATGTATGCCAAAGTCTCCCTCTCAATAACTGAATAATTTTTTCGGACAAGGAAAGAGTTCTTGAAGCAATAATATGCGAAAGTACTGCTCCAATACAATTTATAGAAGCATCCACAGCTAGTATAATCGGTTTACTAGGATCAAAGTGAACTAGGTAGGATATCTGACGATGTTAGTAATTTTTTTGCATTAATGAAGGCGGTTTCCTTATCATTGCTCCAAAGCAAATTTGTCAAAAAACTCGAATAGTGAGTAATTAAGCTAAGAAACGACTTGAGCTCTCTCGTAATGTTAGGACGCAGGGCTTCCTTAACTGCTCTGATCTTCTCCCCAGTGGAGTGTATGTCAAATTTATCAGTTCCATGGCCCAAATACACTGAGTCGGCCATAGTGATAATGATAATGGTAATGATAATAATATTGATAATGATAACGTTTATTGGCAGGAGACGAATGTTATAAAACACGTACAGTATCCATCAAGGTAATAAACGATAATTAAACAATAAATCTACAAACCAAATAAAAGGATTACGGTAATAAAGAAATAGCAATAATACACGTAATGAAACGAGTGATAATAATATTAATATTAAAAGCTTCTCAAAGGTAGTATTAAAAAAATAAATAAAAAATAAAAAGCACATGTAATGGAAAAGCTAATGCAGGAGTTAAGTGGAACTATAGACAAACATTTTCATAGCAAGAAGTCCACAGTCTAGAACAGTGGTTCCCAACGTGGGCACCCCCACTAGGAAACTAGTGGGGGGCGCTAGGAAACTGTAAAACTGTTACCTTCTATTAATAAATCAATTATCTCTTAGCCTGTTATATTATTATCTTTATGAGGAGGGCAACAAATATTGATGGACATAAGGGGGCGTTGGCCTAGAAAAGGTTGGGAACCACTGGTCTAGAAGACCTAAGGCAATACTGATGAATAGTTTGGACAATTGGATTGTCTGAATTTTTAATTCTTCGCATTAGACTGTACTGGGCACGTCTTGTTACCTCAGGGAGGCTCAGAACGTTGCGATTAGTGAACTTTCAGGCAGCACTCTTAATGATCTGATATAAAGTAAATTGAGGGCTCTGCAGGAACCGTTTTTATAAGTAACCCACAGTTTCTGCCCATAAATATTAATGCAGAAAGTACGAAAGAGAGTGTCTTTAGCTTCGCTTGTAGAGAATTTTCAGTTCCTTATTTCTGAGTCGTCACCCAAGGAGCTGGTGATAATTTGACCCAGATACTTAAATTGTTGTACCTGCTCTATTTGTTTATCTCTCATTTTGAATATAATACTAACCGTTTGGTTTGGACTTTTAGAATAGAATAGCATAACTTTAGTTTAGTAGTTTAGTAATAATGAAATAGTTCTGTGAATATGATTCGCAAATTTTTACAAGATAATTCAGACCTTTCACCGAAGGGCTTATTAACACCATATCACCGGGATAAACCAAGTTAGTTATCCTTACATTATCTATACAACATCCCAGTCTTGCTCATTAAGAGAAGTAATTAATCAATCAATATACAAACAAGGAGCCTTATCTAACTCCACATGAGGAACCCAAATATTCGGACAATACATTGCTCCATCTAACAATAAAAGTTTGGTGAGTGTACCAGTATTTAAAACATATAGTGGAACAGTCCTGTCTTCTAATTTTTTAAATACAGGGTGTTCCATTTAAATTAAACCATAGGGAGTAACTAATAATGTCTCCTTTTTTTTCCAGATTTGTAAGGGTAAACGTAATAAAGGTAATAATAAGGGGCGCTTCTTCGTTATTTACCCGCATATTAAGCCAAACATTTATTAGCAAATATAAAAAAATTCATGCGCAAATATAAACCGAACATTTATTAGCAATATAAAAAGTTCATGCACAAGGATAAACCTCATGAATATGTTCTAACAAATGTTGAAAAGGATCATTACCAAATCGCTGGCGCAACATGAATTCCACTAGGTAGGAGTCCAACAGATATTCAAATATCAAATGTTTTGATTAATTTTATAATGGACTGGTAAAAGAAACTAGTCGGTATGTAACCGTAAATAGCCAAAAAGAATATGAAAAAGAATATATTTTTTCGGTGACTAGTAGCCCATGCTTTTTAATCCAATCAATAGTGTCCTTTGTAATAGCCGTCAAACGATGTAGTTCTCGTAAATTTAAGGGCGTACAGTTAGAACCAGTCGTGATATTTTCGTTAAAACTAACGAAAATATCACAACTTAACCTAGCCACTTGTCAAGAGCATACAGTTGACCTAACCGGGCATTCACTTAATCTAACCGGGCATTCAATTAACCTTGTAATTATATCGAAAAAAAGATATATACAATAGCAGAAAAATAACAAAAATTTGGCAGAAAAATACAAGAAATTTCGGGTAAATAACGAAAAAGAATATGCGGGTAAATAATGAAAAAGTACCTAATAAGGTAATAAAGGTAAAGGAAATAAATGTAAGGTAAGGTAATAAAGGTAAATAAAGGTAACAAAGTTACCAATATCCTTTCCAAGCTTTATTACTCCCTATGGTTCCATTTAAATGGGAGCAATAAAGATTGGAAAGGATAATGGTACCTTTATTTACCTTTATTACCTTATTAGTACCTTTATTACGTTTATCCTCACAAATCTGGAAAAAAAGACGTTGTTAATTACTCCCTATGGTTCTATTTAAATGGAATACACTGTAGAATATTGTGGGTCACTCTATCATATGCTTGCTTATATCCAAAACCCAATATAAATAGTTGGATTATTGTCAGTATAGTCAAATACAATCTCTTTTAAAACAAATACTGTACCTATGTCAGTTGAATGGGACCTTTGAAAACCAAACTGATTAAGAGACGTCCATATATAATCATTTAATCGGCGGAGCAAAAGTTTCTCAAGTAATTTTGAGAAGCTGGAGGCAACAGCAATGGGCCTGTAGTTATCGCTAGATAGAATGTCCTCATATCTATTTTTAATAAGAAGTTTGATATAAACCCTCATAAACTTTGCAGGAATATAACTGTGAGAAAGCATGGCTGAGAACAGTAATGAGATATGAGGATTGAGCATATATTAACGTACTTTAAATGCACATTAAAATATACATTTTCGGTTTTATACTCTAAATCCGGCCCTAGTGAGTTTCTTTAGCATTCTTTCCAATGTTTGGATGTGTTTGGTATCGTTTTCTCCTGTAGTCAGGATATCAAGATAAATTATCACACCAGGAATGTCTCCCCATACCATTTCCATCGTTCTCTGAAATATTTACGTGTTGAACTAATTCTGAAGGGAACCGTTTATAACTAAAAAAATCCCTTATGTTGATAACTGCTTATTTTGAGGGATTCTTCATCCAGTTCTAACTGAAAGTAGGCCTCAATGAGGTCCAATTTCGAAAAGCGTCCTCCCTTTGTTAATTTGGCGAATTATTCATCCATCATTGGAATAGAATATTTGTCCACCTTTGAGTAAACTTTAACCGTTTATTTATAATTGTCTCAAATCCGAATAGCATTTGCTGCACTAATCTTTCCGGTTCTCTTTCAACTTTGCGCTTGAAAGCAGTAGGAACTAGTTTAATTTTGGTGCAACTTTTACCATAGTACATTTTCCCAATCCTTCTGGAGAAATTTTATTTTTTTCATAAAATACGTCTTCGACAATTCTTTCTCTTCCACCATATGAACACTTAACTAATATAATTTTAACTGCCGCAACCAGTTCCGACGTATCAAACGAAGTCCACCCTCTTTTATATTTAAATTATTAATAGTAACCGCCAATTTAATCCGTTATGTTTTGCGTTAACTTCTAAATCGGTCAAGACACTTAATCGTGTCCCAGAATAAGTATCTAATTTTAGATTTAAATGACGGAGATGTATGTTTGGCCAAAATTTCTTAAAATCATTTTCTGAAATGAAGGAGAAAGCTGCACCCGTATCGATCTGCATTATGAATGTCATTTCCTCAGTATTTAGTGTGATAATAAAGGGTTTACAATTTGCGAAATAAAGATTTACTGTAAAACGGAACAAGTTTCGTTATTCTTACTTAGTTTCATGATTCCTTATTTGTGGTTGAGTCATTGACTGTCGAAGAAACGACTTCCGCTGGTATAAAAACTCTAAAGCATTTTTTCTTAACGCTGCATGTAACACTAATGTGTCCTTTTTTTCAACACCGTTTACAGAATGAATTCGTATAGAAACAATTTGCACCTTGATGGTTACTTTTACAGCATCGAAAACAAGAAAATTTGCTCCCATGTTTTGGGGTGGTAAAGCTTGTATTTCGATTAATTAGCCCTAAATCGGACTCGTTGGAATCATTCTTTAAGGTCACTCTATTCAATTGCTTAAATTGTTACATTCCGTTTGGTTGATTCCATGGATATAGCCATCTCATTAGCTTTTTTCAAATCCAAATTTATTTTAGTCAAAAGTTTCGATGAATGGATTTATCATTTATGTCACACAAAATAACAGTCTCTCAGCAATTCATCCAATGTATTTGCGAAATTTCATTTGACTCCGACCAGCAATTCGCGGACGGCTCTTCTGAAGGCTATGACTTTTTTCAGAAGAAACTACAGTACACGCACTTTACATCAAAAGATAGAAGTCGTTGTCGCGAATAATTTGGTGAATTGCTGAAAGTAATTGTTGAGGATATGAAAGGGAAGGGAAAGAATAAGTGGTTTAAAGGTATTGAGAAATTTATGAAAGAGAGTGGTATAAGCATGTTGCAACTAAAACTGCTAACTAAGGAAAAGGTAAAGGAACGGGTAAAGATTTGGGATTCAAGAAGGTGGAAGGATGAGGTGACATCAAAGACTAGTTTACAATTATATAGAGAATGGAAGCAGGAAGTTAGGGGTGAAGAGAACATATATGGTAATACCCTAGGTTCAATTTTACTATATAAAAGCAGAACAAACACCCTACCTCTCTAAATGATAGAAAAAGATTTGAGAATGGTGATACCAATTGTCAAGTGTGTGGAACTGATACAGAAGATTTAGAACATTTCATTCTTTGGTGCCCAGAATACCTAGAAGAGCGTAGATTAGATGGTAGACTTTAGCAACCTTATGTAGAGAATAAAAACAAAATACTTGGGGAACTATTGTTTGATGCAAATAAAATAGATCAAACAAAAATAATGCTCTACAAATTCTGGAGAAGGAGAGAGAGAGAAGACTGAGAAGTTGAGAGAGAAGACTGAGAAGTTAAGAATAGGGGCACCGCTGAAAAGACAATGCCCCGGAGTAACATCATCATCATCATCATCATCGAACAAATTTGTTCACTACAAAAGAGTTTAGACTAAAGTTTATGTGGCCAAAAAGTCGTTCAATTGAGTAAGTCGTCCGTCCGCGTGATGCTGGGCTAGATTTATTCGTTGAATTCTAAGCTCCGGCCAGCGTCACGCCTCTTGTCGGTGCACGCAAAAGAAAAGATCGGTTATTTTACAGTTTGTTGTTTGTGGTAAAATTAACAAATAATTTTATGCATCTATTCAGATCATGCTTGTACAAAATTTTATACTCTTTTGTGAAATCGAGGAAAATACCACAGCCATAAAAAATTTGAGCTTCAAATTCAAAGGAAGTGAGACCAAATTTGTGAAGCTGCACTCAAAATGTAAGTAGTTCGTGAGCTTAAAGTAAATGTTAAATTCTCACTGGCTTAAAAATTTCTTTTCGAAAGATAGGATGAGCGCTAATTTTATGCAAAATTTATGTTCAAAACAAAAAGGCGTTGCCGACAAAATCATGGACTAGTCTGTAAAATGCGTCCTGCAAAAAGGCAAATCTTTTTTCTGTGCATAATAATAAACCTTAAACAAAACAGGACAAGAAAAACAAAAAACAGTTGGCGTTAAAAATTCAAAGTTAAAAAAAATAATTAGGCGCAGGTCTAAGAAAGAAAACTCGTTTTGCGCTTAAATGTGTTTTGCAGATTCAGTTACCACATGTCGCTCTAATACACCGAGACTAGAATTTTCGTCGAGATTTTAAACATTCAGTCATCAAAACACTCCTGCTAATTAATTTGTATTTAAAATCGTGAACATGAGGGACTATTGATGATTCATCTTTCAATATACATATATATATATATACAGTGTGTCCGTAAAGTCATGGTGGGATTTTAAATAGCTATATTATTGCAACGAAACATGATAATGAGATGAAACAATGCCAAATTTAAGAACAACTCTCAAAGTTGTATCTTGTAGTTAGTCTAGGCTAAGCTTAACCTTTATCTCGTAGTTAGTCTAGGCTGTCCACATGCCTATGTTGAACATGAGCGTAATAGCCCGAAAGTTAATGTGTGGTGTGCTCTAGCACGAGATCGAGTGATTGGCCCATTTTTCTTCGCGGAACCCACTGTGACGTCACACAACTACCTCGCTATGTTGGAACATTTTGCAGTACCCCAATTTATTGACAATATCATCTTTCAGCAAGATGGTGCTCCTCCGCACTATGCCAACGTTGTTCGAGAATTCCTTAATGAAAAATTTCCACAGAGATGGACAGGAAGAGGAGGATGGAAGCCATGGCCTCCACGCTCTCCGGACCTGACACCTTTGGACTTTTATTTGTGGGGTTACGTCAAGCAAAGCGTGTACAGTGTACCCATTAGGGATATTCATCACTTGCACGAGCGAATCACGGAAGCTATCGCATCCGTCACTCCTGATGTTCTTGGGCGTGTGTGGCTGGAATTGAATCACCGCCTAGATGTCTGCAGGGCTACCAGAGGAGCCCATATCGAACTACGTTAAATAAAGTTATTCTTTTAGAGTTGTTCTTCAGTTTGCCTTTTTTTCATCTCATTATCATGTTTCGTTGCAATAATATAGCTATTTAAAATCCCACCATGACTTTACGGACACACTGTGTATATATATACACACATAAGCAGAAACAGTGGACCTATTAAAATATATATACTGAAGCCAATGCGAAATAGTGTGTATATGTTACAGAGAATCTGTGTAACTAGGGATTTCACGAAATCCCTAAAATGTTCAGGGATTTCATGTAAGGTTAAGTCGTGATATTTTCGTTAAACCTACGGGAAAATTATTAAATGCTGGTGAGGTTAATTGAGTGTCCTGTTAGGGTAATTGTACGCCATTGACGATTGGTTAGGTTAAGTCGTAATATTTTCGTTAAAACTAACGAAAATATCACGACTTAACCTTACATGAAATCCCTGAACATTTAGGGATTTCATGAAATCCCTAGTTACACAGATTCCCTGTAATATATATACAAAACTCTCTCAGTATATTTTAACGTCTCATGGCCGAGTGGGTAATGTCGCGACTTGCAAAATTCCGATCTTCAGTGACATCGGTTGGAATCTCACCGAAGTAAGGTAAATTTACTTATATTATATTTAAATTTAAAACTTAAGTTGCTGTATGTATGTATGTAATTACATTTCCGCCAATAGATGGCACCACCCACTTCGATTAAATTATTTTCAAGGAATCAAATTCCCGATACGTATTTAATCAAGCACCAAAGTTTGATGAAGATACTCTCATCACCTGAGAGCACTTGTTCGATGAAAAAATTTCTCTCATCTTGATGAATATTCTATTGTCAGTGTACATGTTCAAAGCTGCCGCTAAATATTTTTTTGTTTATAACTTTGAATTTTTAAAGGCAAATTGTTTTTTTATTTTTGTCCTGTTCCTTTTAAGGATTATTTTTATGCACATAAAAAAGCTTTGCCTTTTAGCAGGACACATTTTTCGGAGTAGTTACAATGGTGACGAAGAGCCTTCAGTTCATTAACAAATATAGCTACACTTTCTTTTTCCCTCAAATTCCTGGTAAAAACTTAAACCTTTCCATAATTTCCGATGGTTTCGGGCTGTAATGATAAAGTAACACATCCTGAAGTGCAATGAGAGAGCAATCCTGAGTACTCCTTGGTGATATTAAATTTCTGAATAAATGAAATGAATATCTGCACCTAGGAATTTCAAGAAAAATTACTTCTTTCGTTCAACATTTCGAACGTTTTTAACCATAAAGAAGCGTGCCATTCTCTCCACATACTGAAAACATTCTCACTACTTGGGCAAAATTCACCAATGTTTCCAATGAAGCCAACCATAATCCTCATCGCCAGTTGTTATGTAGGGAATAAATTCAATAGATGTTCCTTGAATCTCTTTCTTTAATCAACGCGCTCTTAAAATCCAAATTCCTCCATGATTTAAAGTTTTTTATATCACAAAATAACATTTTTAAACAAGAAATCATAAAAATATGTAAACTGTCTGTGGTTTGAAGCTCCTCCTAACAAACAGTGACGTCTCAGTAAGTTGATAAACGTGTATTTGCACACATATATAACAATCACCATGGGAATCACTTCGCAAATGGATTCACATATCAAGACCATTCCCGACAGGTTACATAAGTTCATCGAATATAAAGGATGATGGACAGATTGTTAAACTATACTTACCCAAGTTTTTCAATGCAGAATGGCATTTTATATATATATATATATAAATAAAAGAAGGACCAACACAACAGCAAACATTTTCGTTTATTTTTGTACTTCAGACGTTTCGACAAATCTTTTGTCATCATCAGTGAATTATAAAACTTAAAACAAAATTAGAATAAATCATTAAAATTACATCAATACAAAAAGGAATTAAATCATTGAAATTAAATTAAAATTACCTCAACTGGTAAATACACAATAATTACCACCCTCCATATTCGGCAGATATTGAGAGAAAACTGTACGAATGTCAGTTACATTGGAAGGTATAATATATCTATGAAAGTAGGTTGGTTGGTCAGTTAGAAGAGCTGTAATTTGTAAGATGAACTATTGTTGTTAATGGAGGGTTTATTTCTATAGATTACAAAGATTCTAAAATTCGAAGTTCTGTAAGTTTATCGGTTCTTGTTAAAATTTCGAACTGAGTTTTGTAAAGGGGATGGTTGTTATCATTACTATGGTTTCTAATTACGGATTGTGGTGGGTTACTAAGGGTACGGTTGGTACGGACTGATAAGCCCAAATGTTGAGCAAGGCGTACCTCCAGCTGGAGTTGAGTACTGCCAATATACGCAGCCTTACAGCTGTCGCACGTGTATTTATAAACAACATTAGTGCATACAGTTTTGGGGAATTTGTCAATGAACTTTATAAATTTTTATAATTTAAATGGGTTAACGAGGGCGAATCTCAAATTTATTTGGGGATAGCTAGAATTAAGACTACTTATAGGTAAACTCAACTTGAAGCTGAAGAAAAGGTTAGTAAAAGCTTGATATGGAGTGTGGTACTGTATGGAGCAGAAACATGGACATTGAAAACAACTGAAAAGAAACTCCTGGAAAGTTTTGAAATGTGGATTTGGAGAAGAATACTAAAGATATAATCTGGAGGGAACACTAAAGTAATGAGGAAGTACTGCAACAGGTGAGGGAGGAAAGAAGACTCATTAAGGTGATAAGAGAAAGACAGAAGAAATGGATCGGATATGTGTTGAGAGGAGAAGGATTGTTGAAGGAGGTGATAGAGGGTAGATATGAAGGTAGAAGGCCGAGGGAACGGAAAAGAAAGAAATGCTGGATGATTTGAAGGCAGGCAGGAGCTACCATGAGATGAAAAGGCTAGCTCAGATAGAAAACTATGGCGGGACACACGAGTTGGACCTGCCTGATAGGCAGAACAAGATGGATGGATGGGAGACTTAAGAAGTTTGGATACTTCATTCCGAATACGTAATGATAAATAACCATAAAAAGGTAATTTAATATATCTGGTTTCTTTTTGTACTGTGGTTATGGGGAGTTTAGTATTAAAAGTGTCATTTAAAAATTTCTTTAATTGGTTGTCAAAAAGATTAATCATGCGGATTCCCTTACTATGGCCAGTTTTGATGTCTCATCATTATTTACTAATGTCTCATTAAAAGAAACATTAGATATCATACTAAATGAGTTATTCACTACTAGTAATACTCTTATTAATGGCTTCACTCAGACTCAATTTAAAAATCTCCTCGAAATAGCGTGTTTTGATAATCTTTTCTTATTTAATAGTAACCTTTACAGCCAAATTGATGGGGTAGCTATGGGTTCCCCGTTGAGCCCAACACTAGCAAATGCATTTCTTTGCCATTACGAAGAAATTTGATTGAAAAGTTGTCCCAGTAGTTTTAAACCCATATATTATAGAAGATAATTACAGAAGATAATTATAGAAGATATGTGGATGACACTTTCGTAATATTTAAACATCCTTCACACGTAAAACTTTTTCTTCATTATCAAAATAAACAACATATTAATATTAAGTACACATGTGAAAACGAAACAAATAACAGTTTACCTTTCCTGGATGTTCTAGTTAAACGGGCTAATAACAAGTTCCAGGCTTCACTATTTAGAAAACAAACTTTTACTGGCTTGGGAACCAATTATTTAAGTTGTATTTTTTATAAATATAAGATTAGCGCTATACTAACATTATTGACAAGAAGTTACCAAATTTGTTTAGATTACTTTTCATTAAACGAAGAATTAAAATTTTTAAGATTACTTTATTTATAATTACTACCTTTAATCTTTTTGACAACCAATTAAAGAAATTTTTAAATGACACTTTTAATACTAAACTCCCCATAACCATAGTACAAAAAGAAACCAGATATATTAAATTACCTTTTTATGGTTATTTATCATTACGTATTCGAAATGAAGTGTCCAAACTTATTAAGTCTAGCTATCCCCAAATAAATTTTAGATTCGCCCTCGTTAACCCACTTAAATTATCAAATTTTTTGAAGTTTAAAGACAAATTCCCCAAAACTGTATGCACTAATGTTGCTTATAAATACACGTGCGACAGTTGTAAGACTGCGTATATCGGCAGTACTCAACTCCAACTGGAGGTACGCCTTTCTCAACATTTGGGCTTATCAGTCCGTATCAACCGTACCCTTAGTAACCCACCACAATCCGTAATTAGAAACCATAGTAATGATAACAATCATCCCCTTTACAAAACTCAGTTCGAAATTTTAACAAGAACCAATAAACTTACAGAACTTCGAATTTTAGAATCTTTGTACATCTATAGAAACAAACCCTCCATTAACAACAATAGTTCATCTTACAAATTACAGCTCTTCTAACTAACCAATCAAAGTACTTTCATAGATATATTATACCTTCCAATGTAACTGATATTCATACAGTTTTCTCTCAGTATCTGCCGAATATGGAGGTTGACGTAATTATTGTGTATTTACTGTACCAGTTGAGGTAATTTAATTTAATTTAATTTTAGTGATTTTAATTCCTTTTTGTAGTGATGTAATTTTAATTATTTATTCTTATTTTGTTTTAAGGTTTATAATTCACTGATGATGACAAAAGATTTGTTCAAACGTCTGAAGTACAAAAAAATAAACGAAAATGTTTGCTGTTGTGTTGGTCCTTGTTTTCATCTGTAAGCTCCGTTTCCCTAAGTCAATAGCTTTGATATTATATATATATATATATATATATATATATATATTATATATATATATATACTGATCTCCATGATAAAACATGTATAAATCTTTTATTATGAAATTTATCGATCTTATTAAAAATTTGGACCGTGTCAAATGTTTTTGAAAATTTTGTCACTAGTACAGTTTTTTATGCTGATTCTAAGTATGCAACTCATTTTTTGCGGAAATAAATATTTAACATTTTATTGACGTTTGTTTACAGGAATAGTGCCAGCTTCTCCATACGAACTCGCAAAAAACAGTAATTTTTGTTGTTATTAATGTTTATTTGTTGCCTGCTTACACCTAGTTTAGTGTGAATATTATTGCTGTAGTGTGAGCATATGATACTGCAGTGCTGTAATCTATCTACTTGCAAGTTGCCTCCGGTCAATTGAATGCTCGGTTCGGTCAATTGAATGCCCGGTTCGGTCAATTGAATGCCCGGTTAGGTCAATTGAATGCCCGGTTAGGTCAACTGAATGCGCGGTTAGGTCAACTGAATGTCTGCTTAGGTCAACTGAATGCCCGGTTAGGTCAACTGTACGCCCTTGACGATTCGTTAGGTTAAGTCGTGATATTTTCGTTAAAACTAACGAAAATATTATGACTCAACCTAACCAATCGTCAAGGGCGTACAGTTGACCTAATCTGGCATTCAATTGACCTAACCGGGAATTCAATTGACCGGGGAACATTAATAACAAAAAAATTACTGTTTATGCGAGTTCGTATGCAGAAGCTGGCACTATTCCTGCAAACAAACGCCAATAAAATGTTAAATATTTATTTCCGCAAAAAATGAGTTGCATATTTAGAATCAGCATAAAAAACTGTACTAGTGACAAATTTTTCAAAAAAATTTGACAGTCCAAGTTTTTAATAAGATCCAAATTTATTTTCTCAAGATAAATAATAAACTAATTATGCATAAACTGAATGAAGGCAGCTTAGATTTACAAACTCCTACATTTTGATCAACAATGACTCACCGGTAAATTAAGGTTTGTTTTACAATGATGTGAAAATTTATCCATATCCATTCAACGCGCGTGACATATCCAATTCCTGAGTCCTCATAAATATTCTAAAATTAAATGTGGTGGACATCGGAATAACGCATACCATCTCCAAAAGCATTTTATTTTTCCGTAAACCTATAAATCCAAGAAGTTATGGAAAAATAAAATGTTTTTGGCGTTGGATACCACAAAGGTTAATTGAATGCCCGGTCAGGTTAGGTTAAGTCGTGATATTTTCGTTAAAACTAACGAAAATAACAACTTAACCTAACCAATTGTCAAGGGCAAACAGATGACCTAACCGGGCCTTCAATGGCGGACATCCGGATAACATTGAAGGCCCGGTTAGGTGAACTGTATGCCCGTTTTTTTTTTTTTAGAAAATTTTTTTAAACATTTTTCAAAAATTAAAAAAAAAATTCTACAAAATTTATTTCTTAACAGATTTAAAATAAGTATATGCTGAAACCTATAAATCCAAGAAGTTATGGAAAAATAAAATGTTTTTGGAGATGGTGTGCGTTATTCCGATGTCCGCCTTAAATGCGCCTGCAATAGAGTCTTCACAAACTAATTTCAGATTTTTAATGAAAATGACTGATCTAACCTAATCAGACCTAACCTAACCTAGCGTAGCCTAACCGGGCATAATGTAACCTAACTTAATCCAACTGAACCTAACCTGACCTAATTTAAATGAACTTTTTGGTATCGACATTGTGCAAATCGACTTTGTTCCGCTACCTGGATTCCAGGTTCTAGGTTCCAGAATTTACTCCCTTGACCCTGCGGATCAGCACACGCTTCCGGTGCAGAGCCTCTACACTGTATCTCCTATTATGTACTTAAACCTTTACTCTCAACAGAGTCTTCTTCTAATTTCCATTATTTTTACAGTATAATTTTTTATACTTTCCGGTTTTTTTATATTCTCTACTCCCATCATCTCCCCCACTATGTTTCTTGGTTTTTCATTCTCTCTCCTGCATACTTCACATTTCATGTCCTTATATTTTCCTTCATAGTTTTCTTTCACCTCTACCATATTTAATCGGATTTCCATTATAATCTTCATATCCTTTTCTTTCATATTTTCAATATGATTTTCTTTTAAATTCATCAATGAATCTTAGTTTTTTTTCACTTTTGTTTTCGTCTTTATTAGTTCTTCCTGTAAATATTCATTACTTTTTTGGCGTACACTTTTCTTTAATTCGCTTTTTTTCATCATTTTCAAGTCCTCTAATGTTACTTTATATAATTTGCACATTTCTGCCACTTTTGTCTAACATCCTGGGTATGGATTTTCCAACTGATCTTCACTTATCATTTTAATTAACTTGGAGCCCTCCAGGTTAAAGAACATTTTCATATATGAAGATTTATAGTTGTCCCCACTTTACATTCGGTTGGCAAGTTATCACTCTCTTCAAACGCGGACAAAATACAATCAAAAGTACGCACAAAGAGGGCATCGTTAGCCACAACATCATTATTAAATTCAAGTTTATAAACACTCCTTTCCAATCGAGGGTTTATTCTTACCGATCCGCGCTTTTCAGTCGTGAACTCTTCTTCACAATGCATATCGGCAGTTGAAATAATCTTCTAAGTCGTAGCGACAACTGCTCATTATATAAAGAAATAGTTCTTCAAGGTGAACGGTGTAGGTGAGCTCTGCCCTGTACTGCTCGAGTCCTTTGTACCAAAGTTCATGATATTTCGAAGAGTCTAAACCTTTTACAAAAGCGTCCGGTTGTAGACCATTCTCGCCATGTTCATTCCTACACTCGGTAAACGCGTCGAGCAGAGCGGTGTATGCGTATAAAAGAACGGTATCAAAATAAAGCATATCCGTAACAAGTGGGTCTAATATAGGCTTTAGCTTGCGGAAACCGACGATTTCAAACATTCTGTCGAGGATGAAACGGTTTCGCATGGGGACAAGGACGTTATTATCAGACGCATTCTTCCACATTAGCCGTATATCAATGCATGGCTGGTCGTGATTTATACATAACGTACAAACAATGGCATATCAGGGGGCTTCACTAATCTGTTCTCTTCTTGTACCTATACCTGCAGGTAATTTATAACGCTCCTCACTCCACTTCTCAACTATCACGAAGACTCTATTCATCTCCTCAACACTTAAATAAATAACATTCCGTTTACTAGAGTTTGTTTGTCTACAAGTCGTTTCAAGTTCATAGTTAACGGCATCGGTTTTACGCCTGAATATACGCAATGACTTCGTCACGGAGACGTCGTATACGGCATTGAGAATGCTGCTCAACGGAAGTTCCATCGTATTCTATTGTGAGGAGTGCACGTCCAATCAGTTCAAGCTCTGAGATGACTATGAGCAGCCGGTGCGCGGTTTGGCACGGAGAGAGGTGTGGGAAACGAGTCACACTATAAGTTAATGAATCGTGTAAGGTGTTGTTCCAATGTGAAAGAATCATTTAAATACCTGTACCCCATTATACTGGGCAATCGTTTAGAGAATTTTTCCATCTGCGATACATGAAGTAATATCGGCTTTAATGTTTTATCATTCCAACTCCCCAGAATGCGCACCATACATTTTTGTTCAGGGCTATTTTCACGAACTAAACACATTTTATTAACATTCCGGGGCACTATTTGAAGGAAATATGTGTCCATATCTTTCCTTTTTGCTTAGCAAGCGATACTCGTCTCTAAATTCTATTAAATGCTCACATAGGCCTTTAGACATAACCTCACTGTAAACCTCGTCATGATATAACTATATGACTGTAATGATAAAAATACTTCAGATTGTCCATTATAATAAGATTTACATTCGCAGCCGCAGGGTACGAGTACTCGGTATGACGCAGCATGACATCATACCGCTTGTCACACCACTCATCAACAAGACTCACTAACCATACCCGCTGCTTCTCTTCTGCACGTGTTGTTTCTTTCATTTCAGAGTATATGTAAGCTTTTACGCAGTTTAGCCCTACCACATAGTCCATTACATCGTTTGTGCCACGAAATCCTGCATTGCTCTCGCCAGAATAGCCGTAGAGTATTTCAACCTCTTGTTCCTCAAGCTTCGCACGGTTCAGTGTAGACGTAAAAGTCTCAATGGAGGGAGGACAAGGGAGTTTTTCAGTATCCATCACATCTGTGGACTTTACGAATACCACGCAATATGAAAGGTAGCCATCACTATTTTTCGTCTACGTGAAAATTCTTCAAATACACGCTTGAGATTCAGGGCTTGCAGCGGTCAACTGAGCACGCAGGGGTAGAGATATGCCCAGGTAGTAGCATGAGTCACGTGACCTTTGATCTATCATACAGGGGGGCTGAGCTTAGGACTTTTTCTGTACACACACACACACACACACACACACACAAAGGAGAAAATGAAACTCTAATTGAAACACGTTTTATTTAATAAACATATCGAATTATTCAAGGTATATATATTCAAATGCGTGTAATAAATAAAATAAACATATCGTTAACAAGTAAATAGATACATATATACCGGTATACACACACACACACACACACACACACACACACACAGTGCCGGATTAACCCGAAGGCTAAAAGGCTGAAAGCCTTGGCCTACGAAAAGTGTGGCCTACGAAAAAAAATTTTTTTTCAACAACACTAGCAGATTTTCTGGCAGTTGTCATCTGACCTTGAAGTAGAGGTGTTTGTTTAGTTGGTTTCCACGTTATTTGTGTAGACTGTAGAGTAGACCTAGGGAGCCTAAATTTATTATTTTATATCATATAAAATAATAAATTTATGTTTATTATGTTTATATGTTTGTTATATTTATATGTTGTTATTTCTCTTTCGAGTGATGTGTATTTTTCTTTTACAGAAACTTGTACAATTTTATGCATAAATCAAATATCATAGACATATATTGCAATATTGTCAGTGCATAATGTCGGACGGTTATGTTCGACACCATGAAAGTAGTACATTGAAGAGAGAGAAACGCTTGTTGGGTACTAATTCCGAAGGAGAAAGATCATTTTCGACTCTACAGAGAGTCAAGAATTGTTATCGATCAACCCTGGGACAACGTGCGAAAGCTGTATAGGTCGAAGCGTTCTTTAAACGTTGTGGGTCCTGGTAACGCGGGTCCGACGTGAAAAATAGTTGAAAACGCCGGCCCGTTGTAAAAAATAACTTAAACGTCTTTTATTGTAACGCGCGTAGTATTAGAAATAAATTAAACGAATTTAAGGCGATAATTTATTCCGGTAACTACGATATACTGTAGTTGCTATCACTGAAACGTGGTTAAATACCGTGACTCGGGACTTGTTGGGGGAATTTGATATACCGGGTTTTAAACTCTTTACTAATGATAGGTTACATAGGATTGGTGGCGGCGTTTTGCTGTACATTCGTAATTCCCTTAGGGCTATCGAGGTTAAGATAGATTTTCCGGCAGCAATTAATGCGATATGCGTTGAAGTTAGGGCGCATAGTATTAGTTTTAATTTTGTTGTTGTTTATAGACCTCCCGTTCAACCCCTCAATACCGATACTAGATTTTACTCACTTCTTGGTAACTTTATTGACGATCGGAATAGTATAATTGTCGGAGACTTTAACTGCCCTAATGTTAATTACAAGACTTTTACTGGTAATGAGGAGGGTTTGAGATTGATTGAGTTCATGGAAGATAATTTGGTTCTTTTGCATTATCCTCCCAACACTAATTTTTTTATATAATGTTGGTTTGGTTTTGGTTATGGTACTTTATTTTCCTTCCATTATAAAAAAATTAGTGTTGGTATTAGGTTAGGTTAGGTTAGGTTACGGTAAAAACAGCCCGCCGCAGGCGTTAGCCGTTATAAAAAAAAATTAGTGTTGGGAGGATAATGCAAAAGTACTGATAATTTTTTACGACAGTTGGTTACCGAACCAACGCGCGGTGACAATATTTTAGATTTGGTGATGACGAACGGCGAAAATATAGTCGAAGGTTTAGAAGTAGGCTAGAGTTTAGGATGTAGTGATCATCAAATTCTTAGGTTTAAGTTATTGATAGAAAACACCAAGGATAGTAACGTAATAGAAGTCCCTGATTTTCGTAGGGCCAATTCTGATAGTTTTGCGGATAGGATTAAAGTAGTGGACTGGGATAACTTATGGTAAATCTCTAGGAGCACTCCATTTTTCAATATTAAACATACACTCATAAAACATATACCATTTGAAAGCTCACATTTTTCTGAGTCTAAAAATGTAGTAATCCAAAAGTATCAATAGCAAATAAAAAGTAACTAGGTTTAAATATAAAACCCTATACCGATCAATTTGTGATGCGTGATCTTTACGGGGCGGAGCCCCCGTACCCCCGAGACCTAAATTATACAAATGATAATGTAATAACATATTCATGTTAGGTTAGGTTAGCGTAACAATTACCAAAAATACCATCTTACAACAGAGACTGAAGATTCATAACTTAGCCAACTTTTATAATGTAGTTAATGACGTCACGCGTCAAACAATTAATTAAATCTAGTTACTTTTTATTCGCTATTGATACTTTTGGATTACTACATTTTTAGATTCAGAAAAATGTGAGCTTTCAAATGGTATATGTTTTATGAGTGTATGTTTAATATTGAAAAATAGAGCGCTCCTGGAGATTATCCTAACTTATTTATAGGTAATGACACAAATTTGCATTGGGAGGCGTTTAAAGAAAGTTTTATGAATATTGAAAGGGAGTTTATTCCTCGTAGGCCCAAGCGCGCTAGAAATCATGGTAGGCCCAAGTGGTGGACTAGGGAAATAGGCGAGTTCATAAACGAGTGTAATAGAGCGTATAGACTTAATAAGCGCAATGGCACGGCAGCTAACTTCAATAGATATATCGAGCTTAGTCGTCAGGTTAAAAGATCAGTTAGGAATGCTAAACGTAATTTAGAGATACTTATAGCTGCGGATAGTAAACATAATCCAAAAAAGTTTTTTGAATACGTCAATAATCGTAAGCCGATAAAAGATAACATAGGCCCTCTAGTGGATGTTAACGGCGCTTTGGCTTCTGACGCTCAGGCGATGGCGGGTATTTTCAATAACTTTTTTGCGACAGTTTTTATCGTAGAAGACGTAAATAATGTCCCCGACGTGGATGATATCGTTCCATTTAGTAGCGAGACTATTTTGGATGAAATAACTGTTTACGAGGGTGAGATTGCGCATTATATCGATAGGCTAAAAGTTAGCAAGGCTCCAGGCCCTGACGCTTTTTATCCCAGACTTTTGAAAGATTTGAAAGACGTTATCGTAGGCCCCTTAATGAAGATTTTTAATCAGTCACTGGAAACGGGGATTATTCCTGAAGACTTCAAATTAGCCAACGTCACGCCTATTTTTAAAAAAGGCGACCGCACAATAGCTAGCAATTATAGGCCCATCAGCTTTACGTCAATTGTCGGTAAACTTTTGGAATCCGTAGTTAGGGATCGTATCATCGATCACTTAGAAAGTAGAGATTTGATTAATAGTAGTCAGCATGGGTTTCGACGCCATAGATCTTGTTTAGCTAATTTGTTAGAATTTTATAACGAAATAGTGCGCGAATACGATAGGCATCGAGCGGCTGACGTTATTTATTTAGATTTTAAAATGGCGTTTGATACAGTTCGGCACAGAAGATTAATTGCGAAGGTTAAAGCGCACGGTATACGCGGTCAGGTAGCTGACTGGTTAGAGGAATGGCTTCGTGCTAGGAGACAGAGGGTCATTGTTAATGGTAGTGAGTCGGGGTGGTTGGATGTAGGTAGCGGTGTCCCACAGGGTTCAGTGTTAGGCCCATTGCTATTCATAATTTACATTAACGACATAGATGTAGGATTGACTAGTAACGTGCCAAAATTCGCGGACGATACTAAAATAGGCGGTAAGCTTGTTAACGAGGACGAGAGAAATAGGGTCCAAGACGATGTAAATAGGATTATGGAGTGGACGGATAAGTGGCAGATGCAATTTAACGTAGACAAATGCAAAGTTTTGCATATAGGTTCTCGTAACAATAATTACACGTACACGATGGATAATAGAGAGTTAGCGAACGTTGACGAAGAAGTAGATTTAGGCGTACGCGTATCTAAGGATTTAAAGGTTAGGAACCAGTGCATGGAGTCTTGCGCAAAAGCTAATAGGATGTTAGGCTTCATAGCGTGTAATTTCGAATTTAAATCGAAGGATATTATATTTCCCCTTTACAAGTCCCTAGTCAGGCCTCATTTAGAATATGCCGTTCAGTTTTGGTGCCCGTATTTGCGTGAGGATATTGATAGGTTAGAAAGGGTTCAGCGTCGTGCCACGAAACTAATTCCGTCATTGCACAACAAGCCTTATGAATATAGAATTAAAGAGTTACACTTGCATTTACTCGAAACTAGGAGATTAAGGGGGAAGCGTATTGAAGTTTTCAAAATCGTTAATAACATCGATAACGTAAATTTTGACAAACTGTTCACTTTCGATAATAGCAATACTCGTAATAACGGATTTAAGTTGCGTGGCAGACGTTTCATTATTAATATCGCTAAAAACTTCTTTACGTTTAAAGTAATTGATACATGGAATAATCTTCCCGCGTCAGTCGTTAACTCTACCAGCGTTAATATGTTTAAGAATCGTTTAGATAGGCATGTTAAAAATATTAACGTTCTTTAAAATAAAAACCAATTAGTAACGGGAGCTCTGGGGATGGTGGTCGAGCATGAGTCTGTTGACGATTAATGCCAGCTTGTGACATGCCAGCGTGTGATGCCAGCAATAAAATTAAAAAAAAAATTAGACTAACACGAACGTAGATGTAGCTCGTAGAGTAAACTAACCCACTTTTTGTTATACTCTATCTACTTTTTTTTTCTTTTTTTTTAATCTTCTTACTTGCATGTCGGTAACTCTCTTTACTTGCATGTCTGTAGTTTGCATGGTATGACAGTGAGTTAAGACTGTTTGCATGGTTTGTAAGCGTTCTTATTTTACTTCTTTTCATCTTTCACCCCTCTCCTATTCTCTTCGACTATTTTTCCAACTTGTCGGCAGTGGCCGGCGGATGATGATGGGGAGTCTTTCTTTCTCTTTTTCTGAATGAATGTTAACCCACGAGTGATTGGTGTTGCTACTTAACCCCTTATTCTCTTCTCTTATCCCCCTATTATTTCCTTTCTCTCTGGCTAACCTTAGAGTAGATCTTAGGGTCTTTGTTAGCCTTAGCTTCTGTAGATCTGTAGATCTGCATTAGCACTCATCTCGATTGAAAGTGATTTGGCTCGCAGTTTGGATTTTTCAGAGATTATTAAGATGTTCTCCCAAAAGAAAGCCAGAAAGAGAAGGTCACTTAGGTTAAACCGTTAGTTGTTTTCAATGTCCGGCATTTTGCTCGGTTTACTGTGTGCAATTTACTTTACGTTTGTTTGCTTTACAATTTACTTTACTGTGTGCAATTTATATATATATATATATATATATATATATATATATATATATATATATATATGTGTATATATATATATATATAACAATCCCCGATGAGCCGGGCGTACCTGGCTATGTGAGGTGGAGAGCACAAGAAGCCAACTCACAACTTCACCAGGCCAACTCGAGAAGAGGGGAGACAAGCTTGACCTTCGCGAGTGAAATATATTTTTTAATGTAGGCCTATCGTATTTAATCTCTTAAAATTATCTATATTATACTCAATTACAAATGAAAAATATGTAATCTCATTTAATAAAGCATCTACATATATTTGTCGAGTACTTTTTCTAATACCGATATATTGGAAAGATTTGTTGAAGTCCACGCAGTCCAGCCTTGGCCTACGAACCCTTAATCCGGCCCTGCACACATACACACACACACATATATATATATATATATATATATATATATATTATATATATATATATATATATATATAACAATCAAGGGTTATGGTCGCCAAAGGGTATGGTATCATAGGTACAAGGCACACCTGGTAACGTTTCCTATAGGTGTTACGACACACTTTCTTACTCCTAATTTCCTTCACACACCCCAACTTTTGGGCCCGAAAATTGTGGGTCCCTACAATCTGTTGGGGAGGTTGGTCGCCCTTATCTTCCAAGCACAGTAGCTCCTTCAACGAATCAAAGTTGACGATTCGTCGGTTCGCCTGGTTAAGTGTGATGCCCATAGCCTTCACGATATATTTCAGCTCCTCCCCCATCCTCTCCCGTACCCCATAAGTCTTTGGACCTGTTGAGACAAAAGAGTCGGCATATGCGATGTCTCCGTACTCATCCTTGAACTCATCAGTCAACTCTCCGAGGAATTCCCCAATAGGAGGCTTGTATTCACTCTCCCTCGCTGTGAATATCACACTATCTGTGTCGGCGTACAGAACCCTTCGCCAAAGAGAATGCAATAGACCCCAAAGTTTGATACGAGCGTATGCTGGCTGCAGGTATTTTTGTAATACGTGAGGTATCTGTAGCCAATTCGGAATGTAAATTGAAGTTAAGAGTATAAGGTGTTGCACTATGACCCGCAACACGGAATACACGGTCAATATCTATCGTGACGTTGTACATATTGAAGGCTGTATTACTTTGAGAGGCCTGCATTATACGGACTAATATATATTCTATATCTACAGCGGCCAAGCGTCTGAATGGTATTACTACCCAAAAATCATCTACATCCCCGTCATCTGACCCGAACCCGAAGGACAGCCTCGTCCTGACTTCACGTTCGTTGCGGTTCTGAAGGGCAAACTCCACAATATGTTCAACTACGCGCCGTAGTCCGTGTTCAACACCATTGCTATACACGGATCCAGGGTATAGCATCCGGTGCACTCCTGGCACGCTTTATACCTAACGTGGAAGGCTCTTCATCATGCCTCCGCCTTGAATTGTTGCGTGGGGGCGCTACAGGTGTCGCTGGTGTGTGTTCGCCAGCGGGGATGGATTCTGTAACCACAACTACACTGTCATCGGGATCGTCTGTGATATCGATGATGGGCACATGATGCTGTACCTCGTCGTCATTCACGGTTCTGTGGAAGAAGAGGAAAAACAAGACTAGAATATAAGCAACACCACTTAAATTTGTATTATATTTTGTAAGTAATCCGCTTAGGAGTGTGACGTGCTAGAGATGAATTTTGTAGAAAAATTCAGGTTCACGAGCCAGTCCACGTGTATTATATCTGGCCCTACAGGATGTGGTAAAACTGTGTTTATGCTTAAAATCATTAAAGATAAGGGAGAGATGTTCTCAAAATTTGTGCCTAAAGTCATATGTTGCTATTCGACGTACCAGTCAGTGTTCAACGAGTACCAAGATATTTTGTTCCACAAAGGTGTATATAACGTTAATTCGCTAAAGGAAAATGAACATACAGTCATTGTAATTGACGATTTCATGTTGGAAATGGATAAAACGTTTGCCGAGACATTTACAAATAGATACATGCACGATGTGTCGTTAAATACACAATATCTAATCTTATTCTCACAACGAAGAGATGTGTCATAAATGTTCTCGAATCATCGTAAGGAGTTTTTGGAAGTTTACAAAGAAGCTACAAGTCAACGTTACGGATATTTGCTTTGTGACCTTCACCCGAGAAACACGTTTAGAGTGCTTCTAAGAACGAATATATTCCCAAACGAGCTTCAAAAGGTGTATATTCCAGAATGACAAAGAAGCTAAAGAAATACCATGAATTAATAAAAATCTACCATCGATTGCCCCGGGCAATGCATCAGATGTTTGTTAAAAATATCGATCGACTCGGACTTTTAAAAATGTATCTGTAAAAATCTGTTTTATCGTTATAAAAAGTAATGTACCAATGAAACCCCCCAGAAGGCTCGCCTACGCCGTTACAAGAACATAATACGTACACTCGCTCGTAAAATTCAAACTGTAGGGAAGAAAAAACGAATTATTATACAAAGAGGTAGGTCATTCCTACCCATCTTATTTTCAGTTTTGGGTCCTTTACGAACTAGATTAATATAATGAAGAAAGTGGTAGCGATTCCGAGGTGTATGCTTCACTGCAAAGTTGAAAGAGTCCAGACACGGTTCTAGAGCCCCGTAAAAGCAGGCCCTCACAGAGAGGGCAAAAACGGTATGTGTATCTCGTTTCCTAATATTTTTATTTGAAAGAGAAGCTGTAAAGATAATTTCTAGAGGAAAGCAAAGGAAAGCAACAGCGATTATTTTTATAGGATGATTCACTGTAATTTTGTATTGTCTCTTCTTTATGTTCTCGATCTCATTTCTTTCACTTTCTTTACTTTTAAGGTAAAGAAATGGTTTGGTTTGGGGGTCGATCGCCCCCTTCGCACTCCCTAAATCCGCCCCTAGTGTCGTCGTTACTAAAGATTTGACATTCTCAAAACAATGTCAGGTAGCTAGCGGTAAAGCTATAGTATTTAATTTTTCATACTTTTCAGTATAAATTTAAAGATATAGTTTTGCCTTTATATACAGTACTATATATACTGTACTTTACTCTACTATAAGTGGCTTGGTAGGACTCATTTCGAAGATGCTGTACAGTTTTGGTTGCATATACGAGTAAGGATATGGAAATGGTACAGTAGAAAGGGTTCACTGCCAATAAAGCCATTTTATTACATCACTACGTAATAAACCATACAAAGATAGGCTCAATGAGCTGAATTTGTATATAATCGAAACCAGGCGTTTAAGAGGTAAATTAATTCAAGTGACTAAAGTTTTAAATCGTTTTGACAACATAAATAATGAACCTTTCTTGACCAAGACGCTGATCCAGTCTGGTTACAGAGCACTGTCAATGTGAGATTGTTTGAGTCAAAATCTCCGACTAAGCCTATAAAGGAAGGCTATGGGAGGGGCTGGTTAAGGTCAGGTGAAGATGTTCTCTTTTGTTCGTAAATGCAACTGGAGGCGCTTGTCGGGTCTCATATCAGAGCATAAGGAGTTCTCACATGATAGCCAATATTTAATTTTTTCTCATTTTATTTACTTTTATTTAATTGACATGATTTTACGGGAGACAAAGCCGAGAAATTTTACTTGGGAAGAAACTTTTTCCCCTCATTCCTTTCTTGTTTTCTTTTGTTCCCTCCTATTTTCCATTTGGTCAGTGGAAAAAGTTGCTGATTACAGGTAGGGCTAGTCAGTGGCGGATTTAAGGTGCGCGGGGCCCTAGGCCGGTTGGAGTGCGGGGCCCCAAACTACGCAAAGCTAGCTTAATTAACTGAAATGAAGATTTACACCCCCATCCCCCAGTGGTGACCTTACGGGGCCCTCAACTCAATGGGCGAGCGAAGCGTTAAAATAAATTTACTTTTTAAACAATATTCAATTTATTGATAATTAATTAGCCAAATGACCATTTCATAGTTGAACATTACACATTTGTTTTTTTGAAGCTTAACAATAAAAAATAACTATAATAATACACCATTAACAAAAAATAACTATAATACAGTAATACACCATTAACTAAAGAGAATACCACTTGACTGACATGCAAATGATGCAATGAGTGGGTTTTGTTTATTGCAGGCAATTTGTACGGTACACTTAACTATTTCTCAGTCAAAAAGATTTTTTTAGCCTTCTTACTTGCAAACTGTTTGATGACATCAGTAAAATCAAGCACCCTTAATTTCTCATGCTCAATGCTCAACAGGGTGAGTGAAGACAAACGGTCCTGCCCCATGGTGTTTCTTAGATAATTCTTGACTAGTTTCATCTTGGAGAATGATCGCTCCCCAGTGCAGTTTGTGACAAACATGCAGAGATAGAGTCGTAATACAATTTCAACATTAGCAAATGTTTCTACCATGTCATGTCTGTGAATTATCTCATACATTTCTAGTTCAGGACTTTTTGCAGCCTTTGCACCACCTGATGAAGGAGCACTTTCAGGTGAATCTCTTGGAATGGATTTCATAAGGTGTGCAAACTGCAAAAGCTCCGACTCCAATCCAGCCTCCAAGTCCTTAGGATATGAAGACACAAGCTTTTCAGCAGATGCTTTAAGCTCAGTGTTCGTTTTGTTGTGAGATTTCTGATAAAAACCCAAATTTCTCTCGAAGGTCGCTGTAAGCAGCAATGCGTTGTTGTAGGGCAGCACAGAGCTTGTCAATGATGGGCAAGAATGCAGTCACTCTAAACTTGTCTCTCCCTGTCAGCATAACATCCTCCGCGGAGTCTAGTTCATCGTGGTGACGCTTGCGCTTCCTAATACGCTGCGTGTCGGCGTAGTATGCAACATTACTCGTCACATCACAGGGATCACACTTAGCCATAGCTTTTGCTTCAAAGTCATCGAACTGGGATCTCAGGTCTTTAGCAAATTGTAAAAGAGACTCTAGCAGTGTGACAGCTGTGTTGAGGGAGAGCCCAGATTTTTGCAGCTGGATACTGCTACTCTGAAACCTTTCCAATACTGTATCCCAAACTTCAAGAAGAATCACTGTTTCAAGTTTTTTCAAACCTTTGAGAAGACCACTTGCTTCAGCTCTTGTTTCAGCTGGCTGATTCTGATCTGAGAATAACTCTTCCAGAACAATGATGTTTTCTTTGTGTGCTCTACTGAGAGCAGCTACAGCATCTGCTCGTGCTGACCAACGAGTGTCTGAAAGTATTTTATCAACTTTCAACTTCTTATCTTTATTAGTCTCTAGTACCTCACGGTGTCTCCTCCAACGATAAGTAGATGCAACAAGAAAGGAGTACATATTTTGTACCAGAGCAAACAATGACACTGCAGCAGGACAGCTTTCTGCAGCACACTTAGCCACCAAGTTTAAGGAATGAGCCATACATGTTATGTACTCAGCTTCACTACACTCATTCTTGATTATCTGTTGGGTCCCCAGATATTTACCAGACATGTTGCTGGCATTGTCATAGGACTGTCCTTGGCAGTCGATAACTGGAATGTTCTTCTCTTTAAGAAAATCAAGAACAGTTGTAGCAATATCTCTGCCAGTGTGGCTTAGCATGGGAATAAACTGCAAAAACCTTTCAACTGGACCTGTAGTAGGCAGTACATAGCGGATTGTAAAAGTAAGTTGATCCATGTGTGAAATATCAGGTGTGGAGTCAACAGAAATTGAGAAGTACTTTGCTGTTTTTACTTCATCTGTTATTGAGGACATAACCTTTTCTGCCATTATTCCAATGACTTCCTCAGAAATGACATGGGACAAGTAGGAAGTATGACCACTACCTTTGTTTGCGTGTTTCTTGATATGTGCTCCAAGAAACTGTCGTATGTGCTCAGCAGCTCTAGAATCCCAAGATAGTTTCCATTGTGTACTGATCCAATTACTTCATCTTTACCTCGAATGGCTAGCCCGCGTTCGCAAAGTAGCTTTAAAACATCTACACACCTCCTCAATACTGCTTGCCAGTACTCGCATTCACTTTCATATTGTTGTACTAGATTAGAGTCAATACGGGCACCCGCAGTCTTTCGATATATCATTTCGACCATACTTTTCCTGTGCTGATCTGACCTACTGTGAGATTCTATGACATACCTAGCGTTCTTCCAACCATTGAAGCCAGTTTGAATGAGCTTTCCACCTTTGACATAAGCTTGCAAGCAAAACAATACACTTTACAGTTGTTTTAGAGTAACAGAGCCATTTAAGATTAATTTCTTGGCCAGATAATGAATGAGTTCGAGTGAATAATGTCTTTGTACAATGACGGGTTCTGTTTAGCTCTTTCACAGCTGACTCTTTGAAGTCACCATCACAGTGTCGACATTCTGCGCTTCCCTTTTTCAACCAATAGTCACACATATTTTCAGTAATTATTTTAGGCCATAATCCAAGATCCGTTTCAAATCCTTGTTCAGTACCGGTATTCATAACTTTCACTTCCTCTTGTGTCTCCTCACTGTCACTGTGTTCAGGTTCAATTGCGCTAACTACACTAGGTTCAGTACTAGTTGTGGCTTCTCCAGTTGTTTCAGGCGTAATTGGTGTCTCTACTGATTCAGATTCAGTTTGACCGGATTCAGTTTGAGTTTGTGATTTTGCAGATTCAGATACTGTTGGATATGTCAACCATTGAGTTATTTTTGGTAGTTTTTTTACTCTTGGTTTACGTCTGCCTTTTCTTGTCGTTTAACAGAGCCAGCTTTATACTTCCTCCCTTGATCACGATCACGACTTGTTGATTTCTCCATTGTGCCTCAGTGCAGCCTCACTGCCTTATCCTGAAACATAAAAACATAAAAAACAAACTATTTACACTTGTCCCTCGGTTTAGTATTAATTAATACAGTTTAATTAATTAATTAAATACAGACACTAAACAGTTGTTCGGGTGAAAAAGTCGCTTTATGGGAAAAGTCGCCAGCCCCACCAGTGGCGACTTTTTCCTTAAATATGTATAAAATGTATTTATTATGAAATCTAAGCTAAACTGACCTAACCTAGCCTAAGTACGTTTCATATAAAAAATTAATTACATTAATTTAACATTTTTCAACTTATTTATGTTATTATAAAGCTGACTAAAACTCCCCCATCCCCATTTATTGACTGGCGACTTTTTCGAGATACGACTTTTACCATTACTTACCACTAAACACACTCACATGTGCACTCCACAGCGGCCTGAATAGAACTAAACTCCCGCCAGCAAAGAGAGTGATACCATAATTATCACTAATCATCAATCAATTGTATTATTTATAGTGGAATCCAACATTATAATTATATGTGAGGGCGCGGGGCCCTCACAGGCGCGGGGCCGTAGGCCATGGCCTACTCGGCCCCCCCCTAAATCCGCCACTGGGGCTAGTGATGATAGAGTAGAAGTAGTACTGTTCCCTTTTGCCTATAAATGTAGTAGGAAGAGCTGGTCAAGCCTGGTTTCAGAACAAAGGCCGTTCTCAGATGTTACCTCATTGGTAGAGGAGGGAAGCTTGATTACAATTATTTCATAAATAATAGACACATACTGTAGACACATTCATTTTCAGGGATGCTATTTAGCTTAAGTACACTTTCATAGTTTTAAAAATGTGTAGCAAAATTCAGTAAAAAATAAAACATCACGCATGCAACTTTTCGGGGGGAATTGGGGAATTCTTAAACTGGAGAGGAGGGAAGTGCTGACCAACTGGAGGTGCTATTGGATCAGTTGCATTGTGAAATTTCTTTAAAAAAATATAACTGAGGGAAAAATTAAATACATGATGTGCACTTTCGGGGGGGAGTTCTTAAACTGGAGTGTGCTGACTAGCTGACCAGCCTCTGTGTCAGTGCTCCCTTTCCTGAGTAATTCTAGTACGAACGATGGTAATATAAATAATTTTCAATCATATCGGCGATGAAATGATAACTTCTTGTATATAATAAATAAATAAATAAAATCCTTAAAAAATGCATAGTATAGAATAGATTAAGTAGATTAGATTTCATGTTATCCTTTATTGTCCACTGTCTTCTATTGCATAGGGTACACGAGATAAGTGTACGCATGGTGTGAATGAACTCTAAAACTATTTTTTTCATTATACTTTTTCCTACTTTCCTATAGCTCTTCCTTCACGAATATTTTCTGTCAGCAGTGGTTGGCGGAGGAAGTAGTAGAAGTCCAAAAATGGAGAGGGAGGTGGGAGATAATTGGGGTATGGGGGATGCAATTAGGGAGAGGGAAGTGGAGGAAATTGGGGATGGGGGATGCATTTAGGGAGGGGGAGGTGATCCAAAAAGTAGAAAACTGAATATAGAGTAACCTAACGTAACCTAATGTGAGGTGTAATAGAGTATATTGACCTAACTTAACCTAATGTGAGTGAGTAGTTGAATATAGACTATAGTAACTTAACCTAACCTACCCTAACCTACCCTAAACTGGAAAATAAATTAATAAATAATTAATAAAAATTACTTAACGTAACCTAACCTAATTTATCTCTCATTCACCTTTCTATAATACAGTATAATTTGTTGTGTGTGTGTGTGTGTGTGTGTGTGTGTGTGTGTGCCTGACATCATACTATGAATTTTAGTGACCACCATTCAAATCTGTCTTAGCATAACAGTGATACTACAACATTGAAAGTCAAAACTCTGACCTCAAACTCTATAGTACAATAATTCGTTTGTGCACCATAGTAGTATAGCCGAAAACGGGGAGAGTGCAGGAATGTTGCAATGTTGCAAAGGGGTGAGGGTTGTTGCAAAAGGGGGTGGGGTTGTTGCAAAGGGGTGCAAAAAACACCCAAAGGGGGGATGCTGCAGGTGCAACAAGCGGGGTCTTCGAGGCGGCGTTATCCCCCAAGAGAAAGGAGAGAAAGGAGGAGGAGAGGTGTTCACCTGGCAGGAGCCAAGTGCATATTAAGACTTCAGCCGAGTAGGCGTTGTTTTTAGGCTCCTAATCAGCCAGTTGGCTTTAGAAGGCGTAAATGGCTTGAGTTGCCAGATAGCGCCATGTATTCAGTTTGTGCTATATATTTAATTAATTAATTATAATCGAAGACTGAGTTGCCAGATACATTGTATACATTATTATAGACTCCTAATCAGCCAGTTGTATTAGAAGGCTTAAATGGCTATAGTTTGCCAGATACCACTTTTTTAGCATTGCCAGATACCATTGTATACATTATTATAGACTCCTAATCAGCCAGTTGGCTTAGAAGGCGTAAATGGCTGAGTTGCCAGATAGCGCCAAGTATTCAGTTGCCAGATACCACTTTTTAGCAATTATGGTGAGTTGTCTCACTAAACATTAAAAGATTTCATGCCATGTATTCAGGCTGAGTTGCCAGATACCACTTTTTTAGCATTATTATTGCCAGATACCATTGTATACATTTAGAATTCCGCTAGTAGGTTTAGAAGGCGTAACATGTTATAATTATCCAAAAGAATTAAGTAAAACAACATTTCATCATTCTGTTTATTAATAAATATATAGAAAATAAATATACATTTGAATAATAAATGAGGAATATGCATATAATCCGTCATACTAATACACAGTACAGGAGAAAATATATACACACACACAATTATGGAGATATATAGAAATAAATATACATTTCAAATAATAAATTGAGATAATGCATATAATCCAAACAAATATATACACACACAATTATGGAGATATAGAAATAATATACATTTCAATAATAATTGAGGAATATGCATATAATCAAAAAAATATACACACACACACACACACAATTATGGATATATATACGTAAATAATATAATTTCAATAATAATTGAGGAATATGCATATAATCCAAAAAAAATATACACACACAAATTATGGAGATATATATAAATAAATATACATTTCAATAATAATAGAAATATGCATATAATCCTTCAACAAACAGTACAGGAGAAATATCACGCAAAATTATAAATACATTTCACTTTTTTTTCAAAATACTAAACTCGCACTTAATCGAGTTTACAATTACATCATTATTGCTCTGCATTAAGCAGTATATGCGGTTTAATAATATTTCACCGCTTAAAGTATAGGGAAACCTGTATTCGATATGAAGGGCTTTCATATCGTTCAGTACTATTTTTGTTCCCATTTTACAACCGGTTGGTAAGTCATCTTTAAATACGTCTAGAATACAATCAAAAGCACGCACAAAGAGTTCATCGTTAGCTACATTATTAAACACAAGTTTATAAGCATGCTTTTCCAATCGAGGGTTTATTTCTACCGACTCGAGCTTTTCAATCGTGAACTCATCTTCACTCAACATAGCGGCAATTGAAATAATCTTCTAAATCGTTACGACAACTGCGCGTTATATAAAGAAATAGTTCTTCAGGGTGAACGGTGTAGGTGAGCTCAGCCTTGTACCGATCAATTTTGTACCAAAGTTCATGGTATTTCAAAGAGTCTAAACTTTTTAAATAAACGTCCAGCTCTAGACCATTCTCACCCTGTTCAGCCCTACACTCGGTAAACCCATCGAGCAGAGCGGTGTATACGTATTCAAGTACTGTATCAAAATAAAGCATATCCGTAACACGCGCGTCTAATATAGGTTTCAGCTTGCGGAATCCGACGATTTCAAACATTCTGTCGAGGATGAAACGGTTTCGCGTAGGAACAAGAGCGTTATTATCAGAAGCATTCTTCCACATCAGCCGTATATCAATGCACGGCCGATCGTTATTTATACACAACGTACATACAACGGCGTATGAGGGTGCGTCACTAATCTGCTCTCTTCTTGTACCTACTTTAGCAGGTATTTTATAACGATCTTCACTCCAATTCTCAACTATCACGAAGATTCTATTCATCTCCTCGACACTTAAATAAACCCGTTTGTTTGTTTGTTTACATTCCGTTTCCAGTACATAGCTAACGGTACCGGATTTACGCCTGAACACGCACAACGATTTCGTCACGGACACATCGTACGAGGCGTTGAGAATGCTGCTCAAAGGAAGTTCCATCGTATTCGAGGAGCGCACGTCCACTCGGTTCAAGCTCTGAGATAACTATGAGCCGTGTGAGGCACGCAGGTAGGCAGGAACGGTTCGACGGGGCGGCTGAATCGATGATACGTGAATGGGGTTGTTCGAACTCGTATGATCCGCGAGTCGCACCGAATTGTTGTACATATTGGGTAGGTGTTTTTCCGGTACAAGAATTAATTTCGGTTTTATCACTACCAGACAACGCACCAGACAGTTTACCTCAGGATAATTTTCACGAACTAGGCACATTTTATGTTTTACTAAACATCTTCACACTCCGGCGCACTATTTTAGAGGAACATATGCTCATATTTTTCCTTTCTGCCCATCAAACGATACTCGTCTCTAAAGTCTGTTAAAAACTCTCGCAGGGCACTAGCCACAACTTCACTACGAACCTCATCATGATATACATTACTATAGTGATAAAAATACTTAAGATTGTCCATGATCACGAGATTCACATTTTCAGTCGTAGGGTATGAGTAATCGACATGGTGTAGCATGACGTAATACTGCTTGTCACACCACCCATCCGCAAGACTCATTATCCATACCTGCTGCTTCTCTTCTGCACGCGTTGTTTCTTTTACTTCACGGTATATGTGACACTTTATAAAGTTTAGCTCTGCAGCATACTTCAGCACATCGTCTGTGCAACGAAAGCCTTCAACGGTCTCACCAGAACATCCGTAGAGTATTTGTACATCTTGCAACTTCGCACAATCCAATGTGGTTTTAAAAGAGGCATAGAAGGGGGGAATAGGAAGTTTTTCGGTATCCACCACATCCTGGCACTTTGCTGAATACCATTTCATAAACGTTGTACAAGCAATATTAAAGGTAGCCATTTGAATACACGTCTGATCTCCTTTTTTCCTTCTACGCTGGCGAATACACGTCCGATCTTAAGGGTTTTCTGCAGTCGACTGACCACGCAGGGACTCCCAGATAGTAGCATGACTCACGTTGGTGATCTTACAGTGGGCGGAGCTTAGAACTTTCACCTGCGCGCGCACACACACCCACACACACACACACACAAAGGAGAAAGTGAAACTCTAATTGAAACATGATTTATTTAATAAACGAGATATTCAAGTTATATATATATATATATTTACAAATACGATTTAATAAACGAGATATTCAAGTTATATATAAGCACACCGGACAAAAAATTAGTCAACCCTCTCAGAATGTACCTAATAACGTGTGACGGCGCCTCTGGCCTTGATAACCGCACGAATCCGGCGAGGCAGAGACTCTACGAGGTTGTGCATGTACTGAACATCGATTTGCTGCCACTTGTTCATCAGCCGGTCCCGAAGTTCCGCCAGAGTCCTGCGCTTCACTTTCTGTTTCCAGCCTGAACAACACCTTCGACGCATTCAGGATTAAAGGCTTCATTGGACCTGCGATGTACTCGTCGCCTCCCATCATTGGAGAACAAACAAAAACGGGACTCACCGGACCAAATTACACGTTTCCAATCTGCCGCAGTCCAGTTTTTGTGCCTCTGAGCCCATTTATAACGTGCCAATTTGTGACTTGCTGTTAACAGCGGCCTCTTCCGTGGTACCCTGCTCCAGATATCCATCGCATGCAGTTCTCGTCGCAATGTCCGTTCGGAAATTGGTCGCTGGAGAACCTCATTGGTTTCATGGAGCAATTGTTCTCTGGTTTGAAAACGATTTGCAGTTACTAGACGAGAAACATGGCGGCGGCCCCTATTGTCGAGAATTGTTTTCCGGCCACAGTTACGCCGTCGATTGTCAGTTGATTGATTGCGAACTACACCACTCTTTGTAAACTCGCTGGACAGTACGCGTTGACACACCAACAAATTGGGCTACTTCAGACATTTTGTGTCCGTGGGCTCTGCCAAACACGATGGCTCCTTTTTGCCACTGAGTAACGTCTGCCTCACGACCCATTTTGCAGACTATATCCAACATACACTTTGTTCTTCACCACATCACGAAACAGATCTGATCCTGTGTGCTACGTCACCGCTACTTGTCACTTACCAATGCTACATCAGCGCCCTCTGTGTGACCTTGAACTTCCTACTATCGGTGCTATTAGGGGTGACTAATTTTTTGTCCGGTGTGCTTATATATTTACAAATACGTGTAATAAATCAATAGACACATCAAAGATTATATACAAGACAAATACGTGTCAGTTAACAATAGAAGCATCAAACGTTATGGTATCCAAATGGCACGGTATCATAGGTACCAGGTAACTGGTAACGTTTTCTATAGGTGTTACGGCACACCTTCGTACCCCTAAGTTCCTTCACGCCCCCCAGCTTCTGCGCCCAAAAATTGTGAGTGCCTACAATTAGTTGGGGAGGTCGTTCGCCCTCATCATCGTCCAAACACACTAGATCTTTCAACGATTCAAAGTTAACAACCCGCCGATTCGCATGGTTGAGCGTAATACCCTTCGCCTTCACGATATATTTCATATCCTCCCCCACCCTGACCCGTACCCCATAAGTTTTAGGTCCTGTTGAGACAAAAGAGTCGGCGTATGCGTTGTCCCCATACTCATCCTTGATCTCATCAGTGAGCTCGCCGAGGAACTCCCCAATAGCGGGCATGTATTCACCCTCCCTCTCTGTGAATATCACGCTATCTGTATCGGCATACAATACTCTCCGCCCAAGATAATGCAATAGACCCCAAAGTTTTATACGGGCGTAGGCTGTTGTGAAGCTGGCCACAGGTATGTTTGTAACCCTTGAGGTATCTGTGGCCAATTCAGTGTTGTTGTACTTTATTATGTAAGTATTATCTACATTCACGATCTCCATGACCTTTTTATCGGGAGCATTGGCATAATCCCAGACATCACTATAACTTTGTGCCAAATGAATGTCCCCTTTGCCGGTATTCTGCGCAAATTTTCCCCATAGACTGTTTAGACACAACTTTGCACTAAAGCGCTTGCCAGGATTCTTTGCAATTTGGACACGATCAAGTTGTATACCTTCGCGGTCGCGGTAACGTTGAATATAGGCAGACTTTTCATCTTCGGTATCAACTCCTCGCGGATACCCTGATGCCTCAACCTTATCCTTCAAAAAGGCGTTTATATATGGTGTGAAAAGGTTGGGTAGCTTCTGAAACCTCCACACCTCATGTATCTTCAGTATTCTATAACCATGGCGTACGGCTAGGGCCAGCTCAGGAATTGCATATACGCCTCTGATCTTACGCTGGTGGGGTGTATGGTTACAATCGCCGTTATCCTCTTCCGCGCACTTCACGCACAGGGGAAACATGAGCTTGTCGTCGATAACGACAGGTAAGATTGGCATCCATAAATTGCGTGGGGGGAGTACGTCTACGAAATAGAGCCCAAAGTAACGATCATTCAAATTTCTTGAAAATTCATTGATGGAGGGTAGGCTAGGTCCCACCAGTTTCTCAGGAGCGCCCACGGGGTACGGATTGTTCTTCATCACGTATGGGTATAAAGAACAGAAATCGTAGTAATGGAGCTTCACGCCCTCCGTAGGTGGAAAGTACAGTCTGAATGGATTTGTACGTCCTCCAAACAAGCTATCACCACATTTGAGAGGATCCAGCACCATTGAACGCTTGATCGTGTTTATTTCCTCACGGTACACCTCGTCTGTCTCCATCCGTGCATCATATTCATGCTCCCACAACACTTTGTGAGTGAACTGTGATCCTATAAGTTGATCGCGGGTGCGGGTCCATGCAAGACAGTCGGCAGGAGATCTACCGTGGATATCTCCGGCGATTCCGCACTCAGGACGGGGGCATCCATGCCACCAGCATCCGTTAAAGGAGTACACAGTCTTCACACCAGTGACACGGTTTTCACTTAACCCATCAACCCAAAAAACACGTCCATTAATCTTAATGGGTACTTCACCCGTGTTGCGGGCGTGCTTTATTTATACGCCTGTCTGTTGCTGTAGGTGTATGAGCCAGTAAATAGCCTTGTGTCCGTAACTGCGGGGTTTGTTTCGGTGAATAATGGCTAAGGTGTCTTTAGGCATGAAGTTATTCTTGAACACCGTAAAACATAATGATGCGATGGTGGTTGCGACTTGCAGTGGATCGCATTTGAAACGGGCTATGTACATCCTTCTAAAGGCCTGGAAACATGCTCTAAGCACGCGCACATCATTCACGCAATAACGCTCACATTCATCAGCTATATTATAAGGGTTACTTTCATTAAAACTGTCGTAGTATCGATCAAAGTCTTCACGTTCATCCATACAGTCATAGTTAAAATAATGTTTGGGCGGTGGTGGGCCTACGTAGTTTAAAGTCTCGCTGGTGAGGAAAGTAAGAGAAGTATCCTTTGGAAACTTCAGCTGCTACTCCCATCACCTTTGGTAGCTTTGCTAATTTACAAGGTGTGAATAATAAAGTATCTTTAAATTGTACATTGCCTCTTATCTGCATCTGTATTAATTTGTTGCCTCTTTTCAATGGATCAGCTGTAAATATCTCAGAGGATTCGTGTTCAAGCAACTCCTTATAAAGGAATTGCGTGTCAAACTTTGCCCCGTTATGGGCGAGAATATACACAGTCATTTTTTTTAACTTGTCGGCTAACTTGACAATATAGGACACAAATAGTTTCACAGGACTATCGCGGACATTCTTTTTAAAAACGTTTGTCCGTTTACCGCATTTGGGGCACTCGTCACATTCGATCCCCATACACTCATCACAGATGGTCTGGCTCACAAGTAAATGTGGAATTACTCTTTGGTTTCAGCGTTCGTATATGTTTCTATGTCGTAGTATACAGTTATACAAGGGTTATTTTTAGGCTTAGCATCTTTCATATAACATACATGCTTTACTCCATCTGCCTTATATTCCTCCTGGCATGTAGGACAGTGAATTTCGTCACACTTGTGCTTATTTCCCCCAATTATCCATTGTGTGAAACATACCACATTCACAGATTCTCATTTTCCTGCACGTGCCAATTGATTTATGGAAATCAAAGCAGTTATTATTGAAGAATGTGGGTCTACACACATTACAGTCTCTCTTCTCAGCTTCAACTACACGGCTTTCGCAATTGGTGCTTTTACACTGCTCACATACCATGTGACATTCTTTACAATGTCTCACTATATCATCCGCAAACTCGATGCACCCCTTACACAAATCATGATGTCTCCCATATTTTCGACTTTTGTCATAACTCGCGTAAAGCCACCTTATATTACGGATGGGGAGATACGTTGTCCCTGACAATCCTAAAATAAGTAGGGATCTTGTACGATCTCTCACACAGCTTTTAAAAACATACACAGTCCTTACGACGATCATCCACCCAAATACAACTATACGGACATTCATTTCCTGTTCTACCATTCTCAGCTCTTCAGGACCCACATTACAGTCAAATTCAAGTTCACAGTCTACAGCTAGTTTACGGGCACGTTCCACGACCGTAGGCAACCAAATTTTTTGAGTCCGTGTATTTTGTACAGTAAACATACGTGCTAAGAGTACTGCTATAAAGCCGCAACCACGATCGACGTTTATATGCTTTCGGTAAATAGTTGGAGAATTGAAGTTAAGAGTATACGGTATGGCACTATGGCCTGCAACACGGAATACACGATCAATATTTACCGTGAAGTTGCCCATATTAAAGGCTATACTACTTTGGGCGGCCTGCATTATACGTCCTAATATATATTCTATATCTTCAGCCGCCAAACGTCTAAATGGCACTCTCACCCAATAATCATCTACATCACCGTCATCTGACCCGAATTCAAAGGACAGACTCGTCCTGACTTCACGCTCGTCGCGATTCTGAAGAGCAAACTCTACAATACGCTGTACAACCCAGCGTAGCCCGCGCTCAATTCCATTGCTATACATGGCTCTAGGGTCGACCCTGACTCTATACCGATTTCTAGTCAAGGCTGGGGTGGGGGCTGCGGAGCGCACCAATTCGAGCGTTATATCATCCTCAACAGAACGGGGGGCAACTGTGGCGGATGAATTAGGGGATATATTAGCGGAAGGTGGTGATGGGGGGCCTGTTGCGTAGGAGGTTGAGGGTTGGGGATCTATTATTGTAGACTTAACAGAACGGGGGGCAACTGTGGCGGATGAATAAGGGGATATATTAGCGGGAGGTGATGCTGGGGGGATTGCTGCGTAAGAGGTTGAGGGTTGGGGGCTCTATTACTAGTGCAACAGGCGCGTATTTCCGTCGCTTTATACCTGACGTGGTGTTCTCTTCATCATACCTCCGCTTTGGACGTGCTACCGGTATCGCTGGTGAGGGTTCGTCGGCAGGGGAGGAGATCACAACTACACTGTCGTCGAGGTCATCCGTAATGTCAATGATGGGATGCTCTACCTCATCGTCATTCACGGTTCTGTGGGAGAAGAAAGCAAAATATAAGGAACAGCACTCAAAATTTGTAATATTTTGTAAATGACCCACTTAGGAGTGTGACGTGTTAGAAATGGACTCTGTAGAAAAATTCAGATTCACGAGTCCATCCACATGTATTATATCTGGACCTACAGGATGTGGTAAAACTGTGTTTATGCTTAAAATCATTAAAGAAAAGGGAGAGATGTTCTCGAAATTTGTGCATAAAGTTATATGGTGTTATTCGACGTATCAATCAGTATTCAACGAGTACCAAGATGATATTTTGTTCCACAAAGGCGTATATGACGTTAATTCATTAAACGGAAATGAACATACAATCATTGTAATTGATGATCTCATGTTGGAGATGGATAAAACGTTTGCCGAGACATTTACAGTATTCTCCCACCATCTCAACATAAGCGTGTTCTTCATCAATAAGAATCTATTTTTCAAAAATAGATACATGCGCGATGTGTCGTTAAATACGCAATATCTAGTCTTATTCGCGCAACGTAGAGATGTATCAAAAATTGGGGTATTAGCCAATCAAATGTTCCCGAATCAGCGTAAAGAGTTTTGGAAGTTTATATAGAAGCTACAAGCACGCGTTACGGATATTTGCTTTGCGACCTTCATCCGCGAAACACGTTTAGAGTGCTTCTACAACGAATATATTTCCAAACGAGCCTGAAACGGTGTATATTCCAGAATGGAAAAAGAGACTAAAGAAATACCGTGAATTAATAAAAATCTATCATCGACTGCCCCGGGCAATGCAGCAGATGTTTATTAAAAATATCGACGCCGACTTTTTAAAATGCATCTGTGAAATCTGTCTTAACGTTATAAATTGCAATGTATCAATGAAAACCCCTCGGAAGGCTCGCCTACGCCGCTACAAGAACATAATACGTGCACTCGCTCGTAAAAGTCAAACTGTAGCGAAGAAAAAACGAATTATTGTACAAACAGGAGGGTCATTTCTCCCCATCTTATTTTCAGTTTTGGGTCCTTTACTGACTAGATTAATATAATGAAGAAAGTGGTAGTGATTCCCCACGAGGTGTGCGCTTCACTGCAAAGGAATCCATTCACGGATCTAGATCCCCGTAAAAGCAGACTTAAAAGAATGGAAAACGAATTGCTAGCCCTATTAAACAGTGAAAAAACACCTGATGAGAAAAGAATCTTATACCAAGAAGCTCTGCAGAAATTTCTTCACGAGTACGAAAATTATAAGAGCCCTACAGAGATTCCTGTGGTTATTAGGCACAGCACGGGGGACGATGGACATGGCGACATAGGATCTGTGCCCGACGATACAGTTGACCAACCAAAAAGTAAGGGATTAGCCACACAACATATCGAACATGTATTAAAAAGCACCCTCCCACATACATTGATGAGTAAAGGCTTAAGTCTTTATAATCTATTGAATGAGGATCCAGCCATACAATGGACCGATACAGGTGAGATCATTGTGGAAGGATCAAAGGTACAGGGATCGAATATCGTAGACATTGTCCATGATCTGGTGAGAAAGTGGGATAGGCCATCACCATCAGGATGGAAGCATATTAAAGCAAGACTACAACAAATAAATGTCACTAAAACGTTGATAGGAAATCTGAACAGGTTAAAAGACTTGGAACATGCAACGCATGTGACACAATTGAAGACGCCGTCACCCCCGGCGGTAACACCTTTGAAGAGTAGAAAGAAGAGGTTAAACCGACCTACCCACGTGCCTCTAAAATACGCAAATGGCTAACGTATTAACTAAACGCTATTATGACATTTCTAACCCATCCTCTTACGGCGGCGTAGATAGACTGTACAGAAGTGTTTACGGAGTAGGGAAAAAAGATGTTGAAAGATTTTTGAGGGAGCAGGACGCGTATACGCTTCATAAGCCTGAGAGAAAAAGGTTTAAAACAGCCAAGACAACGGCTTCCTCGATTGATTCTATTTGGCAAGCTGATTTAACAGACATGCAAAGATATTCTGTGTATAACGATGGTTACCGCTACATTCTATTCATAATAGACGTATTCTCTAGATATCTGTGGCTAGTTCCTCTGAAAAATAAATCACCTGAAACAGTTGCTAAAGCCACCAAAACGCTAATGTTAAAAGAAAACAGGGTTCCTGGCTATTTTTGTACGGATATGGGGAAGGAATTTATAGGCCGTGCTTTTCAGAACATGTTGACAGAGTTTAATATCAGCTATTACACAACCAATTCTATACATAAGGCTTCTTTAGCTGAAAGAGTTCAGCGCACCATAAAGGAACGCATGCACCGTTATTTTACACATAAAAACACATACAGATTTCTAGACATTCTGGAATCATTGGCATCATCCTAAAACAATCAAAAAAAAAAAAAAAAAAAAAAAAAAAAAAACAATCACACCATGCACGGACAACACCTACGAGTTTTAGAAAGAGGTACGCTCCCGAGAAGAGATGGATCACCACCACCACACTCGGCGCGCTTCAAATCAATGATTATGTAAGGCTGTCCGCGTTTCGGGGAATAAATTCGCAAAGGTTTTGAGCAAGGATGGACACGCGAGATTTTTAAAGTTAGGGCTATGAGACCTAAAGGTGAGATAATGATGTATTACATTGAAGATTTGAATGGGGAAGAAATCTCAGGAGCTTTTACCGCGAGGAATTGCAGAAAGTTGCGTTTAATTTAGGAAAAAATGTGTTTAAAATTGAGAAATTTTTAGGAAGCAAAGGTTCAGGAAAGAGAAAAAATGTACCTGGTGAAATGGCTAGGGTACCCAGAAGCTTCAACACCTATATAAAAGCTGATGCAATAATGAAGCTTAAATAGTATGCAACATGGCTCCTAACCATTTCTACGTCACACTCCCGTCCTCCTCGTCCCTGTCTGTACACCCTAACAACACACTAGCCAACTTTGTAACAGAACTCCACGGGCACATTGAATTGGGTCGTGATTCGTATGAGGTGGGGATATGCGAAATTCAGCTGGACACCATCTTTTTAAATATTGAACATAAAGAACCGTTTTTACGATTCTTAGAGACATTGACGAGTGTGAAAAAGCTGGGGTAGCTATGGATGAAACTATGCGCGTATCGCTCGGACTAAGGTGCACGGTATTACAGTACAGAAGTAAGACTAGGACCGGGTCAATATGGTTCGGTCGAGGATGTTGTGAGAGGCTTAAACGTAAGTTTAAGAAACTCAAACCTTACGAATGATTTAGTATACGAAATCGTAAACAACCCTGCACATACACTAATCCTAAAATCAAAGACTAACAGACGTATTAAAGACCATAGAAAGTTCAAAATTCTAACCAATGGCCGATATAGCGCAGCCTTCCAAAGAGACACATTTCACGAGACACAGCATGACTTGTCCAGATTAATGTATCAATTGAAGATGGAGAAATTGGCTGAAAGGTCCCCAGACATGTGCTATATTTACAGTAATATAGTGGAGCACCAGTTTGTTGGGGATACCCAGGCACGCCTGCTGCGCATTGCTCACATCCCCAACCATAGAGGAAGGAGTTTGAGTATTACATATGACAGACCCCATTATGTGAATGTCGCAACTAATTTAATAACCAATATCTCAATATATATAAGAACGATTGAGGGTGAAAACTTCCCATTCGGTAACGGGAGCTTAACAGTGAAGCTACACTTTCGACGCACTGAGTTATAATGGATAGAAAGCCTTTCACCGTCTATCGAGGGGTGAGATACCAGCGCGGTAGTGGACTTGGATCCATTTTTTCATCCATACTACGTACGGCTGTTCCTTTGCTGAAGAGGGGTGCCAGATACCTCGGAAGGAAAGCGCTACAATCAGGTCTTAACACTGCAGAAGACATATTGGCCGGGGCTAAACCTAAAGAAGCTCTAAAAAAACATTTAAAGCGTACACGGGACGAAATCATCAAAGATGCAAAGAGAAAAATGCGTGGTGGCGGGAAGAAGAAGAAGAGGGCTGCCCGGAAGAAGGGGTCACGTGGTATTAAACGTAAAAGGCTATCAAAAAAGAAGTGCTGTAAGCGAATGAAACCTATGGTTGACCACTTTTTTGACTGATATAAGCTAAGGACATTGATCTCATGAATCATAGTTTGTTTACCACTTGTCGAGAGAGGAGGCACTATTTCTAACTCGCCATGGCACGCTTCATCCACCCATGTAGTTCACAATGCTGTAAATCGGAGCTGTCCCTTTTTGAGCTGCCTCCAACCCAAGTTTCTATTGAGCACAGTGATTTTATTACAATTAACCCTTTAAACACAATTAGTTCCCCGAGTGCACCTATAGAATTCGTGATACCCAGCTCAGGCCCTTACTTTTTTGATCCAAGCTGTGTGCACATGTACGCTAAGCTACGTATAGCCCATTCTGATGGAACGGTCTGCGATGACAAATATGCTGTATACCCTGAAACAAACTTTCTGCACTCCATATTCAACCAGTGTGACGTATATTTAAATCAGACCAACATATCGGCAGGCACGGGGTACTATCATCTACGCGCCTATCTGGAAAATGTCCTCAACTTTTCCAAAGAAGCGAAGGCTACCTTTTTAAGTGCCGAGGGATATTATCAAACTAAAGATGAAAGTAGTATAAAGGACAAATTTAAAAATTCTAAAAAGAAAATATACGAGTGTTTTGGACGGTTGCACACAGATTTCACTTTCCAGGAGAAGTTGCTTGTCAACGGGGTGGATATGAAAATAAAGCTCACCCGCACGAGTCCTGAGATCTGCTTAAATCTGGATGCTGATCAAGAGAGGGTGCAAAGCCCGTTGTGGTTCACATTATGGACACATACCTCCGCGTACGGCGAGTGAAATTAAGTTCACCAAAACAACTAGAAATTGAGAAAAATTTACTAAACGCTACAGTGAAATATCCTATTAACAGAGTACAAATCAAACTATATACGGTTCCTGCAGGGTTGGCATCGAAGCAGATAGAAAACATTGCCCTGGGAAATCTTCCTAAAAGGATATTAATCGGTATGCAGGACCATGCTTCGGTGAATGGAAAATATAAAAAGAGTGCCTTTAAATTCGAGAATTTCGGACTTAAAAATATAACTCTATACGTTAATGGCACTGCTTTGGGTGGAACAATGGGTACGGACTATTCATCAGACGCTGTGTTACCTCTTTGTGCCAGAGCCTATAGTAATCTGACCCATATTGCAGGTGATTGTGATGAGCTTGGTAATGGGGTAACGCAGGAAGAATTCATTGATCAATTTAACCTTTATCCGTTTGACATTACACCTGACTTATCTGCTAGCGTAAATACCCATTTAACCCCACAGCAGAGCGGAAACATCTCAGTGCGGCTGGAATTCGCCAAGCCTATAGACGCTCCTATTAGTGTACTAGTATATCTCGAATCGCAAGCCCTAATAGAAGTAGATAGATTTAGGAGCGTTATCACTGACTTTTAAAATGGATGCTAATACACTTCAGAAAGTAATGAATAGTGAACGAGTCACACGTTCCAAATTTATCGGCGTGTTTGCGAAGAATGAAACATTGAGTTTGCCAAGTACGCGAGAATGCGGTAGTCTTATTGTGAACACAGATGTCATCGGTAATGAAGGGATTCACTGGATCGCTGTCTATTTTAAAAATAGACAGCGCCTGTACTATTTTGATTCACTCGGTACTCAACCCTGGAGTGACCCTATTATTGTAAAATTTCTCGCTCAGTTACATATTCCCGAAGTTGTATGGAACCCGTTTTGTATACAAGGATATTTTAGTAATGTTTGCGGAATGTACTGCGCCTCATTTCTCATGCATATGTCATGTGATAAAGAATTTATAAATTTTTTAAATTTATTTGACCCGTGCCACACTCGCCGAAACGATGAAATGGTATGCAGACAGATAAAAATCCGTTTTCCAATTGTACGTACTCGTTGTATAGTATAATGTTTTTGTTCGTGTGTGTATATTTGTAACGGTATATTCTGTAGTTGGTTATTGTACTGATTTCTTTCATTTAATAAATTTATGAAAATATATTGTCTTCTTACCCCAAAAAGATCGAAAAACACTTACATTATTTCGGTGTGACATTCATTATGCTGACTGATCAGTATATCCTCCGTATTCATGACACGAGATTCTTCAAAAGATTGTATAACACGTGTCAAATCCTCATCGGACCTTAAAGGAATAATGTTCATTCTTTTAAAACATATACAGAGTATACAGACAAACCCCATTATGTGAAGATATCTTTGGTTCGAAACTCATTTAAGAGGTAAATCCAAATAACATTTAAAACGATTGCCATAAAAAATTTCGATTTTAGCATAATGGCGATAAGAGGTAAATCCAAATAACATTTAAAACGATTGCCATAAAAAATTTCGATTTTAGCATAATGGCGATAAGAGGTAAAACCAAATAACATTTAAAACGATTGCCATAAAAAATTTCGATTTTTGAGTATCTAAATGAAGTATTTGACGAGATACTACAACCCTCCATATATAAAAATCATGTTTCTTGAATTATAGACACTTACATTTCTATGGTAGTCCCTTGCGTCGGATTGTAAGGAGCGTCACTGCAAATATCTTCAACGGTTTGCGTTGGAAATAATTCATCACGGTCAATTGCGTTAAAAAGATTAATTGCAGTTAATGCTGCAGTGTCACTTTCTTCATACAAATCCGGGGAGACGTACAGTTCGTGGTCCATGGTGGAGGAATGCACTGGCAGAGGGAATGATTATTCACTGACGCGAAAATAGCTACTGTTACTCCAAACTGAAAAATATCCCCTTTTATATGCACAATCGCCAAGCTCCGCCCCAAAAGATTAAGGCCAGATGTTCGTAGTGATTGGCTGCCGGTGTAGCTGGGTGGAGCTATGATAAGTTTGTGTACCAATCCGCTATAACGGGTCCGGACGAGTAATGGCATCTTTATATTTTCACCAATAGATTTAATGCTCGTATTACTCCTTGCTGTCTTTACCATGTCAATATTTTTCCCCCACTATTCCCGGATCATTAGTCACTAATGTAATCGAGAGGATTTTATAATAAAGAAATATATCCTAATTATATTTTTAAAAGAGCATTCGGTTTCTACGTTAAACTGTGGGTCTAAGGCGGAGTGAAAACCTTTCCAATTCGGCGAGAAATTGCACTAGGGGACAACATTTCTTGAAAACTATTTGGTGTTTCTTATAGAATTTTTTATGCTGATTCCGGTTTCAGAATTTTCTATCACCCATAGTTTTCGAGAAAATAATATTTCCATGTTTTCCCAAAATATTATCAAGTACAGCCATCCCCCGTTTAACGACCGGGTTCCGTTCCGACGACCAGGTCGGTAAACGAAAGCCTTGTTTTACGGCTTTGGTGCTTCTTCTTTTTCTTCTTTTCTTTCTTCTTCCTCCAAATGCTGTTGTTCTTCCAACTCTATCAGCTCTTCGTTTGTCATCTCTCCCTCTTGGTATTCCACTAAGTTTTCCACATCTTCCACTTCTACTTCTAAATTGAGGGTATTGGCGAGTAACACTATTTTTCTATTAATTTCATCGACATTTTCAAACTTATCGAAGTCCTCGAAATTACCCACAGATCATTTTAGGCACTTCTTCCAAATGCCTTTCATACACTTCGCAGTAACATCCTCCCAAGCAGTTGCAATGTTTTTTATACAATGCAAAACATTGTATGATTTCCAAAAATCGGTACGATCGGTCGCGGTCGTATCCGCGGGTGGTCGATAAACGAGTAGGTCGTTAACCGGGGGATGGCTGTACTTTGAAGTGTCGCATCGAGGTCTGGTATGAATTGTGCTAAATTTTCATTTCTAACACTAAATATTAAAAATCAAAGATTTAAGCAGTTAAGATGTAGTTAACTAAAAATTAAGGTAAATATTTTTCACATTATATTTCTATTTAAGGTAAATGTTATATTTTTATTTTTACTTACAAGTTATTAGTAATTTTTTCACAATTTTTTTTTTTTTTTTGGCGCATCCGAATTAAACCTAAAAATGGCACGCATCGGTTGGTCACCACTGGATTCCTTTATTTATTAATGAACAAAACTCTCGCTCTCTTTCTATATATATATATATATATATATATATATATATATATATATATTATTAGTACTTTCATGTTTGCCTACCTTATTTCTTTCGCTGATTAATATTTATTAATGAACAAAACTCTCTCTCTCTCTCTCTCTCTCTCTCTCTCTATATATATATATATATATATATATAATAATTATTAGTACTTTCAGGATCGCTAAGAAAGTGAGTCAAGAGAGGTTTTGGTCGAGGTGACTGAAGAAAGGTAAAATTATGGTCAAAAATCGCCTCTCGCAATCAGGTGTGATTCGTGTCGGAGAAACGAATCCTCGCTTGCGGGTGTGTGTGTGTGTGAGTCTGTGTGTGTGCGTGTGTGCACGAGTTGTTCATTCATATACAAACACATCTATCTTCGTAAGTTTCCCACTGTTATTCGGTATTTATAATAAAAATAGAAATAAAGTTAATGTTTTAATTCGGGGAAATTCAATTTTTATATATATATATATATATATATATATAAGGGTTGACAAATATACACGGTTATTATGATTCTTTCTATATATATATATATAAACACAGATGGGGGATTGGGGTCGAGCGTGTGTTTTGGTTAATTTCAACTTTCTTCGTTTCTTTAGATTTCCTTTTTTTCAATTTTCTTCGCAAGGTTTCGTTTTTTTTCAACTTTCTTCGCAAGGTTTCTTCTCCTTTCGTTTTTCGGTATTTAAATAGGAATTAAGTGATTTATTGGAGCGTGTGTTTAAATGAATCTTCCAATTGATTAACTATATAAATATATTGTGGTATTTTATATGGTTGAATCTTCCAATTGATTAACTATACAAATATATTGTGGTATTTTATATGGTTGAATCTTCCAATTGATTAACTATATAAATATATTGTGGTATTTTATATGATTTTTGCTATCTGGCAACTGAATACATGGCGCTATCTGGCACTCAGCTGGAATAGAGGTCTATAAAAGAGTGAGAAGCTGATGACGGAGTCATTACAAGCTCGGCTCCCAGCCGAGCAAGGACCTCTGGTCCTATCTCTTTCTGGCCCTTTGGGAAAACCCCTTAGAGGCCTCTTAGGTTAGGTAAACGAAAATAGCTTGGGGGAGAACTCCGCCTCCAGTTGCATGCCTTGCAATCAAAGGCCACTACTCTCTCTCTCTCTTTCTCCTTCAGGTGTACCCCTCCCCCCCTTGGCTCAGCCAACTGGCTGATTAGGAGTCTATAAGACAACGCCTACTCGGCTGAAGTCTTAATATGCACTTGGCTCCTGCCAGATGAACACCTCTCCTCCTCCTTTCTCTTGGGGGATAACGCCGCCTCCAAGTTTTCCTTGTTGCACCTGCAGCATCCCCCCTTTGGGGGATTTTTGTTGCAACACCCCCCTTTGCAACAACCCCCACCCCCTCTGCAACACCCCGCCCCCCTTTGCAACGACCCCACCCCCCTTTGCAACATTACGTAATAAATTGCGACATTCCTGCACTCTCCCCTTTTTCAGCTATACTACTCACCATCGGAAGTGGAAATCCAGACCTCAGTGTACTGGTTAATATATATACACATATATACACACACGCATCTATATATATATATATATATATATATATATATATGAGGCGTCGCGAGTACGATGGGCGAGTAGTATTACCGCAAAATGTTCCAGTGCAATGCAATTGCATGCAACATGATGAATGTCTTTTGAACCCCCCGTTCAGTCCCCCGCCCCAGAAAAACATATATATATATATGAGCTATATGTATGTGAAATCCAAGGGATAACCTAACCTAGTTGCTCAGGCCAACAAAAAAAATATATATATGTATGTCGGTGTGTATGCATGTATAGAAAAGCTTCTTTTATATGTATATATACACATGAATTGTTTGTATGTGAACTCCAAGGGGTAACCTCACCTGGCTGCTCAGGCGAACAAATATATATATAATATATATATATATTATATATATATATATATATATATGGGTATATAAATGTGGGTAGCCTAAATACAAGAAGGAATGAGAGGAGGAGGAGAGAGAAAGCGAAAATGTTCTCAGAGGCGTGTCTCGAAGAATTTTGAATTCTTCAGCATCACAGACAGGTGGCTTAGATGTCAGCCACGCCACAGCCAATCGTACGGCATGGACTGAGAGGTGCCAGCGAGGTCTTCAAATCAATATTATTTTTCTAAACGTATTTTGCTAATCAAATATAGTAATGAATTTATGTAAATCGTTTCAGATACATGGGTGGCTATAATTTACTGTAGGTTTATTTTATATTACTTCCTTTAATCAGTTTTCCACCAGCTGGCGGAGAAGTCGCCAGAAATATCAAGACACAGATCGTGCCTAATAACTTTATCTACAGTTATTTACGCATAGCACAATTCTCTCTCATATATATATATATATATCCCAGAACATACCATATATATTGACTTAATTGGAATTACCTGTTTGGCAAAGATTTCATGACACCTTATGCGAGCTAATTACTGAACATTAATTATATGTGGAGAATCTGGCAACTATCTCCACCAGCTGGTGTGAAAAAGTTGCCAGCAAGATCTTTAAACCAATAATATTTTTCTAAACGTATTTTGCTAATCAAAATATGCTAATGAATTTGTGTAAATCGTTTTAGATACATGGGTGGCTATAATTTACATTCTCTCTCTCTCTCTCTCTCTCTCTCTCTCTCTCTCTCTCTATATATATATATATATATATTATATATATATATATCAGTGGACGGAGGTGGTCAGGCAGGTGAGACTGAGCCTGACTTGTTATTTCTCCTGTCAGGGACTTAAAAAACTAACATAAAACACTAAAAATACACAATCCCATCTCTTGTCAAGTTGTCAGGCTAAAAATCTCCATCCATCTATCTACCATCTAAACCTCATTTCCCCAGTGAGGGTGGGAAGAGAGACGCGGAAAGAGAGGGGAGATATGTGGCTAAAACTTTTGAATCAGATATCTTTACTTTATAAAACGGTGCTCTTCCAATACGTGCTCTACCGCGAAACTGTGATCTACCATATTCCAATACGTGCTCTACCGTGAAACTCTAAGGTAGAAAATTGAAAAAATAAAATAAGTAATAAGTATATTAATCGAATTAAATAAGAAAGCAGTTAATGAAAATTAACCTAACCTAACCTAACCTAACCTAACAAGCAGCGTTCTAACCAAAGTCCGTACCTGCTGCTAATCCGAATAATCTAAGGTTGATCACGTATTGGAATGTAAATTTTAAGGTAGAGCACATATTGGAATGTAAATTTTATGGTAGAGCACGTATTGGAAGAGCACCTATAAAACATGTTATAATGACCATGTTAGGATTTATAAATAAGGTTATAACTTATATAGCTATTTGCGTATATACTGTGACTGTGCATAAAGTTAATTAGTACTATATTATTATCATCCATCTGCTCAAATAACAAAGCCTTACAACTTGCATAAAAATGCACAATTCCACGTCTTGTCAAGCAAACAATTTTAAGCCTGATATCTCTCTTTGAAACATGTTTGATGTAAATCTTATGATTTATTTATAATGTTCTAAAGTCATTTGGATATTCACTATTCGTAAAGTTAATCAGTATTTTAATTGATTTATTACTTTGTATCCACCGAATAACCTAGTTTTTAATGTTCGAAGTCAGGCAAATTCGTATTTGCCTGACGACTTGCTGCTGTGCCAAATGTCCAAAATGCTACGCTGAATTGCCAAATCTTTTTTTTCTTAAACTTAATCTTGTTTTCAATAATATGCATATTATATACTTTATAAGGTGGGTTGTGTGGAAAATAATTGTCCAAGTTACTTCACATTTAAAAATTAATTTACTTCAAGGAAAAATTTGGTGAAAGAACTAATTAATAGCGTAATTGCTATTGGTATGACGTCACGTGGTGACGTCAATGCGTTGCTTGCGAGTAAGTTGTCCGACCATTCCTCCCCTACTAAGAGACTCAGAGGAAAGGTGAGAGACTTTAAAGAAATTTAATTTAAAATTCTGAATACCTCTGTAACAGCCTTGAAGGAACGATTTGAATGCACTCAGGAGTTCTCATTTTTTGAACTGTTGAATTCATTAATGTTTGCAATATATAAAGAAAATTTCCCTAAAAATTTATTAGAAGCACTTGAATATAAGTACAGTAATCTATTTGACGGAAAAGCTTTAACGTCAGAATTAAAATGCATCTATCAGGACACCGATTTTTATCAGTGCAAATATGCAAAAGAAATTGTAAAGCTTTGTCATGACCTTGGACTTACAACAGCCTTACCTGAAACGATCAAATTAATTCGGTTCCTTTTGACAATGCCTGGAACCGGTGTGTCAACGGAAAGAAGTTTTTCAATGCTTAACAGAATAAAGACGTAACTACAGAATATCATGTTAGAAAAAAAGATTGTCTAGTTTAGCAAGAATTGCCATAGAGAAAGAAATTGTAATATCGCTAGAGAAGAATAAAATGTTGCACGACAAAGTAACAAGAATTTGCATTAAAACCAAGAAGATTGGAGTTCATGTATAAATAAATAAGGTAAGGGGATGTTTTATGTCCTGAATTTATGCCATTTAAAAATATTCTAATTATCATACATAATACATATCACAATGAAACAAGTATCGAATTATAGAGTATATATATATATATATATATATATATATATATATATATATATATATATATATATATATGCTTGAAAGGTTTGAGCCTCAGTTTTGACAAAAGCCTAGCGTTTCCCCTGACATATACATATACAGTATGTATATATATACTTACGCCAAACATACCAGCTGGTGATAAAGTAGCCAGTGAGGCCTTTAAACCAATAATATTTTCCTAACGCATTCCTTCATCGTCATTTTGTTCAGCTAGATAAATTTAAAGAAATGCTAGCACTAAATCAAACATACAACCGTTTTCTAATTATATGCTTAAACATTATTATTATTATTAGTATATATGTAAACGATTATTTAAATTAAATATCTGATTTCCTTCGCAATAAAAAACAGCTGGCAACTCAGCCTACATTCTTGTCACATAACTGTCGCAGTAATTGTTTTCAGGCTAATAATCAAATTTTAAGTATACATAAGATTCTGGAAATTCATTTCAAAGTGCTATAATAACGAATAATATGTAAGCTATGATACTTGATTAATATTGATAGGGTCGTCATATTCGATCTAATTTCGTTACCCCAACAAATAACACTTTTTCTATACGATCGCACACAGAAAAAGAAGGCACATTTAACGGGGACGTGGTCTAAAATATTTAATATCCAGTTTACGAGCAATTTGAAAATTTACTTGTAAACAATAGTCCAAAATAAACACACACACACACACACACACACACACACACACACACACACTAGCACTCATTGGTGTAATTTGGTCTCTAGGAATTCAGCATATTGACGATGAATGTAGTAGTAGAATTATAACTTCTAAACATGAATGAAATGGGTGTCAAGAAGTATGGAAATGTGTTCGCATGGGTGTATTAATAATGATGACGATTTTAGTAAATTATTAAGAATAAACCCAGATCAATAAATAAATAAATAAATTTCCGTTTTTAATTTTCCTATACCCTTTTAAAATTCATAAACATTCATAAGATTATATATGTTGAAACCAAAGACCCTGAACGAAGGGTCCGATTCTATCTGAAAAGAATTCCTACAATTATGTATGTATGTATATATATATATATATATATACACAGTATATATATATATATATATACAGGCACTTATATATATATATATATATATCACAGTATATATATATATATACACGTATATATATTAGTATATATATATAGATATATATATATATACACAAGAGGGTAATGATGCACCTGTTACTGTAGTTCCACGCTCTAGATAATGTTGAAAGTTATCATTATCATTATTCGTATTCTGACATGCTTCGGAATGAGTTAAAGCAAGCAATTCGCACAAAACGGAGAGGGAGATTGTCGGAAGCTGTTTTTCTGTTACACGACAATGCACGCCCTCATACCGCTGCACAGACTAGAAAATGCCTTCAAGAACTTAAATTTGAAGTTCTTGACCATCTAGCCTACAGTCCAGACCTGGCACCTTCGGATTTTTACCTGCTTGGACCACTAAAAGACGCTTTGAGGGTCAGCGATTCCAAGGCGATGATGACCTGAAGGAGGCGGTGCATGACTGGCTACGCACACAGCCAAAAACATTATTTTGTGATGGTATTAGGAAGCTTGTAGATGGATGGACTAAGTGCATTGAGAAACAGGGAGACTATGTTGAGAAGTGATGCGTTTATAATCTATGAGATGTGAAAATAAAATTATGAAAATAAAAAGTGCGGATACTTATTGAATTATCCTCGTATATATATATATAATATATATATATATATATATATCAGGGGCGACGCCAGACTTTTCACATAGGTCAGGCACAAGCATTATGGGCTTGATATGACTTCGATAGAATTCATATTAATGAATATGTAAATTTTGTTTTTTAAATAATTTTGCTTTTGTTTTCAAAAATTACTTAAAGCCTACTAAATCAATAAATTGTTTAATAATTATAATAACTTACTTGTATTTTATTATGTCCTTAGAGAATGTCTTCATCGTATTTAATCTACCATGAGTCATATATACATAAACTCCAACCTCCTCAGTTTCACTGCAAAGTCTTCGATGACCTTGTCATGTAGAATCTTTTGCCTCTCAGGGAAACCACAATTTATTTCTCTATTGCAATTCTTGCTAAACATACTAGTCTTTCCTGACCAGTTCTGTTCGTTAGATACGTCTTAATTCGATTTAATGTTGAAACACTTCTCTCTGTGGATGCACTGCTCTGCTCACTGGTATAGTTAAAAATCAATCTAAACAATTTTGCAGATTCGCTAAAAGCTTTTTCTAAATCTAAGTCAATGCATAATTTTAGCAGTTCTTTGATATTTTTGCAGGCAGTAAAATCAGGATCTTTATAAATGTACTTCAATTAAATGGGTATCTAAGGTCGAGCAAAAAATGAAAAAAACACATACACAAAAAGCACAAAAGAAAAAAATTCAAATGCATTGAAACGAATACGACACGGTCCCTGAGGTAACTGCCAATGAGGAAAGCCGTGCGCAATTCATAGTTGCCACATACCTCTATTTTCACTCAAACAGCTTTCTGAGGATGAGATTTGGCATCCAGCGTAATGTTAGGCACTTAGAAATATGCCTGACTTGTAAACTGAAAAACTCGGTTTTCTCTTTCTTTGAAAAAATAAATTGACAAAATTATATACTTATCTGATTGTTTTGACAGATGCTATACTAATGATGATTTTAAATTACATTAAATTTCGTAAAAGTTTCATTTTTTCATAAGTGTGATGCAAGGCATCGGAAATGATACCTGACCTGGCTTTGTGGCTTAATGCGCTCGGTCGCTCAGGCGTCATAAAAGAAGTCTGACTTTGCCCAAAGAAGCGGCGCATGGAGAGAAGGAAAAAATGTGGCATCCTAAAATTTATATTGCTCTAATAAAGTGACCATAATAAATAGATCTTTGAAATATACAAATTTAAATTTTACATGATGACCAGGAAATTAAATTTATTTTTCTTTTAAAGTTAGGTCAGGCTGAGCCTGACCTTCCTGACCCCCGCCGTCGCCTCTGATATATATATCGGGTGGGCAAAAAAAAGGGAGACCTCGAACTTTGGCTTTAAAATCCAAAGTTATGGTCAGATTTCAATATTTTTTTTCACATCCCACAACTAAGTAAATTTCTTATACGGTGAGTGGATTTCAACGAAAACTAATGAAAATTACGGATTTATTCGACATTTCTTTATGTTACTGGAAATTCTCCATTTACACTACACTCATTGTATGTGCAGATAAAAAGTTACAAAGTACTCACATATGGTGCTAACTTGATGTTAAAAATACTGCTCGATATGTTTACCACGCACTTCTACAACCTTTTTCAGTCTAGGACGGAACTCATATATGGCTTTATTGATTTGTTCTTCTGGTAACTCATCCCATTTTTCCAGAAGACGCTGTCGTAAATGAGCGACATTTCTTACTTTGACCCGATAAATTTTCTGTGACAAATTTTCCCAAAGGTCGTAGTCGACAGGATTTAAATCAGAACTGTTTGGTGGCCAAATTTAACACCGCTACCTGGTATTCTTTTGATATCTCCTGTTTTATCGATTTTCTTGAGAAGCTTGTCCAAACCTCCTGCAGTTGGCTTATTAATTAAAATCGTTTTAATTATCAACTTGAACCCATGATTAGCAAGATTTTTCTAGAGTATTCGGCATAAATCCAATTTTTCAGTTAAAATGCTAAAAGATGGCATACAAACCATAAAATTACCTAGTACTAGCATACTAAAATTTCATGGTTCTATGGATCTATTTGTCGAGATAAGAAGGATTTAAAATCTCCTTTTCTCCTTGCCGACCCGTTATATATATATATATATATATATATATAATATAGAGAGAGAGAGAGAGAGAGAGAGAGAGAGAGAGAGAGAGAGAGAGAGAGTGTGCGAGCGCAGAGAGCCTTGTGTTTCGTGTAAATAAAATTAATAAAGGGATGACAGAGTCCCTAAATGTCTTTAGTTCCAGTTTAAGCCCATTATTACTTGTCGGATTGGCATTAAGTGAGAATAAGTTATTGTAACAGAGGAATACTTGTTTTAGTCGTAGAGTATAAGAAATTGATAAATAGTGGGAGCTTAGATGATTTCATATATGGCTAGCTACTTTGTTAAAAGAGTACTTTATTCATTTTATTAAAACAGAAATCTTTTATGCAGCGGAGTGCCATTCCCACGATGTTGCAGAAAATTTTTATGAAGATGGAGGTTTAAGGAATGGATCTTGGTTTTAGGCAACAAATCATGACTCTCAACGGCCAAACACATTTAGTTTCCAGATTTCTGCATTATTTCAATTCGTTATGAGCACATCTGTACAATCTAGTTTAAGGGGTAGTAACAATTTTCAAAGCCTGCTATTGAAAAAACTGTTGGATTTATATGTGTAATGAATATATTGTATTCAGTTATCCGAGTAGTTTCCAGTCCTCTGCCCATCTGCATAATAATTACGGCACGCAGTTGAAAGCTGTGCAGTGGTAAATTGTTGGGAAGAAATTATATTGAATGCCCTATTTCATTCATGTTCAGAAGTTATATATATAATATATATATATTATACGTCCCTTGGGAGTCGGGTAAAATTGACTTATTCCAAGAGGGTATAATATAGTAGTCCTGGATCGATCAGCAAAGGTTGTCTCAATGTCTCACCTTACCGTGACCACAGAGTGCGCCGACAATTTCTTCGTCACTTACGGAATCCGGGAAGATTCCCTAAACTTTATTTCTGCCCCGTCAAGAATGGATATACTGAGAGTCAACGTTAAGTTTTAAGTACTTTAATTAAATTCAGGCAAGCGGATTACAAGCAAATATTTCTTCACAAAACAGGATCTGATTATAAGTTTTCTTCTACTCAAGTTTATAAAGGTTATAATGAAGTAATTCTCAAGTCTATAATTGACACTTAAAGTCACGTTAAAGTAAATAAGATTTGAGTCTGCTGGCGTTTCCTTCAGTCAGATCCTCAATCCTGATATTCCGATATAAAGCGAGTCCCTACTGGTGAATTGCTCCCTCTCACCCAGGGTAAAAGACCCCTTTCTAAGGCACTCACCGGCCCGTTCTAAGCTCTCAAGCACAAGCTAATGACATACAGGGCAACTCGCACCCTGTTACCCGAGGAGACCTATGCAAGAGACACTCCGAGAAGATCTGTTGAATAATTTTGCCCGCTAAGGTCTATTCTTTAATCTTTCCCGATTAGCTCTAATCTAGTATCTGATTTTCAGTTTCTGGACACCTCATTATATACGAAGGAATCCATTCTCACATGAGTCAGCCAGGCGTGTGACCGTGAGACAAAGAGAGCGCAAAGTTCTCAAAGTCAAGGTTTCCATACGGAGTTCCTAAGCGGATGCAAAGACACGCTAAGTCTGGTTGAAACACGAGAACAGCGAGTGCATGATATCGCGTTGGTTCGTCTGAATGCTTGAGATTAAGGGGGCGACTGCTCGGGTATCATATTCGGTGCACGATGCTTGGCAATGATGGGCGACTGTTCATATATAACATTCGTCCATCCCCCCGAAAAATGTGAAAAAAACATAGGGCCTCGCCCCCATCAGAAAATCGGTTTTGCGAAAAGGCGTGAAAAACACGCAAGTAGTAATATTGCTACTGAGATCACATCAAAGATTTATGAAAATTGTATCACAGGAGTAGAACTCCAAACATCGAAAAACGTCTTTACAAATGTGAACTGTGTCCTAAAATGTGACATATCTAATCCGATTCGTATTGTTCCAAAAGTTCGACGAAAACGTCTTGAGTAATAATTGGGGAAACAAGATATTTCAAAGTTTTCTTAAGGGAAAACAATTTCTTATTAAAACTAATTCATAAATGGAAACATTTCCTAATTTTATTTAAGGGAAACTATACTGAAATGATTTCAGTTCACACAGGATGTTATTTACATGACGTCATAAAGAAAATATCTTCGTTCATGAATTACAGCAGCAGACAAAAGCAATTTAAATCAACTTAATATACAGGGTGATTCATAAGTCTGTTACCACTGTAATGGTGAATAAAAAGTAACTACAAACCACAGTAACCTGTGATGTTTTATTACTTGGTTATTTTTACACAATTACACATTGGAAATTAACAGTGGAAATTCTTTCTTTTAAATCATTGACATTACTAGGTTTTGTTGCATATACCCTATCCTTAACCATACCCCATATTTTCACAAATCAACAATCTGAAACAGAAAATATTTCACCATTACAGTGGTAACAGACTTATGAATCACCCGATATAATAAGTGCTTTATCTATGTTACATAATGTAAGCATTCAGTTTAATTTGTTAAAATAAATCAGAAGTAAATTTAAATTCATTTAAAAATAAAATTCATTAAAATAAATGAAATATAGCAATTAATACAGATCGTCAATGGACAAAGAATAGGAGTTTTCATTTATGTAATCTCTTACTTCGTAAAGTGGAGGAAAGATAAACATGTAATTCAGATTCCTTCGGCTTAATAAATGATGAAAAGATCGGGAGGTACATTAAAGGTATTTTGAATTTTAAGAACCATGGCATATCATTAGAAATTGTAGAACGTTATTTAGATGAGAAAATTTTGAATCGTTCTGGGCTCTTAGCCCGTTTAAAAATATCTACCATGCAAAACTTGTTGGCGTAGGTGGCGTGTTATGAGAGATTCTTACGATTCTGCAATCGTTGAAATTATACAGAAGCTACATAGATTTTGTAGGAAGGATTACTTTGAGTGAAGTTGGTATGATCAGTCAATTGGAAAATAGAAAGCGGGGAATTTAATCTCTTTGCGGAGTAACTAAAGTAAGTCTCACAAGGAAGAAATGGTTCTATCAAACGTTTTACGTTTTCTACAAAATTTCTATCTCGTATATAATGACGGAGACTATTGTATAAGCCATAAGGTAAGTCAAGATTTTCGTTCACGTTTAATTTACACATAGGAAAGGTATACATAGACAGTGATACATAGAGACATAAATACACAGACAAAGAAATGAAATAAACAAATACAATGTAAACACTCTCGTGACACGTTCGTATGCAATTTTCGGTACAAGGATGATTTATATTACGTTTACGGATTTCTGAAAGCTATGGAAGGGGTTGCAAGAGCCCGCCGGCTAAAAAAAAATGTATCTCATCAATCGAGTCGAAATACACAGAATTTAGGAACATAGAGGCATATATAATAGCTGTCGACTACGGTGTCCATTTTAATACCTTTAGAAATACAAAATAGCTGTATATCTTTAAAAGAAATCGGGAATTAGAAGGTTTTATAAATTTAAAGTATGATATTATATGCTTTATGTCTTGAAGAAGAGGAAATCAGCTTCTCATAGTTGGTTAGTTTAATTATAATTATAGGATGATTTTTAAATCTGTAGAATAAATTTTAGGGTAACTAAAGAATTTAATTTAAATGTTTTTTAGGGTGAGACACCCTTGTGAAAATTAAGTGCGGCGAAATCCAAGTTTGAAAACATCAGCAGGACCGATCAATGATTAATTTGGGATGTAAGGTCCTTAGGAATATCTAAAACTGTTTATGGATTCCACGTAATGGTTTCTGGAGGGGAATTGAGTTTTGCAAAGGAAGCAGACATCTAGGTTTTTACAATCAATTTCAAGATTCAAGTTTAGGAATCAAGGGATAACTTATGGAATTCTATTCGGGAAATCAGAGTGTTCGAATCATAGACTACACATATATCTCTACTTACAATTTTCATCTTGGGACCGGCAGTATAAAACAATCATACACATACACCTAATACTATATATAATATATATATATATATTCAGGAAAAGGTAGAGAAAAGGGTAGGAAAAAGTAATGAGAAAGGAAAGGCACAGCACTACCGTATTTACATATACTATAATCATCACATCGTTTCCTCTAGAATTTTAGAAATTTCCTCAGGATAGTAATCATTGATTGCCTTAAGTAACTTTGGAAAGAAAATGACTTCATTAATAAAACAAATTATAAAATTTAGTCATCTAGTTACGTAAGACAGTTCAATTTACTGAGAAGGCTAACTAAACGAATCATCAACTTAAGGTGACGCAAAAAGAGGCTTCAGCACACTAATTCTTTACATTTAGTCAAGTACTGTAAGGTGTTTTCTTACAATAAGATGCGTTATATTTAAAAGCATTAATTTGATAATAATGAACATTGAGAATTTAGCCGTTATGAACAGAAAGCAATTAGAAACACTTTAATTATTAATATGTTGTTTACGAGAAATTAGTGAGGTCATATCCGAAGCTTGTTTACAGAAGATTTCGGTTCTAACGATAACTAGTGTAAGTCATTCATGTAAAGATAGAATAGCAGACATGAAAGGGAAACGCATAGTAAGAGTATTATGTAGACATGATCTATAAATATTTTTAAGAGGGTTAATTTCATGTACTAAATCATAGGATAAATTTATAATCAGCTATTTATTTTAAATAGGTAGCACAATATTTCAAATTGGGAGGTTGTCGATATGCATCTTTCCAACGCATCAGGTCTTTTTTTTGGAAAAGGTTAATTTATAAATTATTATAACACTGGGTAAGAAAATTTGAAAAATTTTCTGTTTATTGTGATTTTTCTGTCGTTTCTTAATGATTTCGGGGCGCTGATTCCAAAAATGATATTGGTTTTGCTCTATCATCAACCGTTTCAAAAATCTAGGTTATCACACTTTTCATATAGCAAAGTATATAAAGAAGGCTAACATAAATATTTTCTGAAAATAAAAACACTATTGGAAATTAATGTTTATTGAGCCAAAATTGTTTGACAAACCCAAAATGGTGCAAAAGATATAATATATATCATGAGGAGAACCGACAAGAGAATAGCAAGCCTCGTTATGCAGTGTGCGTTCCTTAAAAATGCACTGAAGAACGCGACTTCCGCGTATGAACATTCTTATCCTTTCTGATCAGCGACCATACGTAGTCTCCCATCATGGAAGCATCCCAATGGCCCTGGTACCTTTTCTCCATCGTTTGAATATCTTGATGGAATCTTTCGCCATGTTCTTCACTCACATCGCCCAGGTTATCACGAAAAAAGTCTAGATATGAATGAAGATAGTGTAATTTTAAAGACATACGGCACCCCATTTTGCCATAGCACTTAATCAAGTTTGACACTAATTCCTTATAGTTTGGTGCTTTATGGTTGCCTATAAACCCACGAACCACATCACGGAAAGCACGCGAAACCTCTTTTTCGATCGGAGTCATCTTGGCTTCAAGGTTCTTTGAATTCAACATCGCCTTGACTTGTGGTCCTACAAAGATGCCAGCCTTGACTTTGGCCTCAGAGAGTTTAGGGGACATGACCCGAATCTGTTGGAAAACTTCCCCTCCAAAATCTAACGCAGTTACAAACTGCTTAATTAGACCCAACTTAATATGGAGAGGTAGGTGGTAGCAGAACTATGTCAGGCTTCACAAGAGGTTCCCTGAGTACATTGTATTTTCCTGGTTGCAGTCCTTCACGTGGAGGCCACTGAACTGTTTTATAGTGCTCAGTTGAAGCCCTGCTATCCCACAGGCAAAGAAAACATGAATATATAGTAAACCCTCCTTGTAAACCTAACAGGAAGCCAATCATTTTCAAATCACCACACACGTCCCAGTTATATTGTTCATACCTGATTTGAGTGAGCAGTTGTTTGACATTTTCATAGTCCTCTTTCATTTGAACAGAATGTGCGACTGGTATAAATAGGTATTTGTTCCCATTGTGGAGTAGAACAGCTTTTAAACTCCGAGTTGAACTGTCAATAAACAGGCGCCAGTCTGAGGGTATCTGTGTTAACCCAATAGCTGTGAATAGACCATTAACCTCGCTGCAATAACAGAGAGAGCCATTGACATCGTAGAACCTTGCCAACTCTTCATGCCGCTTTCGGTATACAGTGCTCTTGCAGTCTTCTCCAAGCAAATTCCACTCTTTGAGTCTGGAGGTCAGAAGCTCAGACCCTGTTTCGTCAGACCCAAATCTCTAATTAAGTCGTCCAATTCCCTCTGATTTGGAAAGTGAGGGTTTGTACTGAAAGTTACTGTATATTCTTCATCATGACTGTCCTCACCAGCCGACATCTCAGATGAGCTAGCTGCATCCTCATTTTCAACCTGCAAAGCAAAGAAACAAAATATAGGCATAGCTATATATGTAGAAGAGCATTAGCACTAAGAAAAATCGACACATAATGACCCACAGTCTGTAAATATAGAAGGTAAAGTAATGGATAGATACCTGTTCTGGTGGACGTGGTATTGGAAGACCTTCGCCATGTGGTACAGGAGCTATGGACGACGCTATGCTTGGATACTGAAGAGTCTGCCTTCCTTTAACTTTCCTGTACATAGAAACATCTACCATGTAGTAGTAGCAATCGTCGTGGTGGCTCTTTGGTTCTCTCCATATTCTGGGTACCGCAAAGGGCATTGCCTTACGTACTCCCCGCAACCACCCTTCAAGTGTGGAGCGGCAGCTTCCACAGATCACATGGGGTGCCCAGGGCTTATCTTGGTCACGCATAGGCATACCAAAATAGAGCCGATAAGCGATCCAGAACTTGGTGCCTTTCACAATCTTGTGCGATACTCGCTTGGGTCCTATGTAATACCCACAAACGTAGCAGAATATAGCCGGCGAGTGTTTACAAGCTCTAGTTGCCATTCTCTTTACCAAACTGTACTACATTAATCATAACCTGCAGATATAGAGAGAAGAGTTATTAAATCTGCTACAGATTACAGATTCCAGAAAAAAGATGTATTCACAACACTGAAATAATGTTCGCAATAAAAAAGGATCGATAACACTCAAATCGTCAGCACAGAGAAGCACAGAAACACAGTACCTCAGTGCTGGTAACCATCAGACAAACAACCTGCTTTATTTGTGTGCTCACACTTATTGACTTCTCAGACTCTGCGCTCTTCTTTGTATAGCACAGTGGAAGTTTCGGGCAATTTCTAGAGCAAGAAACTCTCAACGAACATCCGGATTGTTCTCAACAATTCCTGATTATTCTGATATTGCTGCGCCCATAATAACATTATACTGGTAAAACATGAAAAATGGATTATCTCTGAAACCATTGATGATACACACAAACCAAGGCCAGATTTGGACTCAGCGCCCACAAATGCATATAAAAAAATAAAAAATTCTATATAAACAGAAACAGTGTTACACAGTGTAATTTTTATTTTTACAATATGGTACCGCCTTTTTTTATTCTCACTCTTCATCACTTTATTCACTAATTTTAAACACGTAAAAAGCCCTCTTATACTTTTAGACTTTAAACACATAAATTCACACATTCTTATTTTAGGCTAGTAGTATGGTTAACTACTTTTTAATTAAATATTAGGAGAGAATAAAAATTTATATCTTATTTAGACCGACTAATTCGGTTGAATGTTAGCTTAGCTTCATTGTTGGAAGATTTTTCTTGACGGTATTCCGGTGGTCTTCCGTAAGGTCCCCTTTTCCAAGAAGGTTCCGCGTTGCTTCCGATCGGCAATAACGTTGATAGGTAGGCCTCTCGATGGTGTTGGTGACGGTCGGGAAAAAGTAACGTCAAGGGCTGCGTCACCTACTTCGTGCTGCATTGATGAATAAACTTAAAAAATTTATGGGCATTTGGAAATGTAAATTCAGGACGTGGTGTAGATCAGCGCTGTAGACTGAACTATATGGTACTAGTACAAAGCTTCGTTGTTGGAAGGGTTCGCGCCCCCGCTTGGAATGCGCACAGTGACAAGAGAAGGGTGACTATTTCCCTCAGCAGGAAACGTTTAAAAATTTTCATTTTATCAGTAATAGGGAGTAGGTATTATTAAATGATAAATGTTAGTCAGGCAACACTATTTTTAATTTAATAATTTAAATTGATTTGGGCAATTCTATATTTCATTTAAATTAATTTTTAGCAATTTCCTAAAATTTTATTAACTGAGTTAATCACTTAATTCCTCCTGTATCACCTTTGTCTAAACTCAAAAGCGAACTGACTTAGCAGCTCTCTCTTCATTTGGCTAAAGCATAAATAAGTATAAATCTCATTTGTGACGTGAGTTTACTTGTTTGCATTTTATACTTCCACATCCGGTCTATATGAAAGGCCTTTTAAAAGGTTCTCATGGTAACCACACTTTATTTATATTTTAATGCGGACAAACTTAAGGGAAATATTAGCTTATCTGGGAAAGTACTAACCAGGGTACTACATTGCCTACATTTTTCTATGAATGCCTAGATTCTAAAAGTGCCTACAGTTTATCTCGGGGAAGAATATAAACAAAGTTTTAGTTTTATCTCGTTGAGGTTTAAATCTTCTATCCTCTTTGCATTATTTATTTTAATGTGTACTTGGATGTCTAAAAGCACGCGTTTGAACTCCTTTCTTATCATCCCATTTAGATAAACATGAAGCGAAATTCTATACCTATGCGAAGCTCTGCAATTTCGTTACCCAATTTATTTATTTTAGTGCAAAAGCACGTTTATAATTATTTATGTCCAAGATTCTTTTGTCCGTGGAATTTCCTTTCGTTGGTTGCTCAGGGTCTCTACATCATCTAATGTCCTTTTCTGTTGCATGTTTGGTAATTCTGTTTTTATCTGTGCAACTCGTTGGTTTCGTCAGTATAAGAGCGCAGTTGTCGTCATCTAATCAGGGAAACTCTTAGTGTAATATTCTCAGGGGGTCTATCAATGTGTTTCCAAGAGCTTTTTGTTGTTTCATATTTATTTCTAAACCTTAATGGTTCATTGGTTAATTTTTCAGTTCTGATTCCTTGAGGAAATTTCTTCTTGTTTCCTCCCTTCCTTAGGTCATTTATAGGGCTCGTTCTGTCATTGGTCTGGTGTGTAAATTCATGATGGGCTAGTAGAATTTCAGGTTTCTTTGTTCAGACAAATATCTGGTAAAGCGGTTTGTGGAGGAGAGGTCTTTTCCACCATATTAACATCTAAGTTCTCTTGCCCCATATGTACGCTATTTGCGTGACATGTTCTCATAACTAAATCATCTTTATCCATTACTATGACGTCATTTAGCCTCATACGTTCATCTACGTCATTCCCGTAATGTATTCTCATACAATCATTTGCACTTCCGGTTTGCACATTTTCTGATATTCCGCTCTTATTTCCGTTCTCACAAACAGTTAATGAATCATGCTTTCCGTTTGCATCCTCATTGTCAGTGTCCCATGTACCCCTGTCATATACTCCATTCACATGATAACTTTTACTCTGTATAATACCTGCATTTTCATTCATACTTCCGTTCACACATGCTAACAATGAATCATGTCTTTTGATCACACATTTAAACTCATTTTCACACGTGCTTGATTCATAAATATCATTCACACGATTTCTCTCTTTCTGTAACTTATTTATATTTTCACCTACTTCCTTTTCGGAAGATCTAGTCATGCTTTCGTCACTTGATACTGAATCGCACTCCGAATTTACGAGATTGTCTGAGGCAGTTGTGAGAATTTCTTCATGCACTTTTTGTCTGACGTCAGGCACTGAGCTGAAGGTCGTGCAGCCTCTCGATTTGTCCGTGTTTCCTTTTCTTCTCGCCTCAGTATCACTTACATTTATACTTGAATTATATAGATTTACCTTTCGTTCATACAGTTTTTCTTTTCTCATTTGTTCGGGCTTACATACTTCAGTTTTTTCCTTTCCTTTTTCTTTTATGGGACGTTTATTGTTATTAGGGATTTCTAGTCATTGTTCGTTTTTTGTATCTTCGTTTTCCCTGAAGGAGACTCTTCGCGGGACTTATCCCTATTTTGTGGAGGGTCGATTCTCCTTGGCCTTGGGGAATCACTTCTGCGGTTCTCCCAATTTCTAGACGGAGATGTCCTTGATCTCGTTCTTGAGCGACGTTTCCCTCCCCATATGGGGATTCACTTCGGTTTTATATTTTCTTTCTCGCCATGAGTTATTTATTCGGTTTTCCTCATTTCCGTACCTTTCGATTGACCTTTCGGATGGAGAATAGTTTCTCCGATTTATGTCAGACGAAGGAGATCAATTCCTTTGGTCATACGGTCGGTAGTCCCTTCTATTCCAGTTATCGGATTGAGTATTTGATTGGTTATACGGTGAGTGAAATCTCTCTCTTCTATTTTCATAGGGAGAGGGTGATCTTTCGTATCTGTTTTCCCTATAATAGGAATAGCCATCACGCCTTTGTCCTCGTTCTTGTGGGTAATCGTTTCTTCTTCTGGCCTTGTCATAAGAATAGTCACTTGTGTTTGGCGTCGTGTCTCTCCATTTTCCCTGAAGCTCGATCTTCTCTCCCTCTACTCCAATTTTGCCTAAACGGTGACGCGTATCGTCAATTGCCATTATAATCTCTCTCACTTTCCCTTATAAGCTCTCGCGCTTTACTCCTTTCTAATTCCAATGCCTTCACTCTCTCAATCAACGGACAGACCTTGGCCTTGTGTCCTGTCCCTTCGCATATGTAACATCGGGGATTGTTCATTAAATAAGATTGTATTTGCGTTTGCGGCGTTTGTACCGAGTTTACATTTGTTATGTCATTTTGCAATGAGGGACATGGGTGGGTTGATTGATCTTACGGGGGCGTACTACTATATGGCATTTGATTTAAAGGAACATTATATAGATAAGGGTTTGGTCCTACATAGGGGTACGTGTTTTGATAAGGGGAGTATAGAGGCTGATTTGGCATTGAGGAAGAGGCCGGATTTTGATAATACGATTGATCTGGGGATGTTAAGGACCCCAGGTTGTGACTAAAATAATTTGCATTATTTAAAGGAGTTGTTGGCTCGGAAACGATCCGGTCATCACACCTGATCCTTTTAATCTTCTTATTTACATCCTCATTCTGGTCACCATACTTATTCCAGAGCTTACGAGGTATCGAATTTAGAATCACCTTGTTTATTACAAAAGGAATATCTATACTGCGTGCCATTTCGCCCGCGTCTTGTTTCGACCCTTCAATCTCTCTCTTTATGCGATACGCAAATGAGGTAATTGATTCATCTGGACGTCTACATTCCCTTTCTATATTCATTAATCTACTAGTTATTTCGTCCTGTCTATTTTGACAATAAAGATCTGAATTAATATCTAAGAACTCCCTCCAAGTCTTAACACTTTCTCCGAATCCTACAAACACTAATCTATTAGAGGGAACAGAACATCTAATAGCCAGAGCAATCCGCATCCTATCAGAATTTCTTCCTTTCTTGACCGACAGGCATTTCAACACTAGGGGTTTTTTCTAATGAAAAAGGCCAAAATTCTACAAAATCTCTTAGATTCGCTAATAGGGAACTATCTCTTAATTCAAGTTCGACTTTGATTTTTTCAGGAGGTGTCCAGGAAGGGACGTGAGGGATTCTATTTATATGAAAATTAGGTGGAAAAAATCGTACTCCTGAAGGGTGTACTTTTGGTGTGCTACCTGCTACAGCAAGAGTGTCTTCCTGTCCCCAAAAACCGGTTGCAATACAAACAGCTTTGCTTTCCTCGGATTTTCCTTCCTTTTTTGAAAGATTTACTGTCTCGTCCTCGCCTTTTGCTTGAATCCTCGTTGCAGATTTCAGTCGCACCTGGGTAGCTGCCCTCGATCTCGTGATTCTGGGTGGAACTTCCGTCTTTCTCTTTTCCGTGAAAATAGTCCTCATACACGCTTCATTCGACTTCTGGTATCTCGACGTGTATCTACGAAAGGGGAATAAGAAATAATTACCTACGACCAAACACCTGACACCATTATATTATACGTCCCTTGGGTGTCGGGTAAAATTGACTTACTCCAAGAGGGTATAATATAGTACTCCTGGATCGGCAAAGGTTGTCTCAATGTCTCACCTTACCGTGACCACAGAGTGCGCTGACAATTTCTTCGTCACTTACGGAATTCGGAAAGATTCCCTTGACCCTTATTTCCGCCCCATCGAGAATGGATTAACTGAGAGTCAACGTTAAGTTTTAGGTACTTTAATTAAATTCAGGCAAGCGGATTACAAGCAAATATTTCTTCACAAAACAGGATCTGATTATAAGTTTTCTTCTACTCAAGTTTATAAAGGTTATAATGAAGTAATTCTCAAGTCTATAATTGACACTTAAAGTCACGTTAAAGTAAATAAGATTTGAGTCTGCTGGCGTTTCCTTCAGTCAGATCCTCAATCCTGATATTCCGATATAAAGCGAGTCCCTACTGGTGAATTGCTCCCTCTCACCCAGGGTAAAAGACCCCTTTCTAAGACACTCACCGGCCCGTTCTAAGCTCTCAAGCACAAGCTAATGACATACAGGGCAACTCGCACCCTGTTACCCAAGGAGACCTATACAAAAGACACTCCGAGAAGATCTGTTGAATAATTTTGCCCTTGAGACAAGGAGACAAGGAGAGCGCGAAGTTCTCAAAGTCAAGATTTCCATGCGGAGTTCCTAAGCGGATGCAAGGACACGCTAAGTCTGGTTCAAACACGAGAACAGCGAGCGCATGATATCACATTCGTTCGTCTGAATGCTTGAGATTAAGGGGCGACTGCTCGGGTATCATATTCGGTGCATGAGTTTGGCAATGATGGGCGACTGCTCATGTATAATATATATATATATATAATGCTGAATTTCTAGAGACCAAATTAATACCAATGAGTGCTACAGTGTGTGTGTGTGTGTGTGTGTGTGTGTGTTTATTTTGGACTATTGTTTAGAAGTCAATTTTCAAATTGCTCGTAAAATGGGTTTTAAATATTTTAGACCCCTCCCCGATAAATGTGCTTAAGTTTTCTGTATGCGATCGTATTGAGAAAAGTGTTATTTGTTGGGGTAACGGAAGTAGATCGAATTTGACGACCCTATTAATATTAATCAAGTATCACGTCTTACTTATTATTCGTTATTACAGTACTTTGAAATTAATTTCTAGAATCTTATATATACTTAAAACTTGATTATTAGTCCGAAAACAATTACTGCGATAGTTATGTGTCAAGAATGTAGGCTGAGTTGCCAGCTGTTTTTTATTGCAAAGGAAATCAGATGTTTAATATAAATAATCCTTTACATATATAATAATAATAATTATGTTTAAGCATATATTTAGAAAACGGCTGTATGTTTGGTTTAGTGCTAGCATTGCTTTAAATTTATCTAGCTGAACAAAATGACGATGAAGAATGCGTTTAGAAAAATATTATTGGTTTAGAGGCCTCACTGGCTACTTTATCACCAGCTAATATGTTCTGGTAAAGTATAATATAGTATATATATATATATATATATATATATATATATATATATATATATATATAGAGAGAGAGAGAGAGAGAGAGAGAGAGAGAGAGAGAGATGTAAATTATAGCTACCCATGTATCTAAAACGATTTACATAAATTCATTAGCATATTTTGATTAGCAAAATACGTTTAGAAAAATATTATTGGTTTAAAAACCTCGCCAGTAACTTTTTCACACCAGCTGGTGGAGATAGTTGCCAGATTCTCCACATATAATTATTGTTCAGTAGTTAGCTAGCATAAGGTGTCATGAAATCTTTGTCAAACAGGTAATTCCAATTCAGTCAGTATATATGGTATGCGTAAATAACTGTAGATAAAGTTATTAGGCACGATCTGTGTCTTGATACTTCTGGCGACTTTTTCTCCAGCTGGTGGAAAACTGATTAGAGGAAGTAATATAAAATAAACCTAGAGTAAATTATAGCCACCCATGTATCTGAAACGATTTACATAAATTCATTAACATATTTTAATTTGCAAAATACGGTTAGAAAAATAATATTGATTTAGACCTCGCTAGCAACTCTCAGTCCATGCCGTACGATTGGCTGTGGCATGGCTGACATCTAAGCCACCTGTCTGTGATGCTGAAGAATTCAAAATGCTTCGACACGCCTCAACATCTCTTTCTCTCTCCTCCTCCTCTCTTTGCTTCTTTTATTTAGGCTACCCACATTTACATACCCGCATGCATATATATATATATATATATATATTTGTGAGCCTGAGCAACCAGGTTAGGTTACCTCATGGAGTTCACATACATACAACTTATATATACAGTATACTGTATATAAAAAGCTTTTCTATACATGCATACACACCCACATACATATATAACGGGTGTGCCATAAAAAAGGTACATTTTAAAAAAGCTATAAACCAACATTAAAATCAATATTTGTCATTTAATTCTAAAAAAACTTCTACACAATAAAACATACGTATTTATCTACATGCAAACAAGTTTTTAGACTAAAATATCAAATAATTCAAATTCTATCAACATTTAACGAAAGAGTATGATTTTTCTACTTAACATGCAAAAATTATTAAACTTTTTTGAATATTTTTTTATAAAAATAATTTTTTAACGTAAAATTAACCTGAAATTATTAAAAAAATTGTTCGAAATGCTTTCCTTCCATTTCATTAACTTTTTTATTCTTGGCCGAATAAAGGAGAACTTAGCAGAGCGAGTCTAGAGGACTAGAATAAAAGATGTCGCTCATTTACGCAAGATCATCTTTCAAAAATAGGAAGAGCTTCCACAGGAGCAAGTAAATCGAGCCATAGATGAATTCCGGCCAAGAATAAAAAAGTTATTGAAATGAAAAGAAAGCATTTTGAACAATTTGTTTAATAATTTCAGGTAAATTTTACGTTAAAAATTATTTTTATAAAAAATATTAAAAAGGTTTAATAAGTTTTGCATGTTAAGTAGAAAAATCATACTCTTTCGTTAAATGTTGATAGAATTTGAATTATTCGATATTTTTGTCTGAAAACTTGTTTGTATATAGATAAATACATGTTTTATTGTGTAGAAGTTTTATTAAAATTAAATGACAAATGTTGATTTTATAGCCTTTTTAAAATGTACCCTTTTTCTATGACACCCGTTATATATTTTTTTTTGTGGGCCTCAGCAACTAGGGTAGGTTACCCGTTGGAGTTCACATACATACATCTCATATATATATATATATATACACAGTATATACTCTGCTTGTATGTATATATATATATATATATATATATATATATATATATATATACAGTATATACAGTGCCCGCGAAAAGTATCCGATCACTCAAGAAAATACAATATTTTCCCTTGATATTCAGAGACACGTAATTCACTTTCTATTTGTTCTAGCGACATCTGGTAACTTTGAGGTTGCTCGCTGATATGAGAGCTATCCAACGCATTCTCAAATTAGTGTTCTGGTAGCCTTCGTTGCGGGTGGCTGTGTCTCAAATTTGTCAGATTTCACTGTTTGTGTAAATTTCTTGATTTTTTTTTTTTTTACAGAAAGTGGTGTAAATAAAATTTATATATAATGTGTGCTAAAAAAAACTTAAGAGTGATTGTCGAGGTGCTATTGTTGCTTTGCATGCATGTGGGAAATCACAGAGACAGATAGCTAAGGAATTAAACATATCCCAAAGTACCGTTAATTTATGGGTTTCACGGGCTAAGAACAATGGTGGCCTAACCACGCCAGTCCCTAAAAAACGATCTGGCAGACCGAGAAAAACAAATTCGCGAACAGACAAACTTATGAAACGTTTAGTATTGAAAAACCCAACAATAACTGCGAAAGAAATAAAATTTAATATGAATAATTTGTTATCTGGTGTTTCTGAACGAACTATCCAGGAGCGGCTCCAAAAGAACTCGGATTACCATCTCGCCATGCTGCTAAGAAACCGTTCATTAATGAAAAAATGCGTAAAAAACGTGTCGCATTTTGTAAAAAATACATTCATTGGACTGTTGATGACTGGAAGAAGGTTTTATTTAGCGATGAGTCGACATTTTTGACATTCAGAAGTTGTCCAAAAAAGGTTCGCCGGCCTATTGGCTCAAATAGGATGGACCCTAAATACACCCTAAAGACAATGAAACACCTCCAAGTGTGATGGTTTGGGGTTGTTTCGGTTACTATGGGCGTGGAAACTTATATTTTTCTTCCGAAGAACACAACTATGAATGGTGCACGGTATTTAGCAATGCTACAGGATAAACTTCCAATGGCAATGGCAATCCAAAGGACAAAAACATACATGCATGATGGTGCACCATGTCACAGGGCCAAAATAGTGACAAAATGGATTACTGACAATAAATTTGATATTTTGGATTGGCCTGGTAATAGTCCAGATCTCAATCCGATAGAAAATCTGTGGCTAATAATAAAAAATAAGGTTGAATGCCACGACACTGGCTCAGTCGAAAAATTACAAGAGGCCATCAAAAAGGTATGGTGCAAGGAAATATCAGTGGAAGTTGTCAAAACTTGATTAAATCCATGCCAAAACGTCTAGAACAAGTCATCCAAACCAAAGGACAGATGACAAAATACTAATATAAGGTTAGTATACATTTAAACATTGTTTTTTATGTAAAAAATACAAATTTCAAGGGTGATCGGATACTTTTCGCGGGCACTGTATACACACTGTGTGTATGTGTGTGTGTATATAGCGTATATACATAATTTTTGGGGTGAGTGTTCAAAAACCACTATCATCATGTTGCATGCAATTGCATTGCACTCGAACATTTTGCGGTAATACTACTGGGCGAACTCGCCAAATCAGTTTGGAGATAGACGCGTTTAAACTTTCTGACTATTGGGGCACATAGCGCAAATACATGCATTAAAAATAACTATATTTTGAGTGTACTCTGCAGATATTTAGCTATACCAAATTGTCTATGATAGAGAAGGGGGGGGGAGGGTTGAACTACTCATTCGTGGAACAATTGCAAAATCGCCAATGTGGCGAGTTCGCCGCTCGTTCTCGCGACGCCTCGTATGTTAAACCATAAAATCAGTACGCTGCCACACTGCTACTACGAACAATAGCGATATCAATAAGAAAATATACTTGTCATTGATTGACACCGAGCGTGCGCGTCCGTTGGTGCTTTACAGAAATAATAACGGCCTGCAAATATTAAATGAAATCAGAAGACAAAAATATGTATTTAACGAATATTATATTGAAATAAAATAATTTATTTCTCACTTAGATTAACTGAAACTGGGTTTGATGTTTTCGATATATATACGAGGTAATTCAATAAGTATCCGCACATATTATTTTCATATCTGATAGATTATAAACACATTACTTCTCAACATAGTCTCCCTGTTTCTCAATGCACTTAGTCCAACGATCTACAAGCTTCCTAATGCCATCACAAAATAATGTGTTTGGCTGTGTGCGTAGCCAGTCATGCACCGCCTCCTTCAGGTCATCATCGCCTTGCAATCGCTGATCTCTCAAAGCGTCTTTTAGTGGTCCAAACAGGTAAAAATCCGGAGGTGCCAAGTCTGGACTGTAGGCGGGATGGTCGAGAACTTCAAATTTAAGTTCTTGAAGGCATTTTCTAGTCTGTGCAGCGGTATGAGAGTGCGCATTGTCGTGTAACAAAATAACACCTTCCGACAATCTCCCTCTCCGTTTTGTGCGAATTGCTTGCTTTAACTCATTCCGAAGCATGTCAGAATACGATGCACTTGTTACTGTAGTTCCACGCTCTAGATAATGTTCAAGGATAGTGCCTCGTGTATCCCAAAACAGTGTTAGCATAACTTTACCTGCTGACGGCTGCGCTTTGAACTTCCTTGCAACGGGAGATATTGGATGCTTTCATTGCATGCTTTGTCGTTTGCTTTCTGGTTCATAGTGATGGATCCAGGTTTCATCTCCAGTGATAATGCGCTCCAAAAAGTTTTCACCTGCTTGTGCTCTTCTGTCAACTGTTTGGGCACCCATTTCGCACAAACATTGTGAAAGCCAAGAATGTCATGAACTATTGAATAGGCTGACCCTTGACTGATGTCTAATGAAGATGCAATTTCTTTTATTGTTAATCTTCTGTCATCGAAAATCATGGCTTTGGCTTCTTCCTCCTTTTCACCACTGGTTGATGTTGACGGTCGTCCTGAGCACTGAGCATCTATCACACATGTCCGATCTTCCTTGAACATTTGAATCAACTCGTACACACTTCGCCGTGGTAACGCATTATTCCCATACTGATCACATAAATGCGTGTGAATTTCAGCTACTTTCACCCCTTCTGCCCACAAAAAACGAACCACGGATCTCTGTTCTTCCAGAGTACAAATTGAAAGCGGCGCAGCCATGCTCACTACTCGTACAATATATGACAGCTACGAGTAGCCTAAATAAGCCTATACTGTTGCTAGCCTACAGTGCCCGCGAAAAGTATCCGATCACCCTTGAAATTTGTATTTTTTACATAAAAAACAATGTTTAAATGTATACTAACCTTATATTAGTATTTTGTCATCTGTCCTTTGGTTTGGATGACTTGTTCTAGACGTTTTGGCATGGATTTAATCAAGTTTTGACAAACTTCCACTGATATTTCCTTGCACCATACCTTTTTGATGGCCTCTTGTAATTTTTCGACTGAGCCAGTGTCGTGGCATTCAACCTTATTTTTATTATTAGCCACAGATTTTCTATCGGATTGAGATCTGGACTATTACCAGGCCAATCCAAAATATCAAATTTATTGTCAGTAATCCATTTTGTCACTATTTTGGCCCTGTGACATGGTGCACCATCATGCATGTATGTTTTTGTCCTTTGGATTGCCATTGCCATTGGAAGTTTATCCTGTAGCATTGCTAAATACCGTGCACCATTCATAGTTGTGTTCTTCGGAAGAAAATATAAGTTTCCACGCCCATAGTAACCGAAACAACCCCAAACCATCACACTTGGAGGGTGTTTCATTGTCTTTAGGGTGTATTTAGGGTCCATCCTATTTGAGCCAATAGGCCGGCGAACCTTTTTTGGACAACTTCTGAATGTCAAAAATGTCGACTCATCGCTAAATAAAACCTTCTTCCAGTCATCAACAGTCCAATGAATGTATTTTTTACAAAATGCGACACGTTTTTTACGCATTTTTTCATTAATGAACGGTTTCTTAGCAGCATGGCGAGATGGTAATCCGAGTTCTTTTTGGAGCCGCTCCTGGATAGTTCGTTCAGAAACACCAGATAACAAATTATTCATATTAAATTTTATTTCTTTCGCAGTTATTGTTGGGTTTTTCAATACTAAACGTTTCATAAGTTTGTCTGTTCGCGAATTTGTTTTTCTCGGTCTGCCAGATCGTTTTTTAGGGACTGGCGTGGTTAGGCCACCATTGTTCTTAGCCCGTGAAACCCATAAATTAACGGTACTTTGGGATATGTTTAATTCCTTAGCTATCTGTCTCTGTGATTTCCCACATGCATGCAAAGCAACAATAGCACCTCGACAATCACTCTTAAGTTGTTTTTTAGCACACATTATATATAAATTTTATTTACACCACTTTCTGTCAAAAAAAAAAAAATATCAAGAAATTTACACAAACAGTGAAATCTGACAAATTTGAGACACAGCCACCCGCAACGAAGGCTACCAGAACACTAATTTGAGAATGCGTTGGATAGCTCTCATATCAGCGAGCAACCTCAAAGTTACCAGATGTCGCTAGAACAAATAGAAAGTGAATTACGTGTCTCTGAATATCAAGGGAAAATATTGTATTTTCTTGAGTGATCGGATACTTTTCGCGGGCACTGTAAATAAGCTTATAGACCTCAGTTTGGCTCGTTATTACGAGTATATATTATATATACTATATTATCAATACAATAAAAAGTGCGGATACTTATTGAAGCACCCTCGTGTGTGTGTATATATTATATATATATATATATACACAAAAGGCCTGTCATTTTTATTATTTCTCACACCCCCTCTCCGTTTTTGCGTTTTGTCGGGGGACCTTAACCCAATGGACATTTTCACATACAGAAATATATATTTGAAATGTTGTCTCCTTTGCTAACACTGAACAACGAAATAGGATTTTTTTTTCATCTTTCGAATGAATTTATGTGATTCCAGTGTACCTTTTAAGCTGATTACAAATTCGAAAACAGAATTTTTCTCTCACCCACCAATTTCGAAGGAAATGCAAATTAAAAATTACAGATTTTCTTACTTTTTGGTATGTTTAATCGTACAAAAAAGAAGAGGACCTTACCTAAAATGTTTTTGCAGCTGATTTTCGTTTATAACTAGTACTAGGGGCTTCTCTTATACTGTAAGTGTCCAACAGTAGTCGGCCAACATACTGGGGCTATATCTTCTTTGGTACCGCTTTTCCATGGTTGATATATCCTAATGAAATCTTTCACCCTGCTCATCGCTGACAGCGCCCAAGTTTGATGGGAAGAAGTCCAGGTGGGAGTGCAGGAAATGCATTTTCAAAGATATGTCGCACCTCACGGCTTGGTAAGCACTCAGCATTTGCTCCAGCAGGAAAACATAATTTTCTGATTTGACGCTGCCGAGGAAATTCGTAGCCACTTTAAAAGCTTTCCATGCTGTTCTTTCAACCTCATTCAAAGATTCATGAAATGCAGTGTCTTTCATCACTTCTCTGATTTGTAAGCCCACAAAAATGCCTTTTTTGATTTTCGCTTCGCTGATTCTAGGAAACTTCTATTTAGATATAGAAATCCAGGTCCGTCTTTATTCAGGGCTTTTACAAAATTTTTCATCAAACCAAGTTTGATATGGAGAGGTGGTAAGAAAACTTTTGCTGGCTCTACTAGGGGTTGATGGCCAACATTTTTCTGTCCTGGAACCAAATTTCTTCGAAGTGGCTGTCCCACTATCAGAGGAAACAAGAGAACTTTGTGTATCCTAACTGTAAGCCGAGGAGAAGTACAATCAAATTCAGATCACCACAGATATGCCACGAGTCTTTATCATAGTCAATATGTTTCAAAAGTAAGTGCATATTGTCATATGATTCCTTCATATGAACTTTATGTGCAATCGGAACCGAAGGATAGACATTACCGTTGTGCAATAGTAGAGATTTCAAACTCAACTTTGATGAATCGACAAAAAGCCTCCATTCCTTAGGATTGTGCTCTCGACCAAGTGCCTCCATGAGAGCGTTCACATCATTACAACATACTAAATCAGTTTTCACAGAGAAAAACGATATGAAGTGTGTCTGACGCTTACGAAATGATGATATTTTTACAGTCTTTTGTAAGAGATTCCAACCTTTTAATCTAGAACCTAAGAGCTCAGCCTGATTTTTAGATAGATTCAACTCTCTGACAAGATCACTTAATTTTGACTGAGAAATTAAATGAGGTTCATCCTATGAAGGTGGTTGATATTCCGTATCTATGTCATCTTGTCTGTCTAAAGGCTCATTACGAGATTTATCATCAGGTTCATCATTATCTAAAGTCCATGTCTTTGGTGGTTTTGGTACTGGCAAACCATCACAATTTGAAAGAGGTCATATGACTGAGAGTAAATTAGGATCAATTGAATCGCATATAAATAAATATATTTATGTTTACATGTTTATATATTATATAAACAAGTAAACATAAATAATGATAGGCCTAATATAAAGATTTTCTACAAAATAAATGACTAACAATAAATCTCGTATTATGATGTAAATTGAAGAATGCTATTTCGATCTCAAAGGGTTTTAAATATAAAATCCCTCAAAACCTGTGAGTGATAGGAAAAATCTGTTTTCATTTACGTACAGTAATCAGTGTAAACAGGAACATAGAAATCACCCACACTTATCAAAAGGAGAAAAACTTTGTTGGAAAGTGTAATCATTCTTATACCTTTGATCGAAGCTGTGTAAATATAAACCAAACTAATATGCAAATCTCTCCATACCCTGAAAAGGGGTAAATACACAAAATAAATCAATGAAATATAAAGTAAGAAATTCTCGACAACGTTATCCTCTCCTTCAATCTCTCTTTCAAGCAGATCATAAATCTGTCAACGATGAATATTATTATTATTATTTCTCTCCCCCCATCCCCTATGGTCGCCTACTTCCAGCCAGGTGACACACACACAAATGAAAATATGCTCTTTATACTTTTTTCTTAAATTACTTCTTCAAAGTAGGTACAAATAAAATGTCGTACAACTTTCTACAGATGTATTCGTTATGTACACACACACACACACACACACACACACACACACACTCTTCGACTGACCCATTGGCAATACTGAGAGATCACAAGATACAGACAGCATTGTGACCTTGTGGGAACTGAAACCCACTCTCCATTGTATATAATTTAATTATACATTAATCCTGCTTATAATTTTCGTATGTTAATCACTATAAATTGAACGGTGATTTTAAAGGGTTTTAACATTAATAAAAAAAATCCCATTCCAAATATAGGGTGATCAAAAAGTCCCTATCTATTTTGCTGAAATAATAGTATTTTGGGATAAAAATGTAGTAGCACAATTAGATTTATATGTTATTATATTAACGTGGTTTTATTTTTTACATTTACTGTATGATTTATACTTCTATTTTAGCCTGTTTTCCTTTAAACCACATTATATAAATTTAACCCAAGGTTATATATATCACTTGTTATATATTCTTATTTCTCTGTCATTCCGTGTAGGGGAATAATTGAAAAGCCTTTTACAAAAATAATATATTCATCACAGAATTTCTAAATCAATTACAATGCCAAAATTAAATTTTTGACAGTAATGAAAATTTGTCGAAGAATGACACTTGATAATAAGACAATTAAGTAAAATGCACAAGCAATTTAAATTTGATTGTTATACAAGTTTAATCTACAACTGGTAGTTATTTAACTGAATAGCCGTATTGTAATACGCAAGGCCATTAAAAATGAATGAAAGCATACATACTACAATTTTGATTGAATTATCTTTAGAGTAACAGTTGTTTTTCTACCCTGCCTTTTGACTGTATTAGCTCGGTACATAATACAATTTCATACAATTATTTGAATCCTATCCGGTGATTTGACCATTTCAATTATAATGTTTCTAAACGGAGAATGTAGGATACACTATTTTCGAGTATTTACAGACACTAATAGAATATACAGTGTGTTTCCGTTTTCTTCTGTTAAATTTTTAAGGGAAGACTATTTTGCGTTCCACTTAATTGAGCCAACAGAGTCGCTTTAAGAGTGATTTACGCGTTAGGTCCGTTTTCTATACTCCTGTAGGGAAGACTTCTAGGGTGAACTAGTTAAATTTGTGACTTTTACTTCACTTTTCACACGGTCTTTTTATGACTTTATCATTTCACGTTCAGAGAGGCACTGATTCTCTCTTCTAATTTTAAGTTCGTTACACTTATGCCCGGTCTTTCTTAAAGAAATTTCCAAATTAAAATTTAAAATCTCCTCTCGTGGATATCCCTCAGGCGAAACCAAATGGTAAACAAAAACACCTATGAGCAATCATTCATTCTTGTGGTATCAACAATCGTTTGTTTTTTGATAATGCGAGCGTGATTTACACCCTTCTACGCTAACCTCCACTCCACTTGAGCCCTAAGATTAAAAAAGTAATTTAATGTTCGCATAACATGAAATCGATCTTAATATTATTTCTTTTTATTTTTACCCACACAAATTCGTATCGTTTTTGCATGATCAATTTTGTTTGTTGGTTAATTTATAACCAGTAATTAATTAACCTTATTACATTATTCCCATACATAACAATTTATTTATCAAGCTTCAGTCTAAGATTCGAGGTGAGCACAATCAGTGTCTCTGCAAATCTCAAATCTGTCTACTGCATTGCGGAACACATTCTCAAGCATCTCTGGGATTATTTGAGCGACTGCCACGACATTGCGGGTTCGCAGATCCTGCAGATTTGTAGCTCTTGTTTTGTAAATCTAATACCTTATAAAGCCCCACGCAAACAAATCTAATGGTGTTAAATCCGAGATCGTGCTGCCCACGGCTGTTTCCACCACGTCCAATCCAGCCATTTGGTAATAGCTCATCAAGGTACGACCGAACGATGTTTGCATAGTGACATGGAGCTCCAGCTTGTTGAAAGACAACAGTGTCGAGAATGTCATCATACGAAGCTGAGGTTCAAGAAACTGCTGAAGCATGTCAAGATAAATTGGCCCTCTTACAGTAGTTTCTGTAAGGAAAAAAGTCCATAAATTTTCACTTTTGTCATACCCAACCAGACATTAACTTTAGGAGAACCTGTCTCCCATTCGTAGAATTAGGTTGGTTCTTCAGTGACCCAGATACGGCAATTATGTCGATTAACCTTTCCACATATCGCCTCATCGCTGAAGAGAATGTGGTTTAATAAGTTTTCGGTACGATTTTTTTTCAATCAATTCTGTTCACAATGCGGTGCTCGTCTTGGATAATCCCCTTCGTGTAACTCATGTAGCACTTTAATATGGTAACTTTTCTTTTTTAATGTTGATTTTAAAATCCTTAGCACAGTCTTTTTGGTATGCTTAGTCTACGTGATGCTGTGCGAGTTAACATTCAAGGATTTGTTTCAAAGGCATTTCTTACCAATTCGACATTTTCTTGAGAGGTATGTGAACGTCCAGATCTTGGTTCATCAAGAACAGATCCTTTTCTTTTAAACTTATTGACGCGGTCACGAATTACTTTGTGTGTAGGTCCTGGTTTGTGAAATGTTCTTTCAACTTTTCCCGAATTTCTTTGCACTTTTTCTTTTGGATACGTAGTGTTACTACCATCACACGTTCCTGTACATCCATCATCATCTATGGCCTGTAGAAAATAAAATAGAAATACCATTATTTCAGCAAAATAGATAGGGAATTTTGGACTACCCTCTAGTCCTGGATAAATCAAAGGGTATCAATAGTTCTTGTTATATTCATGAAGATGGAGTCTACAATCTTCAGGTTGTATTTAAATATTTACAAGAATGCCTGACCTATGACAACTGTTAGAATAGTAGAAGCTCTTTCACTTATTTTAAGTCAGTGATTCTCAGTTGGTCCAGTACAACCCTCCAATGGGCATTTATAAAATTTAGAGAGAATTGAGAGTAAGGGTGCACTAGGAGAAAGAACTGAATGACATGCAAATTTACGTATTAACTCCATTGTAACAATTGTAATTAATGTAATATTAGATTAGAGCTATAAATATAAATGTGTTCATTGTATTGTGATTACTTTTTAAATATAGTTACATTCACTAATCATCGTATTGTTTCCTAAATTTTATATCGATGAAGGAGGCATTCAAAAATACAGTTTGGTGGAATGCTGGCGGTGGCTTCTAAAAGGTAGGGAACCACTGTTTTAAATGAACCCTAAATTTTGTTAGCAATTCAAATACTTAGGTTTACATCGGCTTAGTTTTGGACTCTTAACTATTGTTTCCACAATATACCTACCAACCTAAAACTATTATGATTTTGTTATTTCAACAGGATGGTACTTAGCCTAAATAAAAATCAGCAAAATTTTAAAAACAAGCTAATTCTTCATAGAGTTGTACCAGAACCATTTTTATAATTCACCCCGAGTTGCAACCAGAAGATACGAAAGAGAGTGCCTTTAATTTCCTGAAAAGGCTGAACTCTTCGCTCAAACTTTCGCCTCCAATTCAACCCTGGACGATTCCGGTGCTGTTCCTCCATCACCTCCCCCCTCTGACTTTATTATGTATTCCGAGAGGCTCAACTCTAGGAAGGCGTATGGTCCTGATGGTGTTTCTCCTGTTGTTCTTAAGAACTGTGCTTCTGTGATGACACCCTGCCTACGCAAACTCTTACGTCTTTGTCTTTCATCTGATACTTTTCCTTCCTGCTGGAAGTTTGCTTTCATTCAGTCTTTCCCAAAGAAGTGTGACCCCTCTCAACCCTCCAACTATCGTCCAATTGCTTTAATTTCTTGTCTTTCCCTTTCCAAAGTTTTTGAATCTATCCTTAATAGGAAGATTCTTAAACACCTTTCTTCTCACAATCTTCTTTCAGATCGTCAGTATGGATTCCGCAAGGGACGCTCTACTCGCGATCTTCTTGCATATCTCTCTGACTCTTGGTCATCCTCCTTTCGAGATTTCGGTGAAACTTTTGCTATTGCGCTAGACATATCAAAAGCTTTTGATAGAGTCTGGCACAAATCTTTAATTTCAAAATTGCCCTCCTTCGGTTTCTATCCTTCTATCTGTGCCTTCATCACCTAATTTCCTTTCTGGTCGATCTATAGCTGCAGTTGTAGATGGCCACTGTTCTTATCCTAAGGCTATTAACAGTGGTGTTCGTCAGGGTTCTGTCCTGCCACCCACTCTTTTCCTTTTATTTATTAATGATCTTTTAATTCGCACTTCTTGTCCTAGTCACTCCTATGCCGATGATTCCACTTTTCACTTCTCCACCCGCTTCCCAAAGCGTCCCTCACAGCAGTCCTTTATGATTCGCGTGAGGCGGCTATGGGGCAGAGAAACGTTGTGGCTTTCAATGCCTCAAAAACTCAGTTCTTTCATCTGTCTACTCGTCACAATCTTCTACACGACTATCCCCTTACCTTCAACAACACACAAATCAATCCTTCCTCTTCTCTTAATATTCTTGGCGTTTCCTTTCCTCGTGATCTTTCCTGGAAAGACCACATATACTCTCTTTTTAAAAGAACTTCTAAGAGGTTAGGTGTGCTGTACCGCCTCCGTGGTTTCCTCACCCCTACTTAGTTGCTGTGTCTGTACAGGGGTCTTCTTCGCCCCTGTATGGAGTATGCTTCTCATGTATGGGGTGGTTCAACCCACACAGCCGTACTTGACCGGGTGGAATCAAAGGCTTTTCGTCTCATCAATTCCCCACCTCTTACTGATTGTCTTCAGTCTCTCTCTTTTCGCCGCAATGTTGCCTCACTCTCTCTTTACTATCGCTATCATAACGGACATTGCTCTCTGAACTCTCTAACTACATTCCTCCTCCTTTAAAGAGATCACGCATAGCAGACTTTCTACAGTTTCTCATTCCTTTTCTGTCCAACTATCTAATGCAAGGGTTAATCGGTATTTTCAGTCTTTCATCTACTCAATCGGTCAACTCTGGAACAATATTCCTCAATCCATCTTTCCTCCTGTCTATGACCTCCCATCTTTCAAACGCAGAGTGTCTAGGCATCTCAGAAACCCCAGACCTCCTTCCTGCATAAAAAAACATTTTCACTTGTACAAAATTGGCAGTTCCTTATAGTCATGTTTGTTTCAACACAAAAACTTTGATACTGTTTTCTTATGGTCGAGTTGTCACTTAAGGAGATCGTGATAATTTGAACCAGATACTTAAATTCTTGTACTTCCTTTATTGGTTCACCTCTCATTTTAAAACTAATATCATCTGAGTAATAGAAGCTTTTAGGATTGAATTGATTAACCTTAGTTTTGGTTACATTAAAAAGAATATCATGGTTCTGCAAATATAATTCACAATTTTTTATAAGATTTTTTTTTTCCATTTTTTACTTTTGCTCCATTAAGTGAAACAATTAAGCCATCAATATATGCATTAAACAGCAGAAAAAAGAGCAAGAAGTTTTGCATCAATCCGTAGGAAAATCAAAACACTGACAAATACATTACCCACCTAACTGTAAAAGATTGGCAGGTACACCAAAATTTCAATATGTTTAAATATGTATAAAGGATCTTTCATACCTTCGAGTTTTTAAATAAAATATTGTTGTTCACTTTGTCATAAGTCTTATCTATATCCAGGAAACAACTACAAATAATTTAATTACTGCCATTGTATTTAAATATAATTTCCTTCAGTACAGAGATACACAGACCACCTGAGTGGGGTCCCTTTAAAACCAAACTGATTAGGAGATGTCCATAAACAATCATAATTGGCATACTAAAAGTGTCTCTATTAGTTTTGAAAATCAGGAGGTAACAGCAATAGGGCTGTAATTATTGTTGGATAGAATGTCCCCATATTTGTTTTTGACAAGGAGAAAGATAATTATATAACTTCATAAACTGTACGGGAATATAACTATGAGTAAGTATGGCTGAGAAGAACAATGAGATATTCAGACTCACCATATCGTTGACATGTTTTGAGTATTCATGTGATTGGTCATCTATCCCTGAGGCAGAACCAGTTTTTAACTCTTTTATCAAACCCTTAATTTCAGGAACTGAATTCAGGTATTTTCCTTGGAACTTCCCTCAGGTGTTTCATTGCAGTTCCATCCAGAATTAATTTTTGTATGACAGTTGTAAGACAGTGAGATGGTAGTGAGAATCATTTAATCAAAGATTACTACATTCAAGATGCAAAATTTCTAAATTGTTAAAGAGGTGATCTGTTCTATCTTTATATTCTATTCTCTGTTGCTTGTTAATATTAGACCAATTGAAACAATTATTCTTTCTTACTGAGTTCTTGTTATGTTAGGTATTACATAAGTTGGTAAAATTAATTACCAACTACAAAATATAAAATTTAGCCTATTTTGGCGTCCCAGTCTTAGTAAAGCTTATGAGAGTGAACAGCAATATTTTATTTAAAAACTAGAGGGTATGGAAGCTCCTTTGTACATATTAAACATATTGAAATTTTGGAGGGCACAAGAGAAGACCAGTAGGAAGCAAAAATGTTGATGGCTCTCACAAATGAGTTTATGTTGACACAGGGGATAACAGAAAATACTAGAAACATAACTGCCTAGATCTCATATTCACGAATAACACCAACTTGATTGCTGATATAAAAATAACCCCAACTATTATTTCAGACCACAACATAATCGAGATATCAACAAATATGGCGACAACATTAAAAGACAATACACATACTGAAGAAAGAAGCAAATTTGGGACTTTTAACTTAAACTCCAAGGCTATAAATTGAGAAGCAGTTAGATCACACATAGCCCACATAGAGTGGAGAACAGTTTTAGAGAATAAAATAACTGAAGAAATGCTGACAACATTGGAAGGAAAAACGCTGAGAATTTTAGAAACATATGCTCCGAATGTACAGCCGAAAGGAAAGAGGAACTGGTCAGAGAGGCAAAAGAGAAGAATATTCCGCAAAAGAAATAGAGTAGCGGCCAAGTTAACTAATTGCAGAGACAACAATGCCAGGAAAGTAATACAAGAAAAACTCGATAGGGAAACACAAACCCTGATTAACGGCCATACAGTGAGGGAAGAGGAAAAGGCGGTAGAAGCAATAAAGGAAAATCCAAAATACTTATATAGCTATGCGAAAAGGAAAACAAAAACGTGCGCTACTCTCGGTCCATTAAGGAAAGGAAATAATGAACTAACCGACGATTTAAAAGAAATATCTGAAACATTGAGAGCCAAATATGAATCGGTCATCAGTACCCCAAAAAGTGACAAAGCGATACGTGACATAGATGCATTCTTTGAAGAGAAATTGCAAGGAGATTATATAACAGATTTTTATTTTGCCACAGAAGATGTAGCGCGAGCTATATGACAAATGAAATCACATTCAGCTGCAGGTCCAGACAAATGGAACACATTATTGATTAAAAACTGTAAAAATGAAATAGCTACACCCTTATACTGGATATGCAGAACATTCCAAGACACTGGGGAAATACCAAGCACTTTGAAAAGGGCAAACATTGTCCTATATATATAAGGAGGAGACAGATCTCAAGCAAAGAACTATAGACCAGTTATTGACGTCCCATCTCCCAAAGTTTTGAAAGAATAGTTAAAGAAAATCTGTGATTTCTTGGAGACACTGGAAAGATTCAACGAAAATCAGCACGAATTACGATCAGGAAAATCATGCCTATCACAACTTATAGAGCACTATAACAGTATACTAGATGCACTTGGAGGCATAAAAAATACGAGATCATATACACGGATTTTGCTAAAGCTTTCGACAAAGGTGATCATGGTATAAAAACACATAAAATGAAACACATGGGAATAACAGGCAAAGTGGAAAATTGGATCTACAACTTCCTCAGAGAACGTCTACAGGTCGTCAAAATTCAAGATATATCATCATCAGAATCGGAAGTACGCAGCTCAGTACCACAAAGTACAGTTGTGGCCCCACTCCTATTCATTATCATGCTAACAGACAGAGACAGTGAACTAAATAGCAACAGTGTAGTAACATCCTTTGCACATGATTAAAAAATCAGCAGAAAAATCAGTGATACAAAAGAGGTGGAGGCCTTGCAGAGGGACACGAACAAAATATACAAATGGCCAGAAGACAACATGACATTTAACACCGAGAAATTTCAGCTCATGTGATATGGTAGAAATGATGAACTTAGACTGCACATTAATGCTCCAGATAGACAGGAAATTCAGAGAAGTACGAAAGCGATCGATTTGGGGTTATAATGACCGATGATGCGAAATTCGAGACAAAATGAGATAGCGATAAACAAAACAAAAATAGCCGTGGGACAGGTACTAAGAAGGTTCAAAAAAGGGACAAGACAGTAATGATTTCCATGATGAAAACACTGATCGATTTGAATACTGCTCAGTTTTGACGTCCCTATATAAAAGGAAGAAACTAATAAACTAGAAGAAACGCAGAGACATTTCCCACCTAAGCTTGATGGCTGCAATGACCTCAACTACTGGGAAAGACTACGTAAACTAAATCCGTACTTCCTGGAAAGAAGAAGGGAGATGTACACCAAAATTTACAGATGGAAAATGATCGAAAAACTGGTACCAAACCTCAAACTAAACCCAGTTACCATCTAAACAACGCTGTAAAGTAGAAAAGACAGAATATGTAGTGTTCCCAAATTAAAGAGCCGACAAGGGACCTCTTCAACACTGAAGGAAAATAGCTTGCTTGTCAGAGTGCCAAGACTTTTTAACTAGCTTCTAGAACACCTCAGAAATGTTACATGGGTTAAAGTTGAAGTCTTCAAAAGAAGACTAGATGCCTAGCTTAGGACGGTATCAGATGAACCTGGTGTACCTGTCTCTGTGTGGTGGATAAAGCAACTCGCTCCTCCACCAAGCTCGGCCTAGAGGCGGGGCCACTAGCTTGACCTTCGTGTGAAGAGAACCAACGTACGGAACTGCAACGAGGTTAATGAGGTATCTGCCAACCTTTTACAGTTAGTTTTTTTTTGTGTGTGTGTGTGTGTGTGTGTGTGTGTGTGTGTGACCTGGCTGGAAGTCGGACACCATGGGTATGGAGATGAAAAGATAAAAAAATAGTCATAATAATAATATCCATCGCTGACCGACTCCAAACGGGAGAAATAATAATAATAATTATAATTTATGATCTGCCTGAGGAGAGAGAGAGAGAGGAGAGAGAGAGAGAGAGAGAGAGAGAGAGAGAGAGGATAACTTTGTAGAGAATTTTTTATTTTTTATTTCAATGATTGATTTCGTGTTTTGACCCGTTATCGTGGTATGAATAGATATGCACAAGTTTTTGGTTAATTTTACAGAGCTTCGATCAAAGCTATAAAAATGATTGACAAAGGAGACAACTTTTTAAATATATATTTCTCTATGTATAAATGCTGAGTAGGTTAAACTTCGTCCACAAAACGCAAAAACGGAGACAGGGGAATGGAAAAAATCATTAGGCCATATATATATACACACTGTATATATAGCGAAAAAAAAGAAAAGCAAGTTGTCGCTAATCTAAGTGAGAAATAAATTATTTTATTTTAATATACTTCAAGTGAATGTTTATTATTCGTTAAATACATATTTTTGTCTTCTGATCTCATTTAATATCTGCATGTGGGTTTTATTTTTACAAAGCACCGACGGACGCACGCTCGCGGAGTCATTCAGTGGGATGTATTATTACCAATATCGTTTTTGTTCATTGTAGCAGTGTGGCAGCGTGGTGATTCTTGGTTTAAAAAAATATATATATATAATGCAAACCCACAAGGAAAAAGAGAAAGGCCTTTCATGTATTCCCTGACGAGGTGTACTGCTGAATACACGAAAGACCTTGGAATATTTTTCTTTTTTCTTGTGCGTTTGCATCATTCATTCATTTCACGTGTTTAAGTGTGAAATTCATCCCATATATATATATATATATATATATATATATATATATATACACACACGTATATATATATATATATATATTATATATATATATATATTTAAACCATCACACTGAAGTCTGGGTTTTAACTTTCGTTGTGCATAAACGAATTATTGTACTATAAAGATTGAGCTCAGGATTTCGACTTCCGATGGTGTAATATCAGTTATGCGTAAGACAGATTTGAATGGCAGTTGGTAAGTTTACAATATGACGTCAGGCACACACAGCCTATATATATATATATATATATATATATATATATATATCAGAAGAATGGTGCATGAGAGATCGGTTAGGTTAGGTTAGGTTTCATTTTCTATTCATTTATTTTCCAGTTTAGGCTAGAATAGGTTAAGTTACTCTATTTTCAGTTTTCTACATTTTTAGTCACCTCCATCTCTCAAAATGCATCCCCCATCCCTCAGTTATCCCCTATCTCCCTCTCCTTAATTGCATCCCCATCCCCAGGTAATCTTCTACCTCCCTCTCCCATTTGGACCCAGACGTCCTCTATCTTTTACCGTAAAGTGCGTGTGGTGTAGTTTCTTCTAAAAAAAAAATTGTAACTCTCGAAAGAGCCATCCGCGAAGTGCGTGGACTAAAGGAAGTTGCCAAATAGTTGAATAGAATTAAAGAATGAATGAATAAATAAATATAAATATAAATAAATAAATAAACAATTAAATTAAGAAATATAATAAAAACAATATGGATTGTATTGAAACAGTGGTCATACACACATACCACTTACATTTCTAATTACGTTCGAAGGTTCAAGAACCTGGGTACAGCTTTTTTTTATGCAGAAAGGAGGAGCTAAGGGGGAACGCCCCCCAAAATGCCCCCCCCCCCTCGCCACATAGAAGAAGAAGAGAACCGAAATCGAGGTCCAAGGTTTTTGAGATACCTGGACACTGCATTTGAAAGAATAGGTTATAGACAGGGGGAAAGTGGTTTTATTTTCTATTCATTTATTTTCCAGTTTAGGGTAGATTAGGTTAAGTTTCTCTATATTCAATTTTCTACATTTTTAGTCACCTCCATCTCTCAAAATGCATCCCCCATCCCTCAGTTATCCCCTATCGATTAACCCTTACGTTATTGTGGTGTAGAGTTGTACATAAAAGGTATGAGACTGTGTCAAAAGTCTGGTACTGCATGCTCTCCTTAAAGGAGGAGGCATGTAGTTAGAGAGTTCAGAAGAGCAGTGTCCGTTATAATAGGATAGCAAAGAGAGAGTGAGGGAAAAGTGTGGCGAAGAGACAGATTGAAGCCATTCAGTAAGAGTCAGGGAAATGATGAGGGGAAAGTCCTTTCATTCCACCCGTTCAAGTAGAGCTGTGTGGGTTGAGCCACCCAACACATGAGAAGCGTACTCCAAACAGGAGCGGACAAAACTCCTGTACAGAGACAGCAACTGAATGGGGATGAAGAAAATGCGGAGCCGTTACAGCACACCTAACCTCTCAGAAACTGTTTTAGAGAGAGAGTATATGTGATCTTTCCAAGAAAAATCACAAGAAAACACCAAGAATGTAAAGAGAAGAGGAAAGATTGAGATGTGTATCGTTAAAGGTAAGGGAATAGTCGTGTGGAAGATTGTGACGAGTAGACGATGAAGGAACTGAGTTTTTGAGGCACTGAAAGTCACAAGGTTCACTCTGCCGCAATCAAAGAGTAGGAAGAATCAGGTGCGCCATAGCTGTCTCTCGTGAAGCATGGGGTGACTGTTGAGAGAGATGCTTTGTGAAGCTGGTGAAGAAGTGAAGGGTGGAGTCATTGGCATAAGAATGGATAGGATAGTTATTGCGACTTAAAAGATCATTGATAAGTAAAAGAGAGAGTGGGTGAGGGGACAGAGCCTTAAGGAGCACCACTGTTCATAGCTTTAGGAGAAGAACAGTGGCCATTTACAACCGCAGCTATAGACTGGCCAGAAAAGAAATCAGATATGAAGGCAAAGACAGAAGGATAGAAACCGAAGAAGGGCAGTTTGGAAATTAAGGATTTGTGCCAGACTCTATCAAAGGCTTTTGATATCTGTAGCACAAGAGCAAAGGTTTCATCGAAATCCGGAAAAAAAGATGTCAAGAGTCAGAGAGATATACAAGAAGAATGCCAGTAGAGCCTCCCTTGTGGAATCAATAATGACGATCTGAAAGAAGGTTGTGAATAGAGAGGTGTTTAAGAATCTTCCTATTAAAGATAGATTCAAAAACTTTAGGAAGACAATAAATCAATGTAGCTGGACGATAGTTGGAGGGCTGAGAGTGGGCGCCCTTTTTTGGAACAAGCTGAATGAAGGCGAACTTAAAGCAGGAAGGAAAAGTACCATATGAAAGACAAAGACGTAAGATTTTGCTTAGGCAGGGTGTCAGCACAGAAGCACAGTTCTTAAGAACAACAGGAGAGACATCATCACGACCATACGCCTTCCTAAAGTTGAGGCCACATAGGGCAGGAAAATAATCTTTGGAAGAGATTCTAATTTCAGACATAATTAAGTCAAAGGTGGGAGGAGATGGAGCAGCAGCACCAGAATCGTCCAGGGTTGAGTGGAGCGAAAGTATGAACGAATAGTTCAGCTTTATTAGAAGAGACGGCAACTTAGAAGTCAGAATGGAAAAGAGGAGAGAAGAAGTAAAATTGTTGAAAATGTTTTTCACTAGGTGCCAGAAAGAGCGAGAAAAATTACAATTAGATAGGTTTTCACATTTTTGTCTGATTTTTGTCGAGTCGAAAACAGATTTTGCACAATTCTGGTCAGAAATATATACAAAGTGAGTGTCAGGAGTTTGATGTCGACGGTATCTTCTGAAAGCCTCCTCCCTGTTCCGGATAGCATTAGAACAAAGTTAAACCAAAATTTTTTTGCATTATTCGTAGAATAAGAATATGGAATGTACGGCTCCATGCCCGAGAGAATCACCTCCGTGATGCACTTAGCGCATTTGGAGGGGCTCCCCTCCATGGAAGCAGTAATCATTCCATGGGAAATCAAAAAAGAACTGCCTAAGGGCCTCCCATTCAGTGGCGCCGAAGTGCCAAAGGCTACTCCTGTTGGAGGATCCAAAGGCCGAACTGGAGCGATAGGACAGGAAACAGATCTAAGAGTGTGGACGGAAGAGTCCAACGGAGAAAAGTTGGACAGAGTAAGAAGATGGATGAGTTTTTAGAATATAAATCCAGAATGTTAGGCCGATCTCCAAGGTATCAGGAATACGAGTATGGTACTGTACAATCTGCTCCAGGTCATTCAGAATAGAGAATTTGTAAGCTAGTTCACCAGGGATGTCAGTGAAATGGGAGGAAAGTCAAAGGTGGTGGTAAACATTGAAAACACCTAAAATCGAGATTTCAGTGAATGAAGAGTGGGATGGAATGTGTTCCACTTTGGAAGTGAGGTAGTCAAAGAGTTTTGGATAGTCAATAGAATTAGGAAAATAGTAGACATCGCAGATGTATTTAGTATTTAGTTTGGGATTGCCATGTAAACCGTACCCCTTGGATGTAGAATTCGGAGGATTCAAATTCGGAAATACGAGAGTAAGTGAGGTCGTTGCGTACATATCTGCAATATCCACGTTTGGAATGAAACTGAATATAGAGAAAGCAGGAGAGTACAGAAAAGTGGCTGCTGTCATTCTTCTCAGACACCAGAGTTTCAGAGTAGTTAAAGATTCTGAGTTTAAAGGCCAAGCTATATGTTACAATAGGGTCCTACTTGAAAGTTAAGAAAAATTAAAGAATGATTATGAACGAAGAAGTCTATTTCCCAGTAATTGTTCTTTCTGAAGTACTTTAGTTACATCGTATTCTAGCTATAAACTCTATCAAATGAATCAATGTATACTATTGACTTTCCGTGAAGGATATGTCCGTACCCATATCCATATCCATAACCAATTCTCGTTCAGTTGATGTTAGTGACAGTACTTATTTTCGCATAAAATATTCATTCCCCGATTAAGCTTCGACTTTGAGAAAGGGTACCATTAAGCACTTTGTTCTTAAAATGAATCTCATATTTGGAATGCGAAGCTTTTTTACTATAGCTTTTGCATACGCAATTATCGTGTGTTGGATTTGTATCTTTAGTAAGCCATGGCAAGCTAATTGAAGGGTTTGAGCTGCGCATCTTAAAACTACAGTTCACTAATTACCTCTTACGTTTGTATTTACTGTATCATCAGATTGGAAACATTTTCTGAATTGTAAAGAAATTCAAGTTTCTACATTATCATGTCTGGTCACCGGCTTATTATACTGTCTTAGCAAATTAAATTGTATACTGTAGCTATTAAAAAACACTGAAAAAGGCCGACTAAATTTGTGCTTAGTCTTATACTTCATTAAAAATAATCACTACTTATTCCACTACACCACTCCCACACATTTAGAGACTGAATAAATATTGAAAATCAGTACCGAACTGTATGACCAAAGGCCTCAATGGCAAGTTGACAATTTACATTCGTCAGTTACACGGGTTACATCGTGGCCATCGTCACAACACCTCTTCCGGTAGATCAGTGAAGTTAAGCGAGATTGGTTCTGGGTAGTAGTTGGATGAGGGACCGTCCTCGGCGTCCAGATAATGTAGCGACCCGTGGTTCGGATCTCACGTAAAGCTGTAGCCCCCTCCATCATATGATCTTAAATGCTACAAAGGAGGTAAACAACCCCCAGAACACACCCATACTGTCAGTTATACCTTTCATACCAGTGATACGATGTTAATGTTCAAAGGTGTAAATGAGTTTATTTTGTCACATTAATTTTTCTTCACAAAATAATTAAGTTGGTTTCACGCTTCAAAAGAGCAGAAAAGAAGTGGAAAGATGTTTCTATACCCAAATAGGGTGGCGCAAAAGTCGCGCATCATAGGAATTTTCAGTGTTGATTATAATATATATATTTTTTTTTAGATAGGGAATGGCTGAGAAATTAACAATAGACGAGAGGGTGAGCTTGGTTTTAATGCATGGAATACTAGGTACTACAAATCGATGAATCGGTAAAGAATTTAAATTCTGTACCGATTCGTCAATTTGTTGTACCTGGTATTCCATACATTAAAACCAAGCTCACGCTCTCGTCTATCGTTAATTTCGCAGCCATCCCCTACCTAAAAGAAAAAAAATATATATTATAGTCAACACTGAAAATTCCTATGATGCGCGACTTTTGCGCCACCCTAGAAATACTTATACTTTGAAAATATTTTATTTCTGTACCTATATCTATCCGCCCTTTATTACTATATGCTACTATATCTACACCATCATAGGATATATATATATATATATATTAATTAAACGTGATACTAAACTTAATTACTAAATTAAATTAATTACTAAATTAATTACAAATTAATTACTAAATTACTAAACTAAATTAAACGTGATATTAATAGTCATCTATAGACCTTGAAGCACCCCAACCGAAAAATTCTCGGAGGCCATTGATGACATCAGAAACCTAATAAAGGCCATAAACCCTCCATCCCAAAATATGATGATCGGCGGAGACTTTAACTTCCCATTTATAAAATACAAAAAGGTGGATAGGAATATATATATATACCAGGACGGACAAGAGGGTCACAAGAGAAGACCAGGAGCAAGCAAAAATGTTGATGGCTCTCACAAATGAGTTTATGCTGACACAGGAGATAACACAAAATACCAGAAAAAATTACTGCCTAGATCTGGTATTCACGAATAACACGAACTTGATTGCTGATATAAAAATAACCCCAACCATTATAGCAGACCACAACTTAATCGAGATATCAACAAATATGACGACAGCATTAAAAGACAATACACATATTGAGGAAAGAAGCAAATTTGGGGCCTTTAACTTAAACTTCAAAACTTTAAATTGGGAAGCAATCAGATCGCACAACTTAATCGAGATATCAACAAATATGACGACAGCATTAAAAGACAATACACATATTGAGGAAAGAAGCAAATTTGGGGCATTTAACTTAAACTTCAAAACTTTAAATTGGGAAGCAATCAGATCGCACATGGCCCAAATAGAGTGGAGAACAATTTTCGAGAATAAAACAACTGAAGAAATGCTAACAACCTTGGAAGAAAAAACGCTGAGAAATTTAGAAAAATATGCTCTGAAATCACAACCAAAACGAAAGAGGAGCTGGCTAGAGAGGCAAAAGAGAAGACTATTCCGCAAAAGAAAGAGAGTGGAGGCGAAGTTAGGCAACTGCGGAGAAAATGACAGGGAAGTAATACAAGAAAAATTGGAGGGTATCGACAGGAAAATACAAGCCCTGATTAAGGACCATACAGAGAGGGAAGAAGAAAAGGCGGTAGAAGCAATAAAGGAAAATCCAAAATACTTCTATAGCTATGCAAAAAGGAAAACAAAAACGCGCGCTGCTATTGGGCCCTAAGGACGAGAAATAATGAACTAACCGACGATCCAAAAGAAATATATGAAACATTGAGAGCCCAATATAAATCAGTTTTCAGTACCCCAAAAAGTGACAAAGCGATTCCTGACATAACAGACTTTGATTTTACCCCAGAAGATGTAGCGAGAGCTAAGGACAAATGAAACCACATTCAGCTGCGCGTCCGTACAATTGGAACGCATTATTGATTAAAAACTGTAAAAATGAAATAGCTACAGCTTTATACCGGATAAAGAGAAGCTCCCGCTCCCTAGACACTGGGAAAATACCGAGCATCTTGAAAAGAGCAAACATTGTCCCTATATATATAAAGAAGGGGACAGATCTCAAGCAAATAACTGTAGACCAGTGTCATTGACGTCCCACCTCACCAAAGTATTTGAGAGAATAGTTAGAGAGAAAAATTATGACTTCCTGGAGACACGGGAAAGATTCAACGAAAATCAGCAACGATTCCGATCAGGTAGATCATGCCTGTCACAACTAATAGAACACTACAACAATATCCTAGATGCACTTGAAGGCAATGACAACTACGATGTTATATACACAGATTTTGCTAAAGCTTTCGACACATATGATCATGGTATAATAGTACATAAAATGAAATATATGGGAATAACAGGCAAAGTAGGAAAATGGATCTACAACTTCCTCACTTCCTCAGAGAACGTCTGCAGGTAGTCAAGATTCAAGGTATATCATCATCAGAATCGGAAGTATGCAGCTCAGTACCACAATGGACAGTACTGGCCCCACTCCTGTTCATTATCATGCTAACAGACATAGACAGCGGAGGAAACAGCAACAGTATAGTAACATCCTTTGCAGACGATACAAAGATCAGCAGAAAAATCAGCGCTGTAAATGAAGTGGAGGCCTTGCAGAGGGACACGAACAAGATATACAAATGGTCAGAAGAAAACAACATGTCATTTAACACCGATAAATTTCAGCTCTTGAGATATGGTAGAAAAGAGGAACTTAAACAGACTGCATATTATGCTCCAGATAGACAGGAAATTCAGAGAATCACGAAAGCGATCGATCTCGGGGTAATAATGACAAATGATGTGAAATTTGAAACACAAAATCAGATAGCGATAAATAAAGCAAAAAGAGTTGCGGGACAGGTACTAAGAACGTTCAAGAAAAGGGACAGGACAGTAATGATTCCCCTGCTAAAAACACTGATTATACCAAAACTTGAATACTGCTCAGTTTTGACGTCCCCATATAAAAAGGAAGAAACGAATAAACTAGAAGAAACGCAGAGACATTTCACAGCCAAGATTGATGGCTGCAAAGAACTCAACTACTGGGAAAGACTACGTAAACTAAATCTGTACTCCCTGGAAACAAGAAGAGAGAGGTACACCATAATCTATATATGGAAAATGATCGAAAAACTGGTACCAAACCTAAAACTAAACCCAATTACCATTCAAACAACACTAGAAAATAGGAGAGGCAGAATGTGTAGTGTTCCCAAATTAAAGGCCCGACAAGGGACCTCCTCAACACTGAAGGAAAATAGCTTGGTTGTCAGGGGGCCAAGACTTTTCAACCAGCTTCGAAAGGACCTCAGAAACGTAACGGGGATCAAAGTTGAAGTTTTCAAGAGAAGACTGGGTGCCTGGCTCAGGACGGTACCAGATGAGCCGGGCATGCCTGGCTATGTAAGGTGGAGAGCGCAAGAAAACAACTCGCTCCTCCACCAAGCCAGACCTACAGGCGAGGCCACCTGCTTGACCTCAGTGTGAAGAGAGACCAACGCACGAAACAACATAAGGTTCATAAGGTATATATATATACTCATACTACACTGTTTTTCCAAATGTCAGTATGTCACACTTGCATAAGAATTAGATGGAATTCAATATACAGGGTGTCCCAGAAGACTGGACTCATAGGGAAAACAGACATTATCTTTTTAAAGTGAAACAAACATTTCTAATGTCAGTTTTACATATTTCAGGAAATAAAATACCCTGATGGCTCAGTATACCAACTGAGAAGGTGGAACTGGTATTGTTACATGTTTCCGGAAAAAGCCAGAAGGAGGCATGTCAGTTATTTCACGAACATGCCTCCCTCTGGATTTTTCTGGAAACATATAGCAATACCAGTTCCACTTTCTCTCGATTGGTATACTGAGCCATCAGGAAACTTTCTTTCTTGAAATATGTAAAACTGACATTAGAAATATGTTTGTTTCACTTCAAAAATATGTCTATTTTTCCTATGAGTCCAGAATTCTGGGACACCCTGTACAGTAATTTGAAAGTGAATGAAAATATTTTAAATAATATACACGGGTGTGTTAATGTCTGTATCGTTCTGTAAATGGGGAAGGGAGTAAAATTTTACAGTAGAATTTAAAAATGCTGTAAATTTTGTTTATTCCTTCCATCCGATTTAATGTACTAACCAATATATAAATAACAATAAATATTAGGATAGATACTATATTTTCTGACATCCGCGGACATTTTAATTTACTATAAATTGGGAAACAATGGGGCTTGTTGGGGAAAGGGGCATTTGGGAAAGTGGGCTTCATTTAGATTTGTTTTATGTTGCGTAGTTTTTTATGTTGCGTCAATCAAATTCGCTTTTTAATTCATTATGTTGAGGTGTATATCAATTATCATTGCATCTTATATATGAGCATACAACTTGCAAAGTCGAAAATGTAGTTAAATAAATTAGATTTCCTTCCACTTTCGTACTGTACTGTTTTTCTTTATTATTTTTTGTTGAAAAGAGCGTATCATATTTCCAAAAAATCTTGTCCAAGCAGTTTTTATATCCACTAATTTCGCGGCAACACAATCTCCTTTATCTGGACAATCGCTGATATATATATATATATATATATATATATATATATATATATATAATAATAAGTATGATAAATGTTTATATTTATATAGGATTTCGCAGTTGTTCTTTGAGTAACTGTACAAATATAACTTTTTCTTTAGTCAAATTTCCTTTCTGTTTTCCATATGGTGATTCATTCTTACAGATCAGGATAGAGTATGTGGGTTCTGCACTGTAAAAGGCTGTATCTGTCTTTTCACATGTTTGCTACATTTATTTGATCCTTTCCATTGAAAATGTAATGCCACGTTTCATATCAAGTGTATATCATGCAGGGATTCCTCTTCTAAAAATGTATGAAAATTTTCATCACCAAATCAATTAGTTAACTAATTAACATCAATATAGAGTATATACACACACACACACATATATATATATATATATATATATATATATAATATATATATATATATATATATATATACATATATACATATATTATTATATATACATATATATATATATACATATATATACACACATATATATATATATATACATATATATATACATATATATATATATATATATATATATATTATATATATATATATATATACATATATATAGTATATATGTATATATATATATATATATATATATATATATATATATAATATATATATGAAATAGGATCCCTCCTAAGGAGACGTAATTTTACATTTAGGATAAAAACGAAGAAGTAGAGCAAGAAAGTCATTATATTTGGCTGCAGCCGACGTTTCGGGCAACTCTACCCATTTTCAAGGCCTAATAAATAAAAAGCTGAAATTAATGCATGACAAAAAAAAAAATATACGAATGTCAAAACAAACTAATTCATAGCACAGAATAAAACCACTTAAAGAATAAAAATTAAAAAGCGTAAAACAAGCATAAGCCAAAAACAAAAATTAAAAATTATATACATGACAAATAACACATGATAAAGTAAAACTTTAAAACTAAAAACATTCAAACAAATTAGTTAAAAACTTCACTAATAAAAAGTTAAATGAAAAAACGCAAAAGTGCACGAAACATACCATGCTCACTTGACATCCTCAAACAACTGAGGCGAAAAGGAGACAGGGTCAAGGGAAAAACAGAAAAATTTTAGTTGGTAGGCATTCTAATTAATATAAAGGGGGTAACGCTAGAATCAATATTTAAGCTGGAGTTCAGAAATTTAATGCACAAAGATTCATAAATACGGAGAGAGGACGGACATTTTAATGATTTAAGAATTTTAAAGTTATTAACGGAAATATCAACTTTACACTTAACAGAATGATTTCTAATGGCAGACTGTTCCTTTTTAGATAAAACTTTCCCTGTCCTATGGCTAATACCCATATGGGAGCAAAATCGTGCCTGCAAAGAACGAACTGTGCTGCCAACGTAGTTCCCCTGGGAACACCCAGGGCAGGTAAACAAATAAACGACAGAACAGTTCATCACAGGGGGGATTTTGTCCTTACAACGGAAAAAACATTCAAGGGTATTATTATTCACAAAAGCAACCTTAAAATCAGTGTGAAAATAAAATTTCCTCACCACACTCAACAATTGCTTTTTCACAAAAGTGTTAAATTGGTAGAGATCAGGTAAAACAAGATATTTACAATTCTTAGGAACATCATACGTTGGGATAAGTTTGGGGGAATAAACATTATTAAGTAATTTACCAATAATACCTTGTACAAGAACCCGTGGAAAACCATTTTTAAAGAAAAATCAGTAAGGAATTCAAACTCATTATGAAGCAGAGCAAAGTTTGAGCAAATATTATAAGCTCTATGCACTAAAGTGCGAATCGAACTTAGTTTGTAATTAAAATCGCAAAAACTATAAAAATTAAAACCTAAACCCGTAAAAGTAGGCTTCCGGTATGTAGAAGTTAAAACAGTTGAGCCTGATTTGGAAACCAAAACATCAAGGAAAGGAATAGAACCTTGAACTTCCTTTCCTGCGTAAATATAATGTTCTTATGAAGTGTGTTCAAAAATTTAAAAACTGAACTGATTGATTATCCGTTTGGAATAAAGCAAACGTGTCATCAACATAACGTCTGTACAGATTCGGCTTAAGGTGAGGGGGCACTCACAGAAGGCCCTTTCCTCAAGATGAGACATGAAAATATTCGCAAAACGGGACCCAAGGGGCTCCCCATCCCCACTCCATCCAACTGACGGTAAACTACCCCTTGAAAACTAAAAAAGTTATCCTTGACAGCCAAATTCAGAATTGTACGTTTCAGGCTCTTATTTGAGCCTTATGTATGGTCTGCCTAAGGTTCATAAAGTCGGTGTTCCATTGCGCCCTATTTTAGCGTCTTATCCTTTGGCTAATTACAAACTTGCCAAATTTCTTGTCCCACTGTTATCATCATTTACTGTGAACTTGTACAGTGTTAAGGATAGTTTTTCTTTTGTGTCGGAAATTAAGAAGTTTAATATGAATTCTTTGTTTATGACAAGTTTTGATGTATCTTCCCTCTTTACAAATGTCCCCTTGGATGAGACCATTACATTATTTTAAATAAAGCTTTTCCACAGCCGGACTCACTTTTTCACGGCTTTGGCAGAGCACAGTTTGAGGCTTCTGAATTTGGCTGTCAAGGATAACTTTTTTAGTTTTCAAGGGGTAGTTTACCGTCAGTTGGATGGAGTGGGGATGGGGAGCCCCTTGGGTCCCGTTTTTGCAAATATTTTCATGTCTCATCTTGAGGAAAGGGCCTTCTGTGAGTGCCCCCCTCACCTTAAGCCGAATCTGTACAGACGTTATGTTGATGACACGTTTGCTTTATTCCAAACGGATAATCAATCAGTTCAGTTTTTTAATTTTTTGAACACACTTCATAAGAACATTATATTTACGCAGGAAAAGGAAGTTCAAGGTTCTATTCCTTTCCTTGATGTTTTGGTTTCCAATCAGGCTCAACTGTTTTAACTTCTACATACCGGAAGCCTACTTTTACGGGTTTAGGTTTTAATTTTTATAGTTTTTTGCGATTTTAATTACAAACTAAGTTCGATTCGCACTTTGTGCATAGAGCTTATAATATTTGCTCAAACTTTGCTCTGCTTCATAATGAGTTTGAATTCCTTACTGATTTTTTCTTTAAAAATGGTTTTCCACGGGTTCTTGTACAAGGTATTATTGGTAAATTACTTAATAATGTTTATTCCCCCAAACTTATCCCAACGTATGATGTTCCTAAGAATTGTAAATATCTTGTTTTACCTGATCTCTACCAATTTAACACTTTTGTGAAAAAGCAATTGTTGAGTGTGGTGAGGAAATTTTATTTTTCACACTGATTTTAAGGTTGCTTTTGTGTAATAATACCCTTGAATGTTTTTTCCGTTGTAAGGACAAAATCCCCCCTGCGATGAATTGTTCTGTCGTTTATTTGTTTACCTGCCCTGGGTGTTCCCGGGGAACTACGTTGGCAGCACAGTTCGTTCTTTGCAGGCAAGATTTTGCTCCATATGGGTATTAGCCATAGGACAGGGAAAGTTTTATCTAAAAAGGAACAGTCTGCCATTAGAAATCATTCTGTTAAGTGTAAAGTTGATATTTCCGTTAATAACTTTAAAATTCTTAAATCATTAAAATGTCCGTCCTCTCTCCGTATTTATGAATCTTTGTGCATTAAATTTCTGAACTCCAGCTTAAATATTGATTCTAGCTGTTACCCCCTTTATATTAATTAGCATGCCTACCAACTAAAATTTTTCTGTTTTTCCCCTTGACCCTGTCTCCTTTTCGCCTCAGTTGTTTGAGGATGTCAAGTGAGCATGGTATGTTTCGTGCACTTTTGCGTTTTTTCATTTCTTTTTATTAGTGAAGTTTTTAACTAATTTGTTTGAATGTTTTTAGTTTTAAAGTTTTACTTTTATCATGTGTTATTTGTCATGTATATAATTTTTAATTTTTGTTTTTGGCTTATGCTTGTTTTCGCTTTTTAATTTTTATTCTTTAAGTGGTTTTATTCTGTGCTATGAATTAGTTTGTTTTTGACATTCGTATATTTTTTTTTTGTCATGCATTAATTTCAGCTTTTTATTTATTAGGCCTTGAAAATGGGTAGAGTTGCCCGAAACGTCGGCTGCAGCCAAATATAATGACTTTCTTGCTCTACGTCTTCGTTTTTATCCTAAATATATATATATATACATACATATATATATATATACATATACATATATATACATATATATACATATACATATATATATATATATATATATATATATATATATATAAGCAAACAACCACAGGGAAAGGAAACACAAAGTCCGAGCGCTTTCGTGATATATTCACATTATCAATAATGTGAATATATCACGAAAGCGCTCGGACTTTGTGTTTCCTTTTCCCTGTGGTTGTTTGCTTATTAATAAGATCACTTGTTATTTTGTGATTTTAGTGCATACATATATATATATATATATATATTATATATATATATATATATATATATATATACTACACATATATCTATATATATATATATTATATATATATATATATATATCTATATATATATATATATATATATACATATATATAATATATACATATATACATATACTGTGTATATATAAGAGGACTGATCAAAAAAGTTCCGTGACAGATGTATTTATTGCAAACCTAAATGTCACATACCTAATCACATTTGTCTCCTTCAGAGTAGTCTCCTGATTGTAAACACTGATTCGATCGGTCCAGCCATTTATTGAAGCACCTGTTATACTCTGCTTTGGGAATGTTCTTCAGTTCTCGTGTCGCATTTTCTTCGCTCTCTGGTACTTCCTGAAATCTTTTTCTCTTGAGGGTGTTTTTCAGCTTGGGGAACAGGGAAAAGTTACAGGGTGCCAAATCCGGCGAATACCGTGGATGGGGAACCAGTGGAATGTTGTGCTTCATTAAGAATTCCCTTATGGAGAGTGCAAAATGACCGGCAAAATGGTCGTCGGGTTCGTGGATGTTGCATCACGACAATGCGCCCTCTCACACAGCACTCTCCATTAGGGAATTCTTAACGAAGCACAACATTCCACTGGTTCCCCAATCACCGTATTCGCCGGATTTGGCACCCAGTGACTTTCTCCTGTTCCCCAAGCTGAAAAACACCTCATGGGAAAAAGATTTCAGGAAGTACCAGAGAGAGAACAAAACGCGACACGAGAATTGAAGAACATTCCAAAAGAAGAGTATAACAGGTGCTTCAATAAATGGCTAGACCGCTCGAATCAGTGTTTACAATCAGAAGGAGACTACTTTGAAGGAGACAAATGTGATTAGGTATGCGACATTTAGTTTTGCAATAAATACACCTATCCCAGACCGTTTTGATCAGACCTCGTATGTATATATATATATATATATATATATATATATATATATATATATATATTATATATATATATATACATGAGGTGTGATCAAAAAGTTCGGTAAATAATCCCGCAACTAATGAACGTGAGTCACTAGGTAATGTCAGTGTGTATGGCTGATGACGTCACCTTGGCCACTTGCCAGATGCCAACAAACACCATTCAACTACGCACCAGTGCGCCGTGTCATTGCTTTGTGTGAGGGCGTTTTTGTGGCGTCTGGCAATTTTGCAGAAAATGTCGAAATTTGAGCAACGTGCAAACATCAAATTTTGTTTTAAACTTGGTAAGACGGCTACAGAAACGCACGGAATGCTTGCAGCTGTCTACGGAGATGAAGTTGTTACAAACAAGGCGGACGGACGACCACTTCTTTCATCATCTTCCAAAGATTCATTTCCTTCTCGAAACCTTCCAAACCACTTGCAAACAGTCTTGTTTGTAACAACTTCATCTCCGTAGACAGCTGCAAGCATTCCGTGCATTTCTGTAGCCGTCTTACCAAGTTTAAAACAAAATTTGATGTTTGCACGTTGCTCAAATTTCGACATTTTCTGCAAAAACGCCCTCACACAAAGCAATGACAAGGCGCACTGGTGCGTAGTTGAATGGTGTTTGTTGGCATCTGGCAAGTGGCCAAGGTGGCGTCATCAGCCATACACACTGACATTACCTAGTGACACGCGTTCATTAGTTGCGGGACTATTTACCGAACTTTTTTATCACACCTCGTGTGTGTGTATATATATATATATATATATATATATATATATGTTACATTCATTTCATTTGTTTATTTTGTGCTGTAAAGGAAATTCTGTTGGCGATCACAGCTGAATACACTGAGTGGTCACGTCCTATTCAGCATCCAATAACGATTTGTGACTTGACGGCAGAGGCAATCAACGACGCCTCTTTCGTGGCACCATCGAGTGCCACAGTTGCTCAACTCAGCTCAGCAATGCGGAGCACCTACTTCTACGTGTTCAGTCCTCTTCACGGCCGGGAACAAACTAAGGTCAGGAATTAAAGTACATAGAATATAAAGTAGATGTTGAAAGTAGTTAACATAAGGGAAAAATTTTAGTGTCGGAGAACTGTGATTAGACGAACATCACGCAGTAAGGAGTCAGGCACTTAATAGTCTAGCATCTAACAGTTTAACATTTAAAAATCGATACTAATATCAACCGCTGAAGCGTTTTATTCTTTATATATTGAAGAAAATATTAATGCCAGTTATCTGATACCAACTTTCAATTGTCATTAATTTTATTATTATTATTACAAGAGAACAGAAGTGTATTGCGCATTTTCTCAAAGGATTCCCAGTATTAAAATAAAATCTTCATTAAGTTTCTAATGAGTCTCATGAACAGTCGGGGAAAATAATGGGATCACTTTAACATATTGCTTCCCAAATCATTCGGGAAGCAATATGTTAAAGTGATCCCTCCTGGGAAACAATATGTTAAAGTGATTAACACTGGGAAGCAATTAAAAAGAGAAAGGTTGGTTGGTTAGAAAGAGGTTGGTAATCTAGGAGATAACCTACCGACCGTAAACAAAGCTATAAATGCCCTAACCGGGCATTCTTTATGTATTTAATGTAGGTTAACTGAATGACCCGTTAGGTCAACTGAATGCCCGGTTAGGTCAACTGTACGCCCTTGATGATTGGTTAGGTTAAGTCGTGATATTTCGTTAGTTTTAACGAAAATATCACAAACTTAACCTAACCAATCGTCAAGGGCGTACAGTTGACCTAACCGGGCATTCAGTTGACCTAACCGGGCATTCAGTTAACCTACATTAAATATATAAAGAAAATGAAAGGATGCAAAAAGGAGCTACTCAACTCGTACTTGTGGCAAATGATGTGGCGTGACCGATTCTTCCGAAATCCATTTTTTACTTTGTGTGACCATATAGCGCAACAATTCTAATAAATTTACTTTCAATCTAATATTTTAACATTTTATGATTTACTTTTTATGCCTTTACTTTATAAGGCGAACATTTTTTATCGTACTCCTTATTCTAAATATTAGGAAGCAATATGTTAAAGTGATCCACATAATGTTTTAGAAATTTTCCTTCTTAATGTACTAATTGGCATCTGTTTATGAGGTCATACTGCATACTTCATTAGCGTCATAATTTGCTGTATATAATTTATTCCTTCATTCTGGAGTTTAGTTATGTTTACCTGTACGGTTACAGTATTGCACACTGAAAATATGGGAAGTGTTTTTAAATGGGAAATTAATTCAATATATATATATATTATAATATATATATATAATATATAGAAGAGAGAGAGAGAGAGAGAGAGAGAGAGAGAGAGATGAAAATTTCTAAATATTTTGTAAATAAATTAGTAAATATTATCAAACAAATCACACTTGATTAACAGAATAACCCAGTCTTAGTATTAATTATTTTTATGACTATTCTGTCCACAACAATGCCTATATTAATATTATAAATTATAAATTACAAAAAAATCATATGAAATGCATATACAATAGAATTATAATCATCACAAAACAAAACGGCTTCCATTATATAAATTGAAGGGCAGAAAGGGAAAGTCTGCTACATGCCGTCTCAGGGACATGGCATGTAGCAAACTTTCATTTTTTTGCCCTTCAATTATGACACGTAGAATGACGTATGCATCATGACGTAATAGATGTCAAATAGTTACTAATTACCAAATTATGAAAATAAAACTCCCGCAAGGTTTTTTCCGTGCATGTGTTTTTATACTTACCTTGTATGGAAAGAAGTACAGGGTGTTAATTTTATCAGTTAACCAAAAGAAATGCAAATAAAAAGTAAATAAAATGAGCTATAATTCAGGGATACGTGATGGCCTAGCCTAGATTGAAACCATCCTTTTTCACTAACTGAATGATTTTTCTTCGGGGACACTAGCACCGGACCTCCCTGAAAATGGTGTTAAGTTTAGAACAGTGTGTACTTGTTCTGGAAACGCGAAACTGCATCCTTCCAACAATGCAGTTTAACGAACATTTTGTAGTAGGAAACGTTGCCACTGAACCTGGAATATGGAAGATTGTTCAACAGTTCCGAAAAGTAGGCAGTGTTACGGAGAAAAATTGCAAACGAACATCAACTGTGATTACGAAAGAGACAATCTGTAATGTGCAGGACATAATGCAACGCAGTCCTTTCAAATCCCTCTGCAAACTCTCACAGCAAACAGGAATGACACCGAGAAGTTAACTAGTGAAACAATTGAAGCTGCATCCATAAAAAGTGCATGTGGTGTAGGAACTGCAGCCATCAGACAATCAAAGGTGGCTCGTGTATTACCAATGGTTTCTTCAAATTGTGGAACAGCAGCCTGACAGCTTGGATGTTATGGGCTTTTTTTCGGATGAGGCATGGTTTCACCTTATCAGATATGTGAATGCTCAAACACGCAGTAGTAGTATGGGTTCAAATGTTGATAGGGGGTAGAGTGCCAGTGTCAAGTGAGGGGAAAGGAGGAGGGGAAAAGGGGAAAAACAAAAATTAATCTCTCAAAGGGATGTGAGGAGTGTGGAAGGTTATAAGATAAGTGATAGTGACCTAACATAACTTAACTTAATGTGGGGTGGATTGGAAAGGGAGGAGGGAATAAGAATACGTTTATTGAGAGGGAATGCGGGATGATGAAGCGGGAAGGCTGTTAATAAAAATAAAAAAAAATAAATGTGTGACGTCATACTATGAACTTTAGCGGACACATTTGTGGATGGAGCCCATATATATATATATATATATATATATATATATATATATATAATATATTATATATATATATTATATATATATTATATATATATATATATATATTATATATATTATTTTATATATATATATATATATTTTATATATATATATATATATTAGGGCGGCTCGTTTTTTACACTTTTTTCGATATTTGATTGGGGGTAGTGCGGAAAAGTTGCGATTTGGAGAGAAAATAAAGTGTGTAAAATTTTTTGATCTACGTCCAATACCTTCCGGTGGCAGCGAGTCCTTAAAAATCGAAAAATAGTCTAAAAACCATAAAAATACGATTTTGAAAACAATATTCATAATTATATTTGTGAGTATTTTTGAACGGGGTAGATTGGAAAATGGTTTTAAAGACTTACAAAATAAACAATAAAAATTTCAGCACAATCTGTTAATAACTTCCGGTGGCGTCTTAGCCGTTAAAATATCCAAAATATTGATTTAAAGCAAGTTTTAACAAGATGTTATACAAATGTTAATTCCGGTATATTTCTGTACAAACAACCCTGAGAACACTATTATAGGCTTGAATAAATTAATAGCAGTCATTGAACAATGAACATTATATAAAATGCACACTGTGCATTGCACACTGCACACTGCTACATCCCCCGTTCCCTACCCTATATAAGCTGGGAAAGGAAGCGACGTTGTCAGTTGTTGTGTGTCACTTGTGGCGAGAGGTTGTGTTATAACTTGTTCATCAACCGTGGTATATCACCATTTACCCGCAGTTAGTTGGTAAATATCGTAAATAGATTTATAATGTCTGAAAAGAAACCTTCAAAAGTAACCAGAACGTTAGCAAAATGCCA